>OZ025242.1:12068249-12453249 GCA_964019155.1 Osedax fenrisi
GTTGATAATAATATTATTTTAGTTTTAAATGTATATTAATATATATTAAAACGTGTGTTAACATTAATAATTTCAAAGATTACCTATAGGTAAGCTATTGCTTATCCTAGCCATTTTGTACATTCAAACACTGTTTTTAATAGTTTATTTATGTGTTTAGTACGGAGGTAACTTAACATCACTTTAGATAATTTTAATATTAATATAAATAAAATGAATCTGTAATATGTGTAGGTTAATGTAGTCACGTGTCTACTCTATTAATTCATAAACATTAAGTAACCAGTATATTAAATGTAGTTAATACATTTAAAATTGTATATTATAGATTTAATTTATACAACTAATGCCGGACCACGTGATACTGTAGCATTGTTATACGTATAACCCGAGTACATTGTAAATATGTAGCCTATACATGATTTCACTTGAGATAAGATCATACGTTAGTGATGCACATTGAGTGTATTTGTATTCCATACTTTCAGATATATAATACGATTTGAGAATATTGAATAGGATTTTGCTAAGCAAATATATTAAATTAATAACATCTAATTACAAGAAATACCTTGTAATTCTGATTAGTTTGTAATATAGGGGAAAGTCTCCGATTACCGACCCCCTCTCGTATCTCAGTAAATATAAGAGTTATAAACAAATTATATATACATGAACTGTTAGTAATTCAATGATAAATATGAATAAGTATTGTGTTTAAAAAAATATTTAATCCTACAATTCTTATTTGATAATATGTAATATTCTGTTTTTACTTTTTATATATTTGAATAATAACTTTTTTTAAATCATTGTAAATACTTTATTAATTAAAAGAAAACTTAATGTTGTACAACATATTGTAGATCATTAAAATGTTTATAACTATTATAAAAATAATTTAATTTTAATAACTATTAACCAATATATCTTAATTATAGCAACCCATATGATTTTCCTATTACCGACCCCCTAAATTACCCTAATACCGACCCCATGTGATTTATAATATCCAATCAAAATATATACGTATTTTACTTTAAATTATGTTATAACTTGTTTGTGTATCATTGACATAGATTTATGATTCATGATTACAGTTATTTATATACATATTAATTAATAAATAAATATTAAATAATAATATACACTATTTTAATATAATTACTATAAAGTTTAAATTTAAATTTAATATTACTATTAAAACATAAATTCAATAAAAAATATATTACGTCATGTTATAATTAATTATAGTTATGTATATCTACTGTTTTTATTGGATATTATAATACTACAATTATTTATACCACGATTATTTTAGGGGGTCGGTAATAGGGGAAGGAGGTCGGTATTAGGGACATGTATCCGATTACCGACCACCTGTTTATTCTTGTAAATATAATTATATCAAACATTTAAAATAACCACATTATTCATTATCATAATATTACTCAAATTATAAAATTTCAAATAAATATATTTAATATTGAATAAGTTATTACTACTAATCATTTAGAGGTCGGTAATCGGAGACTTTCCCCTAAGTGTCAATTATATTGTTTTTTAAATATATTTCTTTATTTTAGTAAAATTACATTGTTTACAACATATATTTACACTTTTTTGTATTCAAAAGCGAGTATGACTTGTATTATAGAATTTAATATTATCTCTAATGATACATAATATGTTACAATAGCATCAATTATAAATATAATTTGTATACATAATATTGTAATATTATATAAAGTATTTAATATTTAGTATTTAATATATAGGTAATATAATCTTACGACGCCGCTAGTAGATATTCGTGATGGACATTATATATATCATGTTTGTTGTGGGTGTGTGTGTGTGTATCTATAAGTAAAGTTACACAATCGAATAAATCACGATAATGATGTAATAGTGGCTATTACATAAGTGTTGTGGGTACGAGTGGGCGTTATATACTGGTGTGTGGTGGGCGGTAGGGTTCCGTGAAGTGTGGCCAATGATTTCAGTGCTAGGGTGCTGGGGTGTGAATATGGGTAGGTCTATATTAGAACATATATTAGAAACGCTAGTTGGATTATTTTATATTTCAACGATAATACGTAAACTATTATTAAAATAAGGGTACGGATAAATTATTTGTCTTCAAATTTTATTTTCGTATATATTCAAATTTTTAAGTTATAGATTACTAATAACACTCTTATTAAGTTAACAATACTTAATTATAATTCGAATATTATATGTATATAGGATTCCAAATATAAAAATAGATTCCAGATATAAAAAATTCCAAATTCCAAAAATATCAATAATCAATAATTAGCGATTTACTATTATGTTTATTTTCTAATGAACTTCAACTAGGACCTCATAATTTCCATATTATAGCAAAAAATATGATTTTTGTTAACTAATATAAAATGTATATAATAATTTATCTATAATTTAATATAAAAATTGCACATAAATTGTCTATACTAATAAGTAAACATGATGTATTATATCACCAAATATTAAAAATAAACATTTATTGTATTATAATAAGAATATTTCACTAAACTTTTACAGATATTTTCTCAGTATTTTAATGTTATCAATACTAAAAAGTCCCGCACTTTGTTATTCTGAAAAATAAATTAATGACCTTTTCTATATAGGTAATATATATTTGTATAAAAATAAAATGTATTTAAATAATGTAACCTCTAATTTCAAAGTTATATCATGTTACAATCATAAAACTATTTGTGTGTATCATCGGCAAATAAATTAATAGGCATTTGTGAAGAGAATATACTAGAAAGATTATTAATAAATAATAAAAATAAAATTAGATCTAAAACCGATATTTGTTGTACTCCTTATTTTACAATAGAACTATTTGAAAAATTTCAACCCGTGTAATTTGAGATCTATTCGATAGAAAATTATAAATCCATTTTATTATTTTATTAGATATATGTATGATTTAAATTTATATAATAGTTTTTCATGAGAAACAACATCAAAAGTTTTTGCAAGATTAAAATATATTATATTTACACATTTTGTATTATTCAATTCATTATACGAAAATTTAAAACATTTTGTTAATTGTATTTCTGTTAATTTTCCACTTATAAAACAATATTGATTTTTTGTAAATAAATTATATCGTGTTATTGAAATAGTCATGTAGTTATTTGAAATTGATGGGTAACCTTTTTTTAAATTTGTGTGAATATAGATTTTTCCACATTTGTGGTATATTACCCGATAATAATGATGAAGTAAAAATAATAATTAAAGGCCTACATATTTCATTAGATAATAATTTTAACATAGAAGATGGTATCCCTTCAATTGCGTAAGTATGTGTAATTTTTAGTCAATTTAAAAATATTTAATTATTTCAGGATTTATATCAATATTATCAAATTTTTGTTTAGTTAAATTATAAAATTCGGTTAAATTTACATAATCATTTTGTTGAATTGATCAATCACTAAAATATGAATTTATTTATTTAGAACTTTATTAAAATAGTCTACTTTTATTATAATCATATAAATTTATATATGCCCAATTAAATCTAGAAAAATGATATGTAATAAATTTTATATTAGCATTATTAAAATCAACATTTTTTAATATTAAAATCTTTTACATGGGTATTTCAATATTTATATAAAAAAAACAGAATAATGGTCACATTTTTATAAAACTCAAAATTATCTAATTAGATAGTAATTTCAGTATAGTTTTTTCAATAGTAACAATTAAGTCAATTATATTATTATTAAGAGTTAGCTTATTAATTGTGAAAATGAATATTACTAATATTATTTCTAAAATTATAAATACATTTTAAAATTAGTTTACTTTTAATTTATTTATTTTTAACTACATGGTATAATATCTTGTGTCGTTTTAGGGATATTTCATCTAAATATTTTCTAATGAATACATTTTGAAGATCTCGTAATCTACATAAACGGTTATAATTTGATAACATAATTTTTGTTGAGGCCACTTTATCTATAATTAATTTATTAAATGAGAATTAAGCTATTCATAATATACACGATTTATTAATATCTACTGTTTTTCAAATAATATTTACTAAATATTTGAAGAAATTAGTTTTATCATTGTTAGGAATATTTATAGAGTGAATGATTATTTCATTATTGTTATCTATATAATTTTTAATAATATTTACTGATTTTACAACTTGTCAGTATAGGTATCATAAGTGGTTACAGTAGAGGTTACAGTAGAGGTTACAGTAGAGGTTACATTAGCGGTTACGTTAACGTATGCTTTTTAACAACAATCATAACACTTATTTCAGTGGTTTTTGATAATAAAATATTTAATTGTTTTTCTGTAATATTTATTAAATTATTATATTACCTTTATTAATAATAGTAGATGATGGTAATGAGTTATATAAACTAAGTAGATGCATTGGCGCATTATCATTATTAACATTTATACATTTAATATATTTAAATATAAAATGTTGGGATCTAAGACATTATCACTATTAACATATATATCTGACATAACTGATTTTACATGTAATAATTTTTATAATATTCTTTATAAAATACACAAGTCTAACATTTTCTATTACAGACTAATGAATGCATTGTATATTATTATCACGTATTCTGTATTGCAATGCTGCACCTATAGATGCACCCCCTACAGTTTGACCCCTCTAGAGTCTTTGTTAAGAATATCTGTGTGTGGTAGGTGTTCAAACTTAAGAGCTTCTCAATAGCAGACATCAGTCACCCGATGAGAAGTATTCAATAGCTGTCCACCACGCCTATGTGATAGCATACAACCCACTCGTTATGTTACCTTCAGCTGTATACATTGCAGAACCAGCCTATCTAGTTAACTATTGAGAATACCAATTGCTATTCTCAATGTGAGCTATGTTGTTCGTAGCTCTATAACTTGTTATTAATACACACTAAATGTTAAATTTTACAAGTCAGCACTGAGATCCCATGCATTCCTTATGTATCGCCACCTATCAGTGTTATAAACTTCCCCATCAACTTCTTCAACAACAAAGATCATATCATTTAAAAAATATGTATTACATAAATGTAAACTTTAATATAATTATATATAATTCCCTATAATGGATATAACCAAACAAATATATGTTTACGGCGTATACTTTTATTCTATTTACGTTTTTATTGTATTTATATTATCATGTATAACTAAATTATCGGCTCTCGTTAAAATCATTGATGCCTTAACATGAGAGCGGCTTCGAAGGGACATTAGAGCCGTATATGGTTATAAGTGAAAACTTCATCTAAGTTCCTGGATGGGATGAAAGGATTCCACCAAATAAAAATAACAATAACAATAATAATAACAATAACTACACCTCTAAGGAAAATGTATTATGTAATATGTACCTATGACCACTCCTAAATAAATAAATATTTTACAAATAACATAAAATCATATTATCTTGACTTATCTCAAAATATAACCTCCATAATTATCTAATATATCTTGATAACAAAATACTCAGAATAATAGAGTATACATAGGTACTATGTAATATATATTTATATACTATTATGTTATCAAGAGATATTAAATAATGATAATATTAAATATAAATAGTGATATAAATGATATAATATATATATATATATATATACATTGTTTATTAAATGTATCTATATTTCAAGTTGTAATAGGTGTAATACCTATAGATATAATTTTACTTTAAAAATTAAAATATCCTCAGCATAATAATTATAATAATTAATCAATATTTGTATATCACAAGTTATGAAGTTTTGTATCAAGATTAGCTATTATGTATTGTATATTTAATTATGTGAATAATTTGATGATATTTATTCAAATACAATGTATTACATATAATATTTAGTATGATTAGATTTCTATTACATTATATAAACCCTTCAAGATTACATATTTTGAAAATATGTTGTAAACAAAATATTAAAAAAAATCCAATATACATATATTAAATACATTAATTAATACTTATTAAAATACATCCATCGTACAATAACAAATATTTAGTTTAATTTCATAATTATGTCTTCGTAAAATATAATTAAACATTTAATTATTTTAATTTATTGATTAAATAATGAAATATAAAACATGATACTTATTTGTCTACACATATTGAAACATATTTAGCTAATAATTAAATAAGTGTGTTCATTTTAATGTCCAAAAAATATCTTCGGTATAAGTATTACAATATAATTTTATATTTAAAAATAAATAATAAACGTTATACATTAAATTATATTGGATTTTAAATTATTAATTATATTGGATATATGTAAATATAGAAACTCGATTCTCATTAAAACATATGATTACTTTTTATTCAGAAAATATATAGGTACATTTAATAATAATCGTATATAATATATTATATATAAATTACATTCTAGTATACTTGATATTATAAAGGATATACAGGAAGTCCTACATAGAATAATATATTACATTATGTTATGTTATGTTTTATGTTATATATCTCATGCATACATCAGTTAAACTAAAATAATAATAAATGTTATATATTAATTGTAATGTAATAAAAAATACAAATGAGTATTTAAAATAATGACATGGCTTATTTATAATATTATCCAAGTTCATAAGTTTATTATCAATATTATTTATAATATATATATAAACACAATATGGCTATTTATAATATAGCGTATCACACATAATGATATAGGGGAGTATTAAACGGAATATATACAATAATATTATATATATTCTTAAATAATAACGTTTGATGTTATTAAAATATGTTGATACTAGAGTCAATAAATGTACATGGTCACGTATATATATATATATATATATATATCATGCTATTACGTGATATCAAGTTATGGATTTTGTTATAGATCTATAGAAATGCGGCAACATATTTAAATAACAAATATATTTGCTATAGTAGCAGAATAATCTCCTATTATCGTGTAATAACGTAGATTGAAGCATATGTGTCTATCATATCTTTGATCATGTTCTTCATGATGAAGTATCGCCTGGGCGGATAGCTTGTCTTACTTTCGGGGTATTTGGATACCAGATAGGATAAAGCGGACTTGCACTCAACGATATTATATTTCAGCTTATGGTTTTTCGCTGACATCTCTCTATACGATAACCCTATAGATTTGAATATTTATAATAATCACTATTTTCACTACCAGTATTAACTATTATGTTATAGTTGTACTAACACAAATATATTTAACTAAAATTATATTAATTTAAACAAATTAAACTAAATTTAATATAGTTTTAATAAATAATATTCCTAATAATAATTATAGTTATTATGTTATAAAGGATTTTACGTCAATTTTACCAATTTGTATTATTAGTTTTATTTATATTTAATATAAATATGATTCTAATAATACTAATATATTTGAAATTGAATTTTTATTAAATAAGATATATTAAGATACAATTTGAAATATGATATATGTATATATATATTTACAAATTTATAATGGGAAAGATAAAATTAGAAATTTAATTATTATATTAATTTATAAATTACTAATTAGCAATAAATGTATGTGAATTTCAAAAATAATAGTAACACTTAAACTTTTTTAAACTTTTTATATATTTTGTAGTTTTATTATTGAATAAACTTAAATTTAATATGACCAAAATTATAAACTATTAATGATCTATCAAATAAGTAATCTAGCCTTTAAGTATTTATTTGCCATTAAGATAACGTTTGTTTCGCCATTACTAGAGGACTAGATTACTTTAGACGGTAGGTGGTAGTAGAAGATTTCGAGATTTTTAAAAGCATACTAGAACTTTTTTTAGAAAACTAGGAAATAGATAATTTTATTTTGATATTACTTTATTAATGGGTTCATTATGAAAACAATACAGTTTGTGATATCTATATTTAAAAAGTTAAGTTAAATAAATAAATACGTAAATAAAATTAATATTAAGATTGATATTATTTAATGTATATACCATACCAACTTTAACACACATCCTCGGATTATTAGATGATTATTGTAAATACTTTAACTATTGGATATATTTAATAATGTATATATTTAATATAAACCATGATAGGGTATTTATTTACGCAGTAAACTAATATTCGTAAATTATTCGAAAATATTTATCATTTATTGAAAATATTGTAAATAATTTACCAATTTTGCAGATTTCTGTATATTTTTTGAAAATAAAACACCAATTTGTAAAATATTGTAATATAATATACACAAATTTTAGGAATATGATTTTCAAAATGTTACGAAAATAATTTGTAAATTATACACAAAGTTTTTAAATTTGTTGAAAATAAAAAACGAAGTTTGCAAAATATTAAAAATAATATACGCAGTTATACGAAAATGCTTTTCGAAAATGTTACGATAATAATTTACAAATTAGTCGATTTTCGTTTAATTAAAATTATGTATAGATAATGTTAATATTATATTTGTATCGATAACAATTTCAATATTTTCTATATTGGGAAGTGAACATTTATTAGTTATTTTAGTAGGTTGTCGATAGAACTGTCAATTATAATTATGACCTGGAAATATGAAATCATTTATGGGAATATGTGTTACAATCTTATAGTGTATTAGATATATATATATATATATATATATATATATATATATATATATATATATATATATATATATATATATATATATATATATATATATATAGGATAATATAGGATGGTTTTAAACCATTGGTTTATTTATACACCAAATATAGTAACAAACGATTACCCTCACTGGTGTTGAGAACGAACAAACAAAACGAAACAATAACTGTAAATAAGGTAGCAATATAATATATAAAAATAGAGATGGAACAAGATCAATATCAAGGAAGGGTTACTTTAAATTTAAATTTAAATAATCTTTGAGACTATTAACAAAGATGTGAGGCGACTTCAATCTACGTAAGTGGTAAGTCAACAAATTCCATGCAATTGGAGCCATGCTTGAAAAGGAGCGAGAACGCATCACGTTACGAGTAACATGTAAATGAAGTTTTCTGTATTAAGCAGAGAAGCCTAAATTGACACTGTTTTCTAAACGATAGCCATTTCATATTGCATTTGGTGAGTGTCAGTTAAAGCATGATCGCATCGCTTAAGCCTATGAATAAATGTTACGGATGAGCGAATAATTCGGTCAACTTTTATAAATTTTATATCGGTCAACTGTATTTCAGAGTTCTTAATGCCGTAGAATAGATAACAATAATAGTCAATTCGAGATAGTACTAGGGCGTTGAGAAGGCACTTAGTGATGTTGGGCGAACAATAGTTTTTAATGTAGCGAATTTTTCTAAAATAGAGATTAACTGATTTAGAGATTGCATTGATATGAGCACCGTACGATAGAGTACTATCAATTAAAACACTAAGATTGCGCACAGATTCAAAAGGCTTAATTATTATACCGTTAATTGATAGAGTATGGAAAGTGAAAGGTACCTTCAGGATGTTAAGAAGTTCAGTATTATAATATTGATTAGGAGGTAATTAATTAGTAACCATTGAGTAATCTTAGAGGTGCAATCAGACAGCTCAGAGTTAGAGTTCATAGAGTTAATGGGCAGTTTAAGTAGTAGTTGAATGTCATAAGCGTAGATGTGCTAATAGAATATTAGAGTATTTGCGAATAATATTAGATATAGGACGTAAGTATATACAGAAGAGAAGTGGGCAAAGAACTGATCCCTGAGGGACCCCTTTAAGAATTTGTGTAGGAGGTGATATGAAGTCATTGATTTTAACAGACGAAGTTCGATCAGTGATGAACGACATTAGCCACTTAAGGGGGGAACCTTCAATACCAAGTTCGATGATACGGTTAATTAGGATCGAATGGTTGAGCATGTCAAAGGCACTAGAAAGTTCAATCAGGAGTAGTTGTACGCAATAAGACGAGTCAAGCGAGTTATGAATCAGGTCAGTGACATGTGTGAGGGCAGTCTCAGTAGAGAAAGATTTTCTATAAGCACTTTGAAAGTAATCGATCAGATTGTTATTTTCAAGTTAATTGATGAGCTGACGACAGACCACACGTTGCATGATCTTACTTATTATTGGAAGTTATGAGATCGGTCGGTAATTGGTCAATACATCTGGATCAAGAGACGATTTTTTAAGGACGGGCTTAATGATGGCATATTTCAGGGATCTTACCATGATTACATCATCAAGTGATTGAGAGATCAAGTAAGGTATCGCATTATCAGTTATAAGGACAATGTTCTTGAAAACTACAAGTGGTAATGGGTCAATTGGGAAAGTGGAATTAGCAGTGAGAATCATTTTACGGATTTCAGTAATAGAAGGAGGAGTGAAACGAGAGAGTTTACAAGATATAGGATTAGTCGTATATATATAGTATCAACCTACGTACATTTCTATAAACAATTAATGTGTTAATTATAATGTATAATAAGAATATGACTTCATCGTATGAATATTATTAAAAACGTTTATTTTATAGTTGAAACTTATAACATTGCCTATAATATATGATAGAGATTGATCTTAATTTAACATACGTATACCTATATATATTATATATTATTATCAGATTTAGTTTTAACAACCGGGTAATTATAGAAGCAGAGTTTATCGAGTTATATTTAGTATAAGGTTGTATGAAATCAAAAGTACTTCTTGTATTAATTTTTTATTTAGTTATTCTTTTATAATGTTTATAAATACATGGACTACAAATATTATAATATATTCTAGGCATAAATATTATTGTTTTATATTTACACAAATCAAAGATATTTAACAACTTTAACAATGATTTTTAAATAGTTTTTTAAACTAAAATCAATAGGATTAGTAAAACCTAATTCCAATACGTTTTTTTGTATAACATGAATACAGTCTATATTAGATTTATATGTATGCCTCCATATTTCTAAACAATACATTAAATGGGGATAAAAAGTGCATAATAAAGTTTAATCATAGCTGATTCATTAAGGATGATACATTTTTTATAATCCAATATATTTTTAATCATTTATTCTTTAGAAATTTAAAATTAGATTTCCAGTTCAATGAACTATCAATGATTAGCCAAAGGAACTTTGTTTCACACACTTGATTAAAGGCTTATTTTAAATTACTATTTCAAATTCTATATCATTTCTAAAGGACATGCTGTGAGTTTTATCAATGTTAGTTGTCAACTTATTTGCATTTACACATGACATTATATCATTAATTGTCAACTGTAATTTAATTTTCAGTTTGTTGACTGGACAATCACTAATTATAATATTTGTGTTATCGAAAAATAGTATAAAAGTATTATTAATATAGCAGGTCGGCATGTCATTAATAAACAAAAGTAAAATAAGCGGCCCAAGAATATATCCTTGGGGGGACACCGATATCTATATCAGTAGTATTAGAGCTACAGTTATTATAATGTGTAAACTGACTTCTGTCTTTAAGATATGATGATAACGTGATAGAGGTAAACCTCTTATACCGTAAAATTCAAGCTTTTTAGGCGTATTTCATGGTTTACTGTGATCAAATGCTTGTTTTAAGTAAATAAATAGGCTAACACAGTATTTATTGGAGATCAGAGAATCAATAATAGCTTTGTGAATGTTTTCTATAGCATGGAGTGTACTGAGGCCTTTTCGAAACCCAAATTGTGAATTACTAATTATGTTATGAAAATCACAGAAAGAAAGTAATCTTGAGAAAAACAATTTTTCTAATATTTTCGAAAATACATGGGTCTATAATTATTAAAGTCATTGCGGTTACCTGATTTATAGATGAGAATAACTTTGGATTTTGTATAGTGTAGTAGGTTAATTTTATGAGTTTCATAGATATATCAAGTTCATCCTAAGATATTTTTGGAGACAAATTATCAATAGTTTTAATTACCTCACTAATTGCGATAGATGATACAAATAATGAATAATAATTACTATTTTTAAGGTAGTCGTTGAAATATGTATTAGGTGAACAAATGATTTTAGTTAATTTACTACCGACTTGTATAAAGGGTTCATTAAATTTATTCGCTATTTTTTCATCTTTTATTTCCTTTCCATGTATATCAAGTACTGATTTGTTGGATGATTTTTTCTATATAGGATTTATCAATGAATTTAAAACTGATCACGTAGTTTTAATAGATTTACTGTTATCCAAAGATTTAGTAATAAATCCTTTTTACACTTTCTTATAATATTCGTGAGATAATTTTTATATTTAAAAATTAAACAATTGTTATATATCCTAAGATCATTATCATTTCTATTATTTATGAATTTTATATACAGATTTTTTCCTTTCTTTAAACTTTTTGTGAACCAAGGAATATCTTTTATTGCGAAAAATATTGTTAGACTTATGTTTTTTAATATATTTTTTATCATAAATGTTACTAAAATGTGTAATATAACGTCAAGAGAAATATTAATATTTTCAGGTTTAATAAATTTCCAGTTTGTCTCATTAAGTTCTTTCATTAATTCATGTATATTATTAATGTTATTTATATTGTGCGCTATAATTAGAACATTTTGTTTACATTTAAAACGTGTTTTATTTAATTTCATTAAGATAAAAATTGGCAAGTGATCATTAAATTCATATTGTAAAATACCAGATGAAATATAAGAAAAATGTCCATTACAAAAAATATTGTCAATCAATGTAAAGCTATTATTACAGTACGTGTTGGTTGATTCATAGACTTAAATAGGTTTTGTAATTGTAATGTGCTTATAAAATAATCTGTAATAGTATTGGAATTATAAGTATGTATATATTATAGTCCCCATAGAGAAATATATGTTCACCATTATATACATTGAATTTTTCAATACAATTATTTAAATAAATAAAAGAATCATTTGCAATGAGGGTGATCTATAAATTATATTATTATTAGTATCAAGTTTAATTTCAATAATAATTGTATCAATGAAAAGGTTACTAAGAGATAGAATGACAATTTTATTTGTAGAAAATGAACTCTTAATATAATAGAGACTCCACCAGCTTTTTTGTGATTTTTAATACATATAGATTTACCTTATCAATGAAAAATATATGTTTCCATATAAAAAATATAGAATATAAATGTTAAAATGTCACATTGTAGGCTCATATGTCATATTCTAGATAGTATACACTATTTAATAAAATGTAAATTAATGATAATATAATTTTGAATAATAATAATTAACAATAATTATGAAATAACAAAACTCTTTCCTCATAACGTTATCATGGTACTATATCATCTCGATTGAAATCTCTACCTACCATATTTTATAATAATTGATATTATAACTATAATTATAAGTATAATAATAATAATATTAATTATTATTATTATTATTAATTTAATTGATTACCTTTATTTTGTTCTCGTTTCTTAGTATCATATTCTTTCACTTCATTAAATAGACGTGTTATTACGTGAGATGAATTGGATTGACCTATATATATAAAAGAATATGTTGTAATTGAATTACAAATTTAAAAACCATTATTAACAATAATTTTATGAAGCAACGATAGATCACTTGTATCTATTTACGTGAACACATTTTATTTCTGAATAGTTTGATATATAGGCGGCAATACTATCGTTTTAAATAATTTCAATATTGAATTATCAAAGTATTGTTACATATTACTTTAGAATAGTACACATTATGTATAAGTGTACATTGAAAATGGATATATTGATTTATTATAATTATTGAATATGTGTGTATATTTTAAGACAAATGGTTCTAATTATAAAATAATGTTATATTATTAAAATAAACATTATAATTAAATATGTATTGTATTCAAAAGTGTACATAACTTTTTATTTATAATAGCAATGTATTTTTCAAATATACATGTAAATAAATATAAACTAAAAATAGAATCACAACAAATAATTATCAGTACAGGTGGCGCAATTTTTCAATTATTTCACAAATTTAGAATGAATTTAGAAGAACGAACTGTAACTTTATATAGTGTATATTATATGCTTTCTTTTGTCTGTCGTCGAATAGTTGGTCTTGAGTGATATTTCTGTATTCTTGAATTCGGGAGTATTGTCTTGATGACTCAGCAATAAAGTTGTTCAGCCGGGGATGGGTGGTTATTTTCTAATGGCGTGGCTCTCAAAAGTAATAGTGATTTTTCTGGGTCATCGGTTTTGGTTAAGATTATCTTTACAGTTATCTTTATTCGTTTTCGGCTAATAGACACAAGTCTTTAGTATTGATATTATCAAGAAGCTTTGTATTGACAATTCAAAGGTATAGAATGTGTAGATCTTTAAGTATGTCGGGCCATAGAGACGGTATTAGTATTTAGTTTCCTTTACTGATCATATTATTTTCAAAGGTCAGTTAGTCTATGTATGGACAGAATTATCTTAGATTATGTGGCAGTATTCTACTCTCCATTGGTCATCCTACAGGATCGTGCATAAATCTTGGAGTTGATAAGATAATGGAAATTTAAATATTAAAGTAACGTATTTTTTGAATATTATTAGGTCCTTAGGTTATTTTAAAAATAATGTTTTGGTTTGGTACATGTACTTTTTTGAAGGCTTTAAATTTCAGCTTTTTGTCGTAGGTTTTGTACCGCTGTCACCATGTTATGTTAAATGTTTATTCTATATAGCTAGTGTATCAATCTCGATATATACGGATGGCTGTATTCATGTTTACTTGGATATTTTTCTATATCGTATATATATATATATATATATATATTAAGATGCGAATTGTTCATATTTACAACAGAAATTAAAGTTAAGTATGGTAAGTCATATTATCAATGAGTATTAATAAGAATTCAACTAATATACATGCATTCCTTGCGTCAATTGCTTCTCCACTTTCTTTATATCGATGCTCCAACATAATATATTCATAACTTACACGTTTATTATAATATACAGATATTTGTACAACGTGTGAGAAGTATTATAATAAAGTTGGGAAGAACGATCGCCTTTATAGGCTTGATATAAATCGCTTGAAATTTGTTCGTGAACAAATAGCATATCAATGTTCATATCAAATGTTACATAATTAAAATAAATTTGATTCTGATCTATCTAAATAATTATGTAATTTAAATTAAAATGAAAATTTCCAGACATAATAGATATTATAAATATTATTATGAAATTAGTGAATAATTATAATCAAATAAATAATAGAAAAGAAAATATTATTGATAAATATTATAATTTAATAAAGAATTCTTAGCTAACCATTTTCTGCATAATTTCCAAAATTCGTTAACCTCGAACTACTATGTTCGAAGAAATTCAAAATTTGTTGATATTGGTAAATAGTTATTTTTATCGAAAATTTTAGTTCGTCATACCTCGACAATGGACACTCTCCTGTAAATTTGTTATAAATATAATATACATTTTATAAATATAATAAGAAAGGTAATTAAATAATCTAAAAATCTATCGAAACTATTAAGTTATTGCTATAGTACACTTTAATATATGTAATAATAATTCATCATCGTTAACTATATGCAAATTTAGTAATTACTAATTATTAAATTGTATTATATTTAATATATTATATTGTTTCACAAATGTTACATTATAGATATCAAGGTCAGAGATATTGATCAATTGAGCAATTGAGCACTTATTACGCTTATGCAAATTATTTTTAAAATTGAAATGTAAAAACTCATTATTATTAGTGGTAGAAAAGTAGTTTAAAGTTAAAATATGTGAAAAAGAGAATGTTTTTCGTCTAAAAAGGTATTTCAAAAATTATTATTATTATTATTATTATTATTATTATTATTATTATTATTATTATTATTATTATTATTATTATTATTATTATTATTATTATTATTATTATTATTATTATTATTATTATTAATAATTAATACGATTATGTACTTTTATAAACCTCTATGCCTCTTATACATACTGGACAGCACACCCAGTATAGAAATGTAGGCATTCAACTCGCTTTCCAGTCGGTTGTAATGTTTTTCATGAAACGTGAGCCCTGCATGTAGTGCAACCCTACATGTAGTTCGTTCACTGGACACCACTTTAGCCTTTTTAACTATATATGACCAGGTATTGGGAAACAATTAAGTGGGAGGGTAATGAATAAACGATCACATAAATACAAATATAAGAATAAATCAATACTATATTATTTATACAAGAAAAAATTAAATTAAATTAAATTATGCGAATATATATATATATATATAAATATAAAATCATATTAATAGAAAATAGAACATTTTGAAAATATATATATATAAATGAAATTTAATACATATTCAAATATAATATTTTAAATTGGATTTGAAAGTATTATATAGGGGAATTTTACGTATTCGTATAGGAATTGTATTCCAATTTTTAGGAACTGAATGCATGAATAATTTATTCGGTGTTCGAGAGAGTCGGTAACGGGGAATAGCAGGAATTTATCTGCATTTGATCTAAGGTTATGACTCTTTTTGGAAATCGAGATCATATCAGAAATATAGCGAGGTCGATTTGTTACTACTACTACTACTACTACTACTACTATTACTAATACTACTAATAATACTATTAATACTACTACTACTACTACTACATATACTACCTATACTATTACTATTACTACTACTAATACTACTATACATATAATAATACTTTGTTTTTATATCTTTGCATATACACATATATGTGTATAAATAGATAATTCAATTCCGAGGTACCAACCTTAATGTTTAACTCACAACATCGCCCATTTTGTTTATATTCTAATGAGTTATGTGGTATTCAGCACTAAATAACCAGCAAATAATAATCTATAGAAATTGTGTAACATATGCACAATATATATTATACATGCGCAATAACAGATAGTGCTTACTGGTAGATATTATATATAGTTTATTATCTTGGAAATGTACTATATACAAATAATCTAATCTATAAATATATATAAATAGACATCAATTAAGAATAATAAAACTAAAAATTAAGCATAGTCCACATTTGCATGACGATAACGTTGTTTGTTCCGCCTTATCTAAAAGCATTATCATTAATCACCATAAATATGTGCGCTGAATAAGTATACATATAATAATATATGATTATTGCTATATATATATACTTATGCGTAAACCTAAGGTGTTCTGTTTTTAAATGTAAACCCAATGTTAATTTGTGTACCATGTCGATATCGGTATCAATTCATATCTATTTTTTATTTCATATTTTTATTTATTTATTTTGTTGTTTACCTAATAAACTATATATATATATATATATATATATATATATATATATATATATATATATATATATATATTATATATATAATAATAATAAAACTTAATAATACATGTAATGTAAATGATTTATTTACCCTAGTGTGCAAATTGATTACCAACAAGTAATGTTAACTTGTTAAGATATGTCCTTTATTCTCAATATATCCTTTCATTCTTCATTCGAAATGCGTTATGTTTTAAAATTACTATTGAAATTCCGGGAATAACCTGAGATAGATCCTTAAATGCCATCATCCCAGTTATCTTATTTCATTTCTACATACTTTATAAGCTATTATTAGTACCAGTTCAAATTCATGTTAGGTTATTGTATTATCTAATATTTCTTTAGTTATATTTTATATAACAATTGATATCATAAATATATATATATATTCTTTTGTTCACCTACTGTTTACAATTCTATAAATATTACAAATATGTCAATTTACTTTATCATAAAATATCCATTTTAAGATAAGTTTATTATATATTCAATTTAATATTCTATATGCATTTACATTTATTTATATAAGTATTACAAATTAATTAATTGTTATAATAACTATACTATACATTTTAATTTATTATGTATTTAAATAATTGAAGCGTGACTATTTTTCTTGTCTACATTTCCTATTTCACATTAATATATTAATTATAACCAATTACATATATATATATATATATATATATAAAAACAATGTCTTGTCTGTAATGTACATTATCCTATTACTAATCAAGCATTATATGATAAAATAAATCTACTAGATAATGTTATAAGTAAATTAGCTGACATAATTACTTATCTATCTAATAGTATTAGAGCTTTGAAGGACGAATAAGTATTATTTTTCAAAAAGTTAGCAATCTAGAAAAAATAGATAGCAATGGTATTATCCAGGCGGTAAAAATAGATTCATTATCACCTACAATTGAAAATAAGCAATTTTAGAATAATAATTTATTAACTACTGATATTGAAGATCATAATGATTATTCAATAAAATAAAATAATTTAAAATTCTTGAAAGAGAAGTTAGATATAATGAAGATAATATAATTATCATTAATAAACGAATATCTAAAAGTAATACTACTAAACATTAATATATAATCTATTTATAATAAGTTTAAATAACAGTTGTTGACAATATTAGTTTATAATTTATATATATAATATATATATATATATATTATTATTTGTAATTTTTATTTGGTGGAGTCCTTTCGTCGCATCCAGGAACTTAGATGAAGTTTTCACTTATTGCCATATATGGATATAATGTCCCTTCGAAGCCGCTCTCATGTTAAGGTATCCATGGTTTTAACGAAAGCTAATCATTTATTTATACACAATTATATAAGATCACTTCTAAATAATATTTTAAGACACATTTTATAAAATTAATTAATGGTCCTGACGAGGATCGAACCCGTATCCTACTGCTTGTGTATCTGACGTCTTAGCCACTTAGATACACAGGTAGTTAAAATATATATATATATATATATATATATATATATATATATATATTAAACATGGCAACAAAATCATAATGTATATATACATAAAATTAATAATTATAATGCTATGCATACAACTATAATTAATACCAAAGGCAGTGGTATTTCTATATATATTAAGAATAATTTACATTTCAATAAAATTGAAAATATTTGTTTTACAGAATATGATGTTATAGATATAGTTACTATTTATTTATGATTAATAATAAAAATATTATGTGAGAAAAATTAGTGGGATATAATATGCTGATATAATTATATTTAGTGATTTAATTTATAATGTGTTTCATACTATTTTAAATGATTTATATTTAGTTGGTAACTTCAATATAAATATGTTAATGGATAATTTAAAAAATAAATATTGTATAGATGTTATTTATAGTGTGGGTTGTAGGCCGATGATAACTAGACCTACTCGGTATAGTGATAATCTTAATTCACTCATTGATATATTTTGTAATATTACTTTTATATATTATTTGTATACCCATTCGTAATAATATAAGTATAAGTTATGTAATGATCAACTTCCCATCTGCTTTATGTGTAATTATAATTATGCACAAAATAAATTAAATAATAAAGGTAAACATCTTCCTGACCAATCTGATTCAATTGTTTTTGTGTTCCTTATTTACCAATTTCTTCCAACACAAAATTTCTAGTATTATCAATGTACTTCCAAACATCAACTCGGCACTACTCAATCTCAATTTAACATCCACTCAGAATCACTGGTCATGTTCTATGCTTCTCACATATGACATTGTACTCTCTCTCTCTCTGATGACATCCTTGAAAACTAATTTCCCAATTTATCCTATTACACTCAATCTACTTCGTTCATTATCACTATCTTTTATTGGACTTATCACTGAAATTGTGTATAGATCCCTTATATCATCTATTGTTCCATACTCCATGAAATATTCATACATTATTCCAATTTAATAATAATAATAATAATAATATTTATTTATTGAATCTCATATATATATTGAATACAATACAAATAGCGGATACAAATGGACCCCTCAAGAATTCATAAACTTGTACATGTTATAAATAACTGTGAGGGCCCCAGACAATACAATACAAATAGTAACATTTTTATTCTTGTGTTTTGATTTATCGTTTATTAATATCTTGATAATCACAAGAGAAAAACAAGAACTGACTGGAGTCGAACCCTGGACCTCTGGCTTACTAGCTTTCGGTTTTCCCACTGAGCCATAGACCCCAGACATTTAAAAAAAATACTCAATGAGATCACTAGGCTGGCATAAGTTTAGATATATTGTGTATTACGCATAAGGCAATACATCTTGGATATCCTGAATATCTAGCTCAATATATTATTATTCAAAGTTATTCATTATAACAGATCTAGTCGGAAGTGCAACAACATGAAATTGGTGCAACGCTTAACATCTTAGTCCTATTCTGAATCAGCTTTCTCGGATATTGATCCGAAAAGCTGGAATTTACTGCCATATGATATTCGTTGTACAACATCACTTTCATTGTTTAAACTTAAATTAATGTTCATTTTTAATGTATGTCCATATATATATTTATATATATATATATATATATATATTCATATTTACATATTATGTGAATAACTTACATGAATAATAAATAATTTGTATTAAATATATATATATATATATATATATATATATACATATATTAATATATTAATATATTAATAATTTAATAAAAATAAATTACGATTTCTATTTTATTAGTTATTATATCAAATATAACATGCTATATTAGTATTATTAAATAGTATAGAATAGTTAGAATATTAAATATAATAGAGATAATTAGATAATAATAGTATTACATAATATACTATGATAATATCATCACTAACCTTTCTTTCTAAACATGACTAATTATCCTAAATATTCTATACACTATTGTAAGTTAACAAAGTTACACTATATTATATGAATATCTTTATAAATATAAACATTAATGCACATAAATAGAAAATAAATTTACAATCATCCCGTTAAGTATATATTTATATTTTATATATGTATGTATATAGTCATGCATGGTTGTAAGCATGATATTATGCATTATATTATTCACCCACGTGAGATGTGATTATGGATATGCCCTCATGTCAATCAAATAAAGGCCTCGGATACGCTGAAATACTATCTCCGTTATCTAATACATATATGTATAAATAATCAATTATGTAGATAATCGTATTATTTTTAGCATTAAATGTGTGTTCATACGTTATAAAGGGATGATGATTTGTATTAGTGACAGTTCACTTTATTGGTCAACTTAAGTATACAATTATATACTGATTTACATATATATATATATATATATTGTATAACTCAGAGTTATTCTATATACAAATTAAAAATCAATAAGCATATATAGAATTATTATAACTGGACTTAAATAATATTATAGTTTATCTTATAAATCGAGTTATCGTGGATATATTCGATATTTATCGCATTTCGTATATCATCAATTAATATTGATTTTAAAAAAAAGGAAAGTAACCTAATACGGACACTTTAACAATAAATGGTCTTAACATTTTATGACTCATTATTTTTATTCAAAAATTACAATATATTAATATTATATGATTATAGATATTATTGTGATTTTAAAATTTTATTTAATCTTTTAATTCCATAGATAACGGGGGTGTCCGTATTAGGTACCCATGTCCGAATACGGACACCCTATATACGACTATATAAACTATATATTAATTATGAATCAATCAGACACATTACAATTACATTATTAATAATTAATTTTATTAATAATTTATTCTAATTTAATTAGTTAATAATTAATTTATTTTTATTATTATTTTAATTAATAATATAATTTAAGTATCTAAATAATGAAAATGTTAGATTTATCTTTATCGGTGGTATTAATATTATAACGCACGCGATTTTTATGAACATCAGAATAGTTCACACGATGCGCGCTGCGCTACAGCTGCAATCATGATTGGTTATAGGGTGTCCGTATTAAGACATCTAGAGTGTCCGTATTAGGGACTTATATGTCCTCAAGATATATTCTTATAACTAAATTAATATTTTATAACAAATATAGAAATTATTTATATACAATCAGCAACCAATATATAGTTGTGTTAATAACTGCTTAGCTTTTAAATATCTTTTAATTGTATTATTATTATAAAGATAAGTACGTATTCATTTATTTTTTATATTATCTATTATATTAATATATATTAAATATTAATATCCAACTTATTTGAAATACATAATAGTTGTCTTTAAATTATAATCATATCTTATTTAGATATAATTATATTTAGTATTTGTTTACATTTTATTATAACAAAATAAAAATCCTAAAAAATAAATAATAATCACATAGATAATAGAATTATAAATTCGATAAATTAATTAAATTCAAATATATATTACATACTGTTTATGTATATTTATACTTAGCTACATTATTTACTATTTATAAAATTAATTAACTAGTAGTTTATAATAATATTATAACTGATATTCTCCCGTGGATCTTCCTTGGGAATTTGCTTTTGGTAGTCGGATCTACCAACCTTCATTTGAGGTTAGCTACCAACTTACACCTAGATAGTCTACTGCTGTATTTACTTACATACAGATCCATCAATTCTACCTCGGACGATACACTGCCTTAAATCTCAGACAATCGGACCATCATTGCCCGGCTGCCACCAAGCATACCAGGAGCCTACTAAAGTCAACCGGTGCTTGTCAAGTCAACTCGTCATATAGCAAAACGGACTGAATACCAAACTTCTTCAAAAATATCCCTGTTACGACCAGTTTTTATACATTTATTATTATATTTATTATTATCTATTTCATTCAATTTAATCCCACAATCTCAAGTATACCATGTCCTCAAATTGTTCACATTGTAACCTTCCCGCATGCGAATATTATCTCAAATGTAAAACATGTCCATCTATTTTACATTATAATTGTTTATACCCCGCAGCTATTATTTCTAAATCCTGGTTTCATTCTAAAAACCCCCCTCCCGCTTATGCTATTGCTATATTTAATTCACCTAACTTCATCTTCACATGTTCCTCATGCCTAGCCTTAAATAAGTTTCCTTCGACTAATCATACAACTACTCCACCCATTACTATGCCATATTCACCTTCTACTTTAACTGACAAATCTATACATAATACTTGTTCCAAGGTAACGCCAAATATAACATCTGATATATATTCTTCTACTACGACTATTAATATCCAGCCCAAGCACCAGCCCAATGCTAATACTTCTAGAAACATTCCAAAGCTAATGGACTTAAAATTTTCCTCAAATCACACACCAACCCCTATATTATCTAGTTCAACTTCCTCAAAGTCTTCATCCATACGCTCCATAGATAATTCCCTCATACTAGTACTTGAACACCTTCTTCCTTATGAAGTTAACTATAATTTCATAGTATCATTAATTGACTATATAAAACTTCCACATTCTTATATTACTTCTGCCTCATTTCTTACCAGTACTGCTATATTACGTTTCACTAATATTTCTGCTCTTGATATATGTTTCTCCTCCCTTCTAAAAATCTCACCACATAGTAATTTTAAGCATATATTTATTCGTCATTATTTACCTGACTCTACTAGACTTCTTTGTAAGGTACTATATCATGCCCTAAAACAAAAACTCACGCCCATTTTGTATAAAGTATTTTTTAATAATCGTTCCCAAACATTTGAACTTAGGGATAAAAAAAATCCTCTTTCATATCCCCCTTTTCTCATCCCTGAATCTGATCTAACAAAATGGTTTGATTCTTTTTATCACTATAAGAAATCATTTATAAATAATTCTTCCTCTCAAGCCTGACTATCCTCTAATATAGCCTTGATCAATATTCGCTCCTTGAGATCAAATATATCCCTTCTGTTCCCATACCTTAAATTACAAAAATTTATTATAATCGCATTGACTGAGACCTGGATTTCTAATAATGACTCTGATATATTTGCCTCCATCTTGGACTTTGGATATACACTCTATCTCGCTCCACGACAAACGGGCCGTGGTGGTGGGGTAGGATTTATGATACGTAATGATTTTTACCTATCTCCATCCATTTCATTCCCCCCCTTTTCATATAGTGATTGTATTTCGCTGACCCTCAAGCTTCCTAACTTAACTCTACATCTTACCGTTATCTATCGTCCCCCAAAACCTGAAACCAGTTTATTCTTTGATGAATTTCATGATTTTATCCATAAACTTCCTTCATCTTCATCCTATCTACCAATAGTTCTTGGTGACTTAAACTATCACTATAATTCTCCCATCTATCCCCATGGTGACTTTAAACTCCTAACTGAGTCTCTTTCCTTGTGCCAACATATATCATTTCCTACCCATTCTAGTGGCAATACACTTGATATGATATTTACACCCCTATCCAGTCCTCTTATTAGATGTATAAACCCTAACTCCTTTCAAAAAATTGAACTACTAACTGATCATTTTATTATTGAATTCTCTATAAATCTAAAATTCTCAAATATTAAACGAAAACGTATTACATATAGAGATTTTAAGTCTATCGACCTACCAAGATTTGTAAACAATATCAAAACTGAGATCTCTTCTTCAACTTCCCTCTGTCCGGTACTCCTAAACTCCACTCTCCTAAATATTATCAATATACATGCACCTACAAAAACTACATTAATTACCGACCGCCCTTTTTCTCCCTGGTTCTCCCACGAACTTTTCATCTTCAAGAAGAGTGTTCGAAAATTTGAGAAGAAATTTCTTAAAAATCCTTCTACTGAAACTAAATTAGCACTATCACTAGCTAGAAAAAATTACAAATCTACTATATCTCGTTCAAAATCTATCTATTATAACAAAAAGATAGCATTGATATCCTCCAATCCTCGCAAATTATTTAAAATAGCAAATAAAATTCTCTCTCCTCCAGATGAAAAAATCCTCCCCATTTTACCTAACACGTCAAATTTTCAACTGTGTTCTCTTTTTGAAAAATTCTTTAAACATAAAATTGCAATCATTAATAATATTATTTGCGCATCTACTCAACCCATACTCAATCCTACCATATATATTACCCATCATATTGACTCATTAAGTACATTCACTATTCCTTCACTGTATGAAGTAAATGACCTACTCATGAAATCTCACTGTACCTCCCCCACTGATCTCCTACCTTTATCATTATATCACAAACTTTCACCCTTATTTTCTCCTATTTTCTTGGATATTGTTGCGAACTCACTAAACTCTGGCCAAGTTTCACCCTGTCTCAAGACTGCCATAATATCCCCAATTCTAAAAAAACAAAACTTAGACCCAAACTCATTTAGCAATTATCGCCCGATCTCCCACCTACCCTTATTAAGTAAAATATTAGAAAGAATTGTTTCCAAACAACTCATAGCCCATGTAAGTAAAAATAATCTTTTCGACCCGTTTCAAAGCGCTTTTCGTAAGGGTCATTCAACCGAAACAGCTCTCCTCCGTATTACTGACACTATATTATCTACATTAAATAGCAACACGTGTTGCCAGCTAATCCTACTTGATCTATCATCTGCTTTTGATACCCTGGACCATAACATATTAATCTCGCGACTTACTTTAATGGGTATATCTGGCTTAGCATTAAAATGGTTTACTTCATATCTCACTAACAGGAATATCTCTATTATGATTGACAAATCTTACTCGCCTCTTTCTCCTCTTAACCACGGTATTCCCCAAGGATCTGTTCTAGGTCCATCCCTCTTTTCTATTTATATCCTCCCTATTGCTGATCTAATTAAGAAATTTCCAAATATCCACTACCATATTTTTGCTGATGATATCCAACTGTTTACCTTTTTCCCTATAAATTCTCATAATACCATTAACTCTGAATTAATCGAGTGTGCTAACTCCATAAGATTATGGCTCCTCTCCAATAAACTACTAATTAATTCCTCTAAGACTACTGTACTTAACATATCTACTTCTGAAACTTCCTTTCCAAACTTTACTCTAAATAACATGATCATTTCTCCTTCTCATTCCTCCAAAAACCTAGGATTAGTATTTGATGACAAATTATCATTTAAGAATCACATATCATCCATTACAAAATCATCCAACTTTCATCTCTTCAGAATTAAAAAAATACGGACATCACTTTCCAGAAACCTTACTAAAACTCTAATTAATGCTCTTGTACTTTCACGTATTGACTACTGTTCTTCCCTACTGAATTTACTTCCTGCTAAAGCTACTGCTCCACTTAATCGGATTATCCGTTCCTCAATACGTACTACTTACTGTTTAACTCGACTGGATCACTCTACTATAACATCTCATCAATCATCTCGTATGTGGCTACCCTTCTCCCTCAGGTGTAAATTACGTATACTATCTATAATCCATAAATCAATATATTCTTTTACCCCTAGCTATATCTCTGATCTAATTAAAAAACGTACTATATTATCTTCTCTTCGTTACCAAAATGCTCCTCTACTTATCTCCCAGAACTCTAGTAAAACGTCCCTAAATTCTAGAGCTTTTAAAAATTCCGGTCCAACCCTATGGAATTCCCTCCCTCCTACCATTCGTTCTATTAGATCCCACAAAAGATTCATAAATCTTACTTCTTCTTTTCTCTCTACCCATAATCATTAAATCATCCAACGTATTATTTGTATCCGTGTTATATTAAATTTATATCATTATTAAATTGTTATTGTATTATTATTATCTTATTATTATATAACACTATACTATATCAATGCAGTCTGTAGTATATACAACTACACCATATCAATGCAGACTGTAGTATATAATAGTCCTTTATATTGTTTATTATTGTTTTTCCGTTGTATATTGAATGTATATTATTATCAAAAATATTATCGTATTACTATTATTTTATTATTATTTTCTTCCCGCACGAGCGAAGGGGTCTACATGACCCTATTTTAGTGCTAATAAACTCAATATCATCATCATCATATAATTTTTAGAATGCTTTATTTTTAAATAATATAGTTTTATTTTATATCGATACATTTGTATATTCTTGATAAGGTTTTAAGTTGAAATTTGTTTTCATAAATTTAAAAACGTAATAAAAAATCAGTTTATTGGATATATCAACAATATTTTGATTAATTACAAAATAAAAAATACTTTTTTAGACTATTTATATAATTATAATTATTTTATTCATTAAACATTTTTTTGTAGTATTTATGGTTTCTGAGATACATAGAGTGTCCGTATTCGGGCACTGTCCATATTCGGTTACTTTCCCCTACAAACGCTTCTAAATACACATTATCAGATACACCCCTAAATACACAATACTAGATACGTCCCTAAATACACACTATTAGCTATGCTTACATTGATGTGTGCACTCCTATAACTCTCGTTCAGGCTGGAGCGTGCACTCCATGGACTGGTAACTTAGCGTTGTGTGTAATGGCTAACTTTTATAGTATGTATCTTTTATTCAATACAAAATACACTATGAATTTACAATACTATAATAATACTTTTATATTTTTATATGTATATTTAAAATGCTTTATTGAGTACAAAATCATGTGGTGGTTATGGGCGTCATAAGGAGGAAACAAAAATAAATAAATAAAGAACAATAAAAATGAAGGAAAAGGGAGGGTAGGTTACAATGTTAATAGGTGCGTGGAGAGTTTACATTTAAATATTGACAGGGATTTTAAACACCTAATTTCATATGGAAGAGCATTCCAGTATTTTGGAGCTACCACATGTTGAGAAAGAATCTCTGCAGAGAAAGCAGATTCAGAGTGAGCAGAGATAGTCGAGCGTTGCACAATTTTCATCGTGTGACATTTCCTGCTAGCTCGACTAAGGGTCTGAATATTGATCAAGTCTGCTAGGTACTCGGGAGATCTAAGATGTATCACCTTGTGGGTGATGCATAGTAGTCTGTACCTGCAGAGATATCTAAACTTAAGTCAGCCGAGTGATCGAATTAGGGCCGATATTGATACTATTGAAGAGAACATCAGTTTATATATATATATATATATATATATATATATATATATATATACATATACCCTATAGGGTGCGTATAGCACGTCGTTTTATCATCTCAAGTTTAAGCATAAGCTTTAGGGGTAGATTACATAGAAGTGAGCAGCAGTATATAAGTCTACTGAAGACTAGCGAGTGTATTATACTTTTAGTCATTGAAAAAGTCAACTTATTGCGTGATTTTCTAATATTATAAAGAAAATAGTTGGCATTGCGAATCATTATAGATATGTGGTCAGAGTAATCTAGGTGGGAGTTTATGGTGCAACCAAAGTTATTATAGATTGTGAGGTAGGGAGGGATAGTAGAAAGGAATCGGTGATGATTAGGGGGTAGGTAGGTCTGGAGATAGTGATGGTGTCAGTTTTGGTCATATTAAGTTATAGGGAATTCTGGGAGAACCAGTCAGTAAGTTCTGTAAGACAGTTAAAAATAGACAGTTCACTAGAGTTGAAGTCACAGGAAATGGGAAAATAAGTTTAAATTTGTAGATCGTCGGCAAAGAGATGGTAGTGGATGGTAGCTGGACCGGTAGCTAAAAGCATATCACAAAATCGTTGACAAGAAGTCAGACTAAATTGAAAACAAATAGCAGTAGGAGTTATGACCACACTGTTAAAAATAAGGGTATACAATTATGAATTATATGGTATAACATATGGAAATACGAGTTATACCATACAATTACGTTAAATGGTATAAGATCACATATTATATGGTATAACATTTGTTTTTTTTAGTTATACCATATAGCTATAAGCTAGCTTAATGTAAATGGTATAAGATCACAAATTATATAGTATAACATTTGTTTTTTTTTAGTTATACCGTAAATGGTATACCAGGACGCCACGGGGTTATACCATTTTGTAATCAATGTTATACCATTTATTTCTAACAGTGCACTGCCGTAAACAACAGCCGTTAACCAAGTCATGCTATTGGGCGAGTGAAAAGTCGGCTAAAGTAAAGTAATTATAGATAGTATAATCAAATATTTTAAGAATAAATTACCATCATGCTTAAATTACAATCATAAATAATATAATTATAATATTATAAACATTAAATATATTTATATATATATATTATTTTAATTCCTTTCTATTATTGTTGTTCTGTCAATTTAGTATTTTTAATTTAGTATTTAATATTGTTAAGGTAACAATAATAAATATAAACAAAACAAATTTAAACGTATTTAAATTTAACGGAAAAAATAAAATATATCATTGTTTACAAACTCCGCTACGAACTACATTCAATATTAACTCCGAGTGAACAGAAACTGTTATTATTTATATATGTATCATATTATATATATACCTACATATCCATATATATATATAATGTATACATACTAAATGTTTAAATTTCGACAATTTTCACCAATATAATGACTAATTTTATATCCTATAAAATATATATTTATTAAATATATTTAATTGTTATAAACTATTGCATTGTACACTAACATGGTACATATAGGTCATTTATATACCTCATATTACTTGTAGTCATTTGTTAGTGAGCGATGTTTAACTAATAAATATATTTTATTAATTTAGTTTATTATTCATTATAGTAAATTTACTTATAATATTCATATAAAATAAACAAATCCGATAATTAAGATAAAATATAGATATTTTTACGTATTTAATATATGTAAAATAAATTATAATAATATTGATCAAATAATAAAAATTGAAATGTACACACTATGGTTATATCTTTAATACGTAAATTCAAAGTAATATATTAAATCTAAAATAAATTAACTATTTTAATAATGCATTATCTATTTAGAATAGTATAGCTATATATATATATATATATATATATATATATATATATATATATATATATTATATATATACATTCATATATACATAAATATACATATAGTGACATTCCGATTATATAAACACCGCATTAACTAACAATCACGATATATCTAGCTACATTATAACTTACTAACTATATGTATATCTATTAAATAAATTATACTCTAATCTTTATAGACAATCCGCACGCATTGATTTCTATGCGATACAATATGTAAAACTATCATATATATATATATATATATATATATATATATATATATATATATATATATATGTTAAATTACAATGAATATATCTTTATAATACAATAAACATATTTTTTACAACAAACATAAGTTGATACATTACAACTCATTAATACATTCTAACAATCATAACTATGGCATATAAAGCACTAAACCCTACCTACCGGCTATAGGTTGTTTACTTTCACAATTACATTATTATACATTAACGATACACGTAAACAAACCTCCAGCGTCACCCTATATTAGCTTACATCTCAGTAATAATACAGCATTCTACATGCATATTGGGACTCTATTGTAATATATATATATAGGTTCTATAGTATATGTGCTTTTTACATAGGAATGAATATACATATTTACAGAGGAAAAAATATTATTAAACGTATTATATAATATCATTATCAATAGATATAATATATATATATATATATATATATATATATATATATATATAATGTATTCATCTACCTATAGGATGGAACAATCAGTCGATAATCTCGATTCCTCCCTATAACATATGTCCACGCAATTGAACATATGTCGATGTCAGCGATGATTTTTGCTATCGTTGAACATTTATATTTCTTATTTGTGCTTTAAAACTAATTTAATAATTATAAATCCGATGATGTATTTTCCCATTATATCCGATATACACATATGATTCAGTTGATCTAGACATAACATGCATATATATTATATAATATGTATTCTTATGAATAATATTTAGTTTGAATTTTGAGGAATTGAAAATAATAATTTTTTAATATATATGTATATATATATATATATATATATACATATATATATATATATATATATATATATATATATATAACTATAGTTACTCTGGTGCCGTGTGTCCACGTCGGAATAATATCTGAGGTTTATCTTGCCCTCCCCGTCGATCGATAGCTGAGTAATAGAAGCATTATTAATATTTAGTGTTAGTCATCCTTCTGTTTGTAACTGCAGTGACCGGCATACAACATATCTGACATTGCCGTGCCAGACGAGAACGTCACTTCTGCTACATTGCTGGGTGACATCTGCGCGATACATGTATTTGCGGAAAGCTGCAGCCTCAATCCTATATTCATCTTTGTGTGTTACGCAACTGGCTGGATTGTAGCCCCTGAACTTGGGAAAGGGCTCTCTAGGACATCCCTTGTTATGTTTAATATCTACTTTTCGGAATTGATATTGATAAATTGATATGTGTATATATTTATATATACGTATATATATATATATATATATATATATATATATATATATATATATACGTATACATACGTATATATATATACGTATGTAGTAGTTTATTGTAGTATATTGCCTACAAACTGTGTTTCCAGTTCCTCTGACATGTGGTTGTTCGTATTCTTTAGCATTACCAGCATCTCTCGGTTATCCGTTACCTATGACGTCATTGATAGTTACCGCTACTTCAGTATGACGTCATCCCGTTGTCTACAATCAGCCTACCGGTATCGTCCGATGTTTGTTCACTCGAGGTGGCATTGCTCTAGGAATGTATTGTTTGCTTGTGTTCTTGCTTGCTTGGTTGTGTGTTCTTTTTGTGGAAAGTATTCTGACATTGGAATTAAAGTTATGTAGTTATCTTCAGATCTACTTGCTAGTTTAATAATGATGGCATTGGTTGTTGTCAATAACTTATGGTTAAAGTGTGTATTTTAATGTATAACTATTATTTATATACATATGTATATATGTGTATATCGGATATAAAATGGAAGAATACATCTTGGGATTCATAATTATTAAATTCGCTTTAAAGTATAAATAAGATATATAAATATTCAACGAAAGCAAAAGTCGTCATTACTGGAGAGAAACCTGCGCATAATCTGGTTGTCTGAACATGTCAAATATTAACATAAGATCCTCAGAAATGGTTATTATATTTATATTATATACACAAATTACATTAAATATATATATATATATATATATATATAATGTATACATACTAAATGTTTAAATTTCGACAATTGTCACAATCATAATGACTAATTTTATATCCTATGAAATATATATTTATTAAATATATTTCATTGTTATAAACTCTTGCATTATACACAAACATAGTGGACATATAGGTCATTTATATACCTAATATTACTTGTAGTCATTTGTTATAGAGCGATGTTTAACTATTAGCTATATTTAAATGTATTACTCATTAGTAATACTTTATTGTTATTGTTATTGTTATTTTTATTTGGTGGAGTCCTTTCATCCCATCCAGGAACTTAGATGAAGTGTTCACTTATAACCATATATGGCTCTAATGTCCCTTCGAAGCCGCTCTCATGTTAAGGCATCAATGGTTTTAACGAGAGCCGATCATTTATTTATACACAATTATATAAGATCACTTCTAAATAATATTTTAAGACCCATTTTATAAAATTAATTAATGGTCCGGACGAGGGTCGAACCCGTGTCATACTGCTTGTGTGTCTGACGCCTAGCCACTGAGCCACACTGGCAGTTTTAATTAATTTAATTTATTATTTATTATAGTAAATTTACTTATAATATTCGTATATTATAATATAAATAATTAATAATTATTAAAAAAATCCGATATTTTAGAAAAAAATATAGTTATTTTTACGTATTTGACATATGTAAAATTAATTTTTATAATTTTGTTCAAATAATAAAAATTGAAATGTACACACTAGGGTTATATCTTTAATTCGTAAATTCAAAGTAAACTATTAAATCTAAAATATATGAACTATTTTAATAATGTATTATCTATTTAGAATAGTATAGCTATAAACATATATATATATATATAAATATATATATATATATATATATATATATATATATATATATATATATATATATATATATATATATATATATATATATATATATATATATATACATTCATATATACATAAATATACATATAGTGACATACCGATTATATGCACAGCGCATTATCTAACAATCACGATATACCTAGCTACGTTATAACTTACTCCCTATAGGGACCGTTACACCTATAGTTACACTTATACCCGTTACACCTATAGTTACACCTATAGGGATCGTTACACCGTTACAAAAATCCGATTCCTATTTGTGTTATTATCGTTTCCTGAGTGTCTTAATGATAATCGGTTTTAAATCAATTCCTAAAATTCAAGTTTAGGAATCGGTTTATATGAAACCGATTCTTAAATTGCTATAGAAATCGGTTTATTTGAAATCGATTCCTAAACTATTACTATAGGAATCGGTTTATGTGAAACCGATTCCTAAACTATTACTATAGGAATCTTAAGTTTAACTTAAGTTGTTGATGTAAGTTTTAACGTAAGTTTAGATATAAAATATAATATTAAAATAAATATTAGTATCGTAGTAAAGTATTAACTTATATATTATAATTTATTATTTCAGTTCATTTAAGTTAGATTTAAAACTTAACTTCAATAATAATAACATTATAATATTGAATTCAATATTCAACTCCTATATTCAATATTGAGCAATTAGTTCAACATGATTACAATTGTATTATCAATATAATTATGATTACAATTTTAATTCAATGTGCCACTTGAACGAGATTATGATAATTTAGAAAAATACATATGATTACTTACATAATTTTAGTTTTTTAAATAATATTTTATTTATTAAAATCAATATATTAACTTAAATATTAAATTAAAATAATAATTAATAATTAATTTGAATAGATAACAATTAAATCAATATATTAAAATAATTAAAAGGTATAATATTCTATTCTTTCTATATTAAAAAAATAATATTCCAATAATTTAAGAAATTCTTAGGAAAAAATTCTTAGAAATTCCTACATCAATAACTTAAACCGATTGTTAATCATTTGTTTAGGAATCGTTTTTATAAACCGATTCTCAATAATTAGTTTTGGAATCGATAATATCGATTCCTGCACAATAAAATGTAGGAATCGTTTTTATAAACCGCTTTCTAAACAAACTTTACAGGAATCTGTTTTCCAATTTGAATCCGATTCCTATAATAAAATCGTCGTAGGAATCGGATTTTTTTAACTGTGTATATATATATGTATATCTATTAAATAAATTATATTATAATCTTGATAACTATAGACAATCCGCACGCATTGATTTCTATGCGATACAATATCTAAATCAATCATTTATATATTAAATTACTATAAATAAATCTTTATAATACAATAAACATATAGTTGATAACTCATTAATACATGCTAACAATCATAACTATGTGATATAAAGCACTAAACCCTACCTACCGGCTATAGTTGTTTACTTTCACAATTACATTATTACACATTAACGATACACGTAAACAAACCTCCAGCGTCACCCTATATTAGCTTACATCTCAGTAATAATACAGCACTCTACATAGCATATTGGCACTCTATTGTAATATATATATAGGTTCTATAGTATATGTGCTATTATTTACAAAGGAAACACTATTATTAAACGTATTATATAATAACATTATCAATATACAGAGATATAATGTATTCACCTACCTATAGGTTGGAACAATCAGTCTCTCTTCTCGATTCCTCCCCATAACATATGTCCTCGCTATTGAACATATGTCGATGTCAGCGATGATTTTTGCTATCGTTGAACATTTATATTTCTTATTTGTACTTTAAAACTAATTTAATAATTATAAATCCGATGATGTATTTTCCCATTATATCCGATATACACATATGATTCAGTTGATCTAGACATAAGATGCATATATATTATATAATATGTATTCTTATGTATAATATTTAGTTGGAATTTTGAGGAATTTAAATTAATAATTGTGTAATATATATATATATGTATGTATATATATATATGTGTGTATATATATATATATATATATATATATATATATATATATAACTATAGTTACTCTGGTGCCGGGTGTCCACGTCGGAATAGTATCTGAGGTTTATCTTGCCCTCCCCGTCGATCGATAGCTGAGTAATAGAAGCATTATTAATATTGAGAGTTAGTCATCCTTCTGTTAGTAACTGCAGTGACAGGCATACAACATATCTGACATTGCCGTGCCAGACGAGAACGTCACTTCTGCTACATTGCTGTGTGACATCTGCGCGATACATGTATTTGCGGAAAGCTGCAGCCTCAATCCTATATTCATCTTTGTGTATTACGCAACTTGCTGGCTTGTAGCCCCTGAGCTTGGGAAAGGGCTCTCTAGGACATCCCTTGTTATGTTTAATATCTACTTTTCGGAATTGATATTGATAAATTGATATGTGTATATATTTATATATACGTATATATATGTATATATATATATATATATATATATATATATATATATATATCTATATATATATATCTATACGTATATATATATACGTATGTAGTAGCTTATTGTAGTATATTGCCTACAAACTATGTTTCCAGTTCCTCTGACACGTGGTTGTTCGTATTCTTTATCATTACCAGCATCTCTCGGTTACCTATGACGTCATTGATAGTTACCGCTACTTCGCTATGACGTCATCCCGTTGTCTACAATCAGCCTACCGGTATCGTCCGATGCTTGTTCACTCGAGGTGGCATTGCTCTAGGAATGTATTGTTTGTTTGTGTTATTGCTTGCTTGTTTGTGTGTTCTTTTTGTGGAAAGTATTCTGACATTGGACTTTTAAAACTAATTATTTATTTAGTTATCTTGTTTTTAGTTGGTTGTTGTCAATAACTTATGGTTAAAGTATGTATTTTAATGTATAACTATTATTTATATACATATGTATATAAGATATGTGTATATCGGATATAAAATGGAAGAATACATCTTGGGATTCATAATTATTAAATTCGCTTTAAAGTATAAATAAGATATATAAATATTCAACGAAAGCAAAAGTCGTCATTACTGGAGAGAAACCTGCGCATAATCTGGTTGTCTGAACATGTCAAATATTAACATAAGTTCCTCAGAAATGGTTATTATATTTATATTATATACACAAATTACTACATCTACATCTACAATCTACATTAAATATATGTAATGTAATTAATAAATATATATATATATATATATATATATTTATTATTTACCATTCATATATTTTATATATTTATCCCAGATTGGTGTACCAAGTATAGAATATTGCTGAAAATGTCTTGATACTCAAAACAAAAGATTCAAATTAATAGATTTTTGTAATAAAATTATGATAAAACAATGATCTATTAACTTAATTTAAATCTATACTATATATATATTTATTATAATAAATGTTATAATATATTATAATACATTATATATAAATAATACGATATACGGTGAACATCATTTGAAAGTAATAACATAACATAGTTGATAATTTGTATATACAACGTCATATGAATGCAATGCTAATAACTATTTTCTATAACTTTGAACATATTTAAAAATACCTAATGCTAATTTATGTTATGCTAATTTATTAATAAATTTATTAAAACTATGAATATAATTCAGTGACATTAACTCTATTTTACAACTTATTATGTGATATATCATATTAATATATTTGTATTAAATATTTAACATTAGTTTAATAATGTATTGTATTATTATGAGTGGAATGTTATGGTTAAGTTGTAGTTTTTTAATATATTTTAATATATTTATTTTAGGCTTATATATATAACCATATATTGTATTTGTATTATATTTTCCAGATAATTTATTTTTATTTGTAAATTTGTTGATTATTGATAAAATATTTATTAAATTCTGAATATTATTTGCTAAGTTACCACAATGATTTTCGAAAAAGACATTAAAATAATTTAAAATTATTTACAAAGTTGTGTCCACAAAATTTTCGAAAACTATTGTGATTTATTTTCAAATTTTGTTTACTGTGATTCTACAGATGTGATTTCTCTATTTTACTATTCATAAAGAATATATTGTATTAAATAATTTAAAGCTTAAGTTATTATTATTAAAATAAATAATAAGAAGAATAATTATTAAGAAGAAATACATTTATTTTGTGTTACAAATATTAACTTAGGAACACACATATCTATCTTATCATTATATAATATATTACGATTTGTTAACAATATATTTCCAGAAGTTGACAATATTCATTCACTGGCAACTTGTTCAATTAGATATGTGAAAGCCATTGTATATAGACTAGGTTATATTGATTCCTTTTGCCACACAATTTCAGAGTAGAAGTATTCAAATCAATGCTATTGATTCAGCGGGAAACATGAAAATGTCGAAGAACATATCTTAAATTAATAGTTATACGCTAGTATATTTATAATTAATTTATAAAATACATAAATAAATACAAAGTATTCGTATTCGGTCCACAAAGTATCCAGTACATATTCGTATTCGGTTTTAATAATAATACTTTGGAAAGCTTCAATTCGGGTTCAAATTGTAAAATATTAAATTCGTGTATTAGTTATTCGTATTCATCTTCCCTAGTTTCCCATCTTCCCTATGTATATTTCCTATGAGTATATGTGTCATCTGTCGAAGTTCGTACACGCCCCCTTTAGGGGATAAGTGGATATAGACGCGAGTGTATCTATCAGTGTAGGCTATGCGTATGATTGATTACAGATAATATCGGGTGGCTCTACTGTGTATGTCCTGCGTAATACTTTATATTCAAATATTAATAAACATCAAACTGATATCGATGTTATTTCATATTATATAATAGAGTACCTATATTATATATATATATATATATATATATATATATATATAACATATAGGTAGAACTACTATACTATACCTACTCTAAAATATATGTTTATTGATAGGGTATACCCTATAGTGTTGAAATAGGTTAAATCAGATTTGTCGTTACTTTTGTAGCAATATTTTAATAGCTTAGCTGAGTTGTAAATGATGTTAATATGTTTTATATAATCCAATATCTATTTTACTGAGGTGCTTTGGTTCTCTGTATCTGTTTGCGAGTATATTGATGTATTATAAATAGTTTTCCTTACTTTTAAGTACCCACCAGTTATATGATTATTCGCTTTAAGTTATTCTGCAATGACCTTAGACTAAGTTTGACCTCGTCTATGATCAGAATCGATACTACTAAAGTCACTGTATGTTTCTCAGTTATGTGTGATGTTTCTCCATGTGAGTCTCACTATGATATGGTATTTGTGCCGCTTAAGTCTTGTGTAGGTGTATGTAGTCCTACAAATCAGCGGTTTTCCATTTCGTTGCCTGAAATGTATATGTTTTGTTACAATATATGCTTAATAAAAATATATAGATGGGAAAATGAACAATATTATACGCAGTGTTTGTACTATGTACAGGTGTACAGTAGGGTCAGGGCCGGCTTAAGGGGGGGGCAAACCGGGCAATTGCCCGGGGCCCCACATTTTGGGGGGCCCATGAATTATTTAGGAAACATTTTTTTTACTATTTATATAAAAAAAAAATTTCTTAACTGTATTTTTCTTATATATTATTAATTCTAATTAATTAAATAAATAAAAATAATATAATAAATTAATTAAATATGAGTCATTTAGGCCGATTTGAAAAGTGAATTTTAGAAAATTTTCTAAATTTACACGAAGATATGGTGGAAACAGGTACATGAAGATGTTGGAGCATATGCTAATAAACTAGAAAGTGGTAAATTTTAAACGTATTAACCTTTTTTACCCAATTTAAGTGAATATTAACCATAGTTCAATCTTAACAATTTATATTTCTATAATTAGTTTACGAAAAAAAAAAGTATACTTCTTTATATTAAAATTAAATACGATATATATATTAAGATATATTTTAACTATGATTTCTGATATTTGTAAAGGATTATATTAATTATAAATTACGAAAAAAAACTATATTCTATATAGATTTATAATTTTTATAGTAATTAAACTAATTAGATATTTTCAAAATAATTTGTCTTAAAAGAATTAATTATATCTACTATATCTACTATATCTACTTCTCGTATTAATAAAATGTGTATCTTCTTATTAGTGTATATATTATTATAATTCTGTTAGTGTAAATAATATATATATATATATCAAATAGATTTAATTTAAATAGGAATATTCTGCTTTATAGTATTTTTAATGATGATTATTGATGAAAGGGAACTCTGTACATAATATTTTCAGCAGACTTTTATTTGAGAAAGAAATTATATTTATTGAAACAGATATTATTTATAAATATATATATATATATATATATATATATATATATATATATATATATATATATATATATATATATATATATAATCTAAATATAATACTAAAGGCATTTTTGCAATTATTCAACTAGTACTTACAACTGAATGTTTAGATTTACACCACCCTCATCTATATATTTATATATAAATACACACAATGACAATAATATAAATATAATAGATTATAGCTCTATAAGCTCAAAGTTATGAAAAATCCAGCAATATGTATGGAAGATTCAATAAAATGAACGATATCATAATATACCAATTTCCATTGTCAATATGGATCCCCATATGATATGGGCCATATCTAAGCTGTACATTCCTTAAATCTGGTTGGGCAAAATGCCGTTCAATCTTCGACAATTGTAGCAATATTATTTGATTTTATCCCAAATAAATATAATTTATTTATCCAAACTAAATAAAGAATATATTAACATATATATTAAAGAAGAATATAATATGTTTTATTAAAAGCATTATCGAATATAATATAGTCATCACAAGCAGATTTTATTAGAGCATGCTCTAATACTGCAGTATCTTGTGGATTTCCCAAAATTACATAATTTATATCTGATATTATATATGTTAAATAATATGTTAACATACTAGGATTAGTTAACATACCTACATTACTAGAGTAAAGGTATTTATTCAATTAAGATGATTCGTATATAAGATAATTTAGTATTAAACATATATTATATCATATTGATATACAACTCAAAGGAATGGACTATACAAATATTAATAGGGGAAAGTAACCGAATACGGACAGTGCCCGAATACGGACACTCTCGGTATCTCAGAAACTATAAATCCTACAAAAAAAATTTTAATTAATAAAATATTCATAATTATATAAATAGTTTTTTTAATATTCAAAATATTGCTGATATATCCAATAAACTGATTTTTTTATTATGTTTATAAATTTATGACAAAAAATGTAAACTTAAAACCTTCTCAAGAATATACAAATGTATAGATATAAAATATAACATTATATTATTAAAAAATAAACCATTCTAAAATTAAATATATAATTTCTATATTTGTTATCAAATATTCATTAAGTATTAAGTTATTCGCAAAATCTTTGTTATAAGCATATATCTAGAGGTCATATAAGTTCCTAATACTTACTTACTTACTTATGTCGAACTCCCGTTCGACCCTTCTTTACAATTTTCTTCCAATCATCACGAATCATCATAACATTACGTATTTCATTCACATCATCTAGTCCAGTATCCTTTTTTAAATTATCAATGTACGTCACAGCTTTTCTTCCTCTGTTGCTTTTTCCAGACGTTGGTTGCCATAAAATCAGATCATGAGCTACTTCATCGTCGTGACGGATGCAGTGACCTGCTATTCGCAGACGACGAGTAGTTATAACATCGGTAATTTTTGGTAGTTCTTTATAGAGTTCAACATTTGTTATATGGTCTCTCCATGATACATTCAGAATCATTCTTAATAACCTTGTATAGCATCCATTTATTCTCCGTTCAAGTGATTTGTCGATCGTCCAAGTCTCACTGCCATATAGTAGGATACTTTCAATAGTAGCTTGAAAAGTCCTAATCTTTAGTTTTCTTTTTAACTTGGAATTCCAGAGTTTTTTCAACTTGTGACATGCCTGCCAAGCTAGTGCCTTTCGGATCTCAAAGTCTTTTGATGAGCTACTCATCCATGCACCCAAGTATTTAAAGTTATTTACTACTTTAATATCTTCATTTAGTAATGAGTGGATATTTATTGGTTCACTTTGAGAAAAAGCCATTATTTCAGTTTTTCTTGAGTTTATTTTTAAACCTAATTTTAAAGCTTGGGTTTCTACATTTGATAGTAATTCTTGAGCCTGCTCAATATCTTGTGATATTAAAGCAATATCATCTGCATAGCTTAGATCTGTAATCACTTTTGCTGGTACCCTACGACTCTGTTTCCTAGTTAGTTCAAAACCAAGATCTAACTGTTTTCCTTTCACAGCCATTCGCATTGCATAGTCAAGCACTATTATAAACAGAAAGGGGGCCAACGTATCGCCTTGTAGAACTCCAGTAGTTATATTAAACAATTTGGTTTCTCCATCAGGTTAGTACTTTCGCTTTGGTTCCTTTGTATAATGTTTCTATTGCTTCTACGATAATAGTGGGAATTCCGTAAGCCAAGAGTATTTTGAACATATTATTTCTATTTATAGTATCGAAAGCTTTCTTAAAGTCAACAAAAGTAATGATTGCTTTTAGATTCTTTTCTTTGATACCTTCTATTAATCTTCGCAGTGCTAGTATATGGGTAGTAGTTGATCTTCTGGGACGGAAACCATTTTGGTTATGCCGGAGAAGGGGATCTATAATTGGCTGAATTCTATTAAGTATCATCTTATTAGTTATTTTTAGAGCAATAACAGATATAGCAATTCCTCTATAATTGTCGACTTTATTAAGATTACCTGATTTTGGTATTGGCATTATTTGACAAGTAGACCATTGAATAGGTTTTTGCTTTTCAAGTAAAATTTTATTTGCATATTCTAGAAGGATATCGTCAAATGTACAGTATTTAAAAGCTTCAGGTGCAACACCATCAGGTCCTACTGTTTTTCCATCTACTAGATTATTCTTTACCATTAGATATTCGTCTTTTGTAAAAGCGTTGGTAAATATTTCTGTATGTTTAATTACAATTTCTGGTTCAAAATCATCAATTTCTTCTTCAGAATTATTATTGCCGAGTAAATTTTTAAAATGAGTAAACCATTTATTGATTCTATCTTCGTTATTACTGGCTTTAATTATTCCTTTTTTGGTAGTTTTACGACCAGTTATATCATTGATTAGTTGCCAACATTTGGCATGTTGTCTTAATTTATTCGAATTTTCAATATCATAAACTGTTTTCTCGAGGTCATCACTTTCTATCTTATCATATGCTTCCTGTAGTTTTCTCTTGGTTTCTTGAAACATTTCATACTTTTCTTCTGTATTTGATAATACATACTTTTTATAAGCTTCATTTACATTATCACGAGGTATTGCAATATCTGGATGTCGAGATGGATTTTTATCAAGTTTTCGTTTCTTTGGTAATAGAGATTTACATGCTTCTTGATTTGCAAGAATAAAATTACCATATGTTAAAGATATGTCTTTAATTTCATTTAAATTCCTAATACGGACACTCTAGATGTCTTAATACGGACACCCTATAACTAATCAGCGCGCAGCGTATGAACTATTCTGATATTCATAAAAATCGCGTAAATTGTAATATTAATACCACCAATAAAGTTAATTTAAAATTTTTATTATTTATATATTTAAATTGTATTATTAATTAATAAATAATAAAAATAAATAAATTATTAACTAATTAAATTAGAATAAATTGTTTATAAAATTAATTATAAATAATGTAATTGTAGTTTTTTGATTGATTTATCAATAATATATAGTTTATCTATTGGTATATAGGGTGTCCGTATTATAATACAGGGTGGCCGTATTCGGACATGGGTACCGAATACGGACACCCCCGTTATCTATGGAATTAAAAGATTAAATACAATTTTAAAATCACAATAATATCTATAATCATAAAATATTAATATATTGTAATTATTGAATAAAAATATTGAGTCATAAAATGCTAAGACCATTTATTGTTAAAGTGTCCGTATTAGGTTGCTTTCCCCTATATATATATACTAGGCGGTCGGGGCCCGGCTTCGCCCGTGATCGCGCGTAACGTTCACTTGTTGATGTAATGTACTTGGGAATTTTTATTAATATGTTTATATAGGTAAATTAAAACTTAACCTAACCTAACCAAAACTGTGAAAATAAAAATATAAATAAATATACTTTTATAGGCTCACTCGGGAAGTAATGCAACTAAAAATAACCTACCAATATTAAAACTTAACCCAACCTAACCACAACTGTGAAAATAACAATATAAATAAATATGCTTTTATAGGTTCACTCGGGAAGTAATGCAGCTAAAAAAAACCTACCAAAATTAAAACTTAACCCAACCTAACCATAACTGTGAAAATAACAATATAAATAAATATGATTTTATAGGGATCACTCGGGAAGTAATGCAGCTAAAAAAACCACCAATATTAAAACTTAATCCAATCTAACCACAACAGTGAAAGTATACTTTTATAGTCAAACTCAGGTAGTAATGCAGCTAAAAAATACCTACAAAAATTAAAACTTAACCCAACGTAACCAAAACTGTGAAAATAAAAATATAAATAAATATACTTTTATAGGTTCACTCGGGAAGTAATGCATCTAAAAAAACCTACACAAATTAAAACTTAACACAACCTAACCACAACCGTGCCATATACTTTTATAAGCTCACTCGGGAAGTAATGCAACTAAAAAAAACCTCCACAAATTTAAACTTAACCCAACCTAACCACAACTGTGAAAATAACAATATAAATAAATATGCTTTTATAGGTTCACTCAGGAAGTAATGCATCTAAAAAAAATCTACCAAAATTAAAACTTAACCCAACCTAACCACAACATTGAAAATAATCTTTTATAGGCTCACTCGAGAAGTAATGCAGCTAAAAAAACCTACCAAAATTAAAACTTAACCCAACCTAACCACAACATTGAAAATATACTTTTATAGGCTCACTCGGGAAGTAATGCAGCTAAAAAAACCTACCAAAATTAAAACTTAACCCAACATAACCACAACCGTGAAAATCTACTTGTATAGTCAAACTCAGGTAGTAATGAGGCTAAAAAATACCTACAAAAATTAAAACTTAACCCAACGTAACCAAAACTGTGAAAATAAAAATATAAATAAATATACTTTTATAGGTTGACTCGGGAAGTAATGCATCTAAAAAAACCTACATAAATTAAAACTTAACACAACCTAACCACAACCGTGCCATATACTTTTATAAGCTCACTCGGGAAGTAATGCAGCTAAAAAAAAACCTCCACAAATTTAAACTTAACCCAACCTAACCACAACTGTGAAAATAACAATATAAATAAATATGCTTTTATAGGTTCACTCAGGAAGTAATGCAGCTAAAAAAAATCTACCAAAATTAAAACTTAACCCAACCTAACCACAACATTGAAAATATACTTTTATAGGCTCACTCGGGAAGTAATGCAGCTAAAAAAACCTACCAAAATTAAAACTTAACCCAACCTAACCACAACCGTGAAAAGCTACTTGTATAGGCAAACTCTGGAAGTAATGCAGCTAAAAAAAACTACCAAAATTAAAATTAACCCAACCTAACCATAACTGAAAAAAACAATATAAATAAATATGCCTTTATAGGGATCACTCGGGAAGTAATGCAGCTAAAAAAACCACCAATATTAAAACTTAATCCAATCTAACCACAACAGTGAAAGTATACTTTTATAGGCAAACTCAGGTAGTAATGCAGCTAAAAAATACCTACAAAAATGTAAACTTAACCCAACATAACCACAACTGTGAAAATAACAATATAAATAAATATGATTTTATAGGCTCACTCGAGAAGTAATGCAGCTAAAAAAACATCCAAAAATTAAAAATTAATCCAACCTAACCACAACTGTGAAAATAACAATATAAATAAATATGCTTTAAAAGGTTCACTCGGGAAGTAATGAAGCTAAAAAAAACCTACACAAATTAAAACTTAATCCAACCTAACAACAACCGTGACAATATACTTTTATAGGCTCACTCGAGAAGTAATGCAGCTAAAAAAAACCTCCAACAATTTAAAATCAACCCAACCTAACCACAACTGTAAAAATAACAATATAAATAAATATGCTTTATAGGCTCACTCGGCAAGTAATACAGCTAAAAAAAACCTCAAAAAATTAAAACTTAACCCAACCTTACCACAACCCTGACAATATACTTTTATAGGCTCACTTGAGAAGTAATGCAGCTAAATAAAACCTCCAAAATTAAAACTTAACCCAACCTAACCACAACATTGAAAATATACTTGTATAGGCTCACTCGGGAAGTAATGCAGCTAAAAAAAACCACCAAAATTAAAACTTAACCCAATCTAACCACAACTGAGAAAATAACAATATAAATAAATATACTTTTATAGGTTCACTCGGGAAGTAATGCAGCTAAAAAAAACCTCCACAAATTAAAACGTAACCCAACTTAACTACAACAGTGAAAAGATACTTTTATAGGTTCACTCGGGATGTAATGCAGCTAAAAACTTAACACAACCTAACCACAACCGTGAAAAGCTACTTTTATAGGCAAACTCTGGAAGTAATGCAGCTAAAAAAAACCTACCAAAATTAAAACTTAACCCAACCTAACCACAACTGTGAAAATAATAATATAAATAAATATGTTTTTATATGCTCACTCGGGAAGTAATGCAGCTAAAAAAAACCTACACAAATTAAAACTTAACCTAACATAAACACAACCGTGACAATATACTTTTATAGGATCATTTGGAGTGTAATGCAGCTAAAAAAATACACAAATTTAAACTTAACCCAACCTAACCACAACCGTGACAATATACTTTTATAGGCTCATTCGAGAAGTAATGCAGCTAAAAAAAACCTTCAAAAATTAAAACTTAACCCAACCTAACCACAACCGTGATAATATAATTTTATAGGCTCACTTGAGAAGTAATGCATCTAAAAAAACCTCACAAATTAAAACTTAACCTAAACTAACCACAACAGTGCAAATATACTTAGTCTCTATCGGGAAGTAATGTAGCTAAAAAAAATCTTCAAAAATTTAAACTTAACCCAACCTAACCACTACAGTGAAAATATACTATTATAGGCTCACTCGGGAAGTAATACAGTTAAAAAAAACCTCCGAAAATGTAAACTTAACCTAACCTAACCACAATTGTGAAAATAACAATATAAATAAATATGCTTTTATAGGCTCACTCGGGAAGTAATGCGGCTACAAAAAACCTACAAAAATTAAAACTTAACCCAACCTAACCACAACTGTGAAAATAACTATAACTATAACTACAAATATCAATGACCACATACATATATATATATATATATATATATATATATATATATATATATATATATATGCTTTTATAGGTTCACTCGGTATATAATGCATATATAATTATAGAATAGATTTTAGAAAAAATATTTTTATATAAATCTATATTTTTTTTCTTTGACCATATATATGATGACATTTGGCGAAATATTAAAACAGAGATGGAAACCATATTATTCATATTTTCATGATTTTTCTCATTTTATTACATGTATTTTCGTACTCCTAATCTGATGAATACATAATTTATATGAAAATATTACCGGAAGTCGGTCAAATAGACTATTCTAAAATCCTGTATTTTTCACTATTTCAGCCGTAGCTCGAAGAATATTAAACATAATAAGTCCCAATTTATAAAATTATATTCTATTTTAATTATCTATTTAATAAAGTTAAAATTATTGAAATCGAATAATTATTGTAGATTTTGATTTTTTACATCAACGTATCGTATCACCTATGTTTAATAATTTATGTTTACATGGCGTAGATAGGAAATAATTAATATTAACTCGATATTACATATTAGTAAATTTCACCTCAATAATACGGGTAAATAAATTCCGATGCAACAGTTGTTATTTAAATATTCACACCGGAAGTACCATTTCGTAAATCTACGTAATGTATTCTAAATTAAAGAAACTCATTTTTACGAAATTATTTACCATCAAATTATTCACGATAAAGTTTGTTATTAAAAATTTGCGTCGAATTTAAATTTTTCGATTACGTAAATCGACTAAAAAATGACACTATTTAACGATTATTGGTATCACGCGAATACATATTCAAAAAAGTAAATCATCTATTAAAACCCCGCTGCCCCACTTTATCACCTGAGGTTTTCCTTACGGAAAACGGATCTCGCGTTCGCGAGATCCTAATACTTACACACACACACACACAGACACACAGACAGACATTTTCGCTAATATAGTATAGACTAGGCGGCCGGGGCCCGGCTTCGCCCGTGATCGCGCGTAACGTTCACTTGTTGATGTAATGTACTCGGGAGGTGATGTAATGTACTCGGGAAGTGATGCAGCTAAAAAAAACCACCAATTTTAAAACTTAATCCAATCTAACTACAACTGTGAAAATAACTATATAAATAATAATGCTTTTATATGCTCACTCGGGAAGTGATGCAGCTAAAAAAAACCACCAATATTAAAACTTAACCCAACCTAACCACAACCGTGACAATATACTTTTATAGGCTCACTCGGGAAGTAATGCAGCTAAAAAAAACTACCAATATTAAAACTTAATTCAATTTAACCACAACAATTTAACATATCAATTGTATTACCTATCTTCAACATTTATTTTTTTCGTACGTATTTAGATTAAAGCCCTCATGCCACGTCAAGGCAACGTACATATGAAGGACCCTGAAAAATAAGTTATAAATATTAATTATATATTAATTAAATAATAATGTTATGATAGAATAGACAGTTTTAATATAAATAAATATGATAGAATTATATAGATGTACAAACCTTAGATTTTATTTAATATTTCAAAACAAATTCGTACGTATTTAGTTTAAAGCCTTCATGCCACGTCAAGGCAACGTACATATGAAGGGCACCTGCTAAATAGTAGTTATTAATTATACATTAAATTATATAGTTCGCATACTAACCTTATTTCCGCAAAGCTTCTTTATATACCACATTTTGTGTTCTTCCTTCTTCTGATAATATATACAGATTATCTCCATTTGTTACTCTCGAACATCCCACATATAATTGACCATGCGAAAAACAGCTAGTAGATAAGTCCAATCCCACAACTTTTAATGTCTGACCCTGTGATTTGTTGATGGTCATCGAAAAACTTAATCTAACTGGAAATTGAAGTCTTCTAAATTCAAATTGATAATTTGAAGTCGTCATTGGAATCTTAGGTATGAAAACCTCTTGTCCTTTAAATGTACCGGTAATAATAATAGCTTCAATCACATTTGTATACATATTTTGTATTACTAACCTGGTACCATTGCATAACCTAGGAGGTTCAATATTTCTTAATAGGATAATCGAAGCACCTCGCTTTAATTTTAAATTGTGAGGAGGAAATCCGGAAGGTTGCAATGAATTTAAAAATTCCGTCGAGTAATTAATATTATCTTCTTGATTAGCTAAATTATCAATAGATTTATAATTTTTAATTTCCTCCGGAATTTCATTTAATAATTGTTCATTAATTTTGTAAACAACATCATTAATTGGTGCCAGAATACATCTTTCAGAGAGCCATTCTTTATTTTCATAATTTACCTGGAAATCTGGATAAACATTATTTTTTAATTCTATAGAATTACTAACCATTTTTCCAACCGGTAATTTAATTGAGTTATCTATTGAATTTACATTAATATTTCCATCTCCGAGCATGATTAAATTATTTGCAAATTCTGAAGCATCCGAATCTTCATTTAGTGATAATCTCATATTTCTAGTTAACGACAATTTAATAATTTTATTCCATAAATATGAATATTTTAAACAGGCATTAAGTTCATCTATTTTTGTACCATTAGGAATAATAGGTAATATCTGACGGAAATCCCCTGAAAATAATACAGTTATACCTCCCATTAATAAATCATTATTTCTAATATCTTTCAGTAATCTATCTACAGCCTGAATTCCTCCTTTATGAGACATGGTGCATTCATCCCATACTATGAATGAACATTTTCTTAATAGATGGGCTGCACCACTATTCCTAGATATATTACATGTTGTATTCTCTGTGTCAGATAAATCAAGAGGCAATTTAAACGTTGAATGTACAGTTCTTCCGGATTGCAGTAGAGTCGAAGCAATTCCAGAAGATGCTACTGCTATAGCAATATTCTTCATGGAGCGTACTTTTGATAATAATAAATTAATTAAATATGTTTTACCTGTACCACCTGCTGCATTAAGAAAATATATATTTTCTTTTTTTTCATTAATACTCTTTAATATTAATATTAATAAATAAATTTCTTTTTGTTCATCAGTTAATCTATTTTCATTTTCATTAATAAACATATTTAATTCTTCCATATTATATGATGTTTCTCTAATAACATCGTTACTGAGTGGTGACATATCATCTCTTATCGTTGCAGGTAATCCATAATGTACTAACTGTCTTCCCCCGAGTTCTTGTAGTTTATCTTCGATATATATTAGAGCTAAATTAAATAGAGTATCACTGTAAATAGCAGAGGGATTAATATGTTTAGCTTTAAATAAATAATCTTCAGTGAAATCTTCTTTATATTTATTCCATATCCTAAGGGGATTAGACACATTACACATAGTAATCATTATAGCAAATAGATTTCTTAATTTTGTTGGAGACTTTAATAGAATAGCATCATTAATCGTATTATCCCATTGGTGATCATTTTCTAGGAGACCATGTATAATACATGCTTCTCTATATGTTCCGCATATTATATCGTTAACAGTTCTTAAGTAGTCGAATGATGTAGGTCCTTTAATATGAAATAATAATAGCCGCATATAAAAACATTCAGCATTAGAAAAGTGTACCGTATATACTCTACCAAACTCTTTACCTTTCCTGATGTCACCATAACCATCAACCCTTGTACCTTGCTTTCTCTTTTTCCATGTATGCGAATTCCATGTATAATATGAAGCTACTTCTTCATATAATAACGTACTCGCGAATTCGTCCTCTATACACAATTTAAAAAATGCCGTTAAAGTAGTTTCATTAGGATTATTAATTCTATTTAAAATAGTATTACTATTAAAATACACCCTTTGCCCATTTTCTAAATGTACAGCCAAATGTATAATTGCAGGAAATCTTTTATGTATAGGAAATTGCATTAGTCTCCAAAATGCCTCGTTAGATCCTACGTATCTTCCTAATTGGTAATCCGAAATTTCGTCTTTACCTCCGTTTTCTCCTTCTAACGCTACCATCGACATGTCGGAACCCTTATTAATATATTTACATATATATTTAATACTTTTAACTGAATTACAAAATTCTACATTAATATGAGCTTTAAATATTTTAGATAATAATGGGCAATATGGAACAACCCATCTATTATCAATAATAACTTGCATGTTGTTTCTTTTGATAGTAAATTCTTCTCCTCCATCTTCTAATCTTCGACGTCTGCATTTAGGATATCCATCCTCTCCAGCCTGAGTAAACCTTGAGAAATCTTTCGGAAATCTCTTAGTACACCTACTATCTTTCATACATGGTGAGTTATTATTAATAATACCGCATGGACCATGAATCATTTGAGTAGTTACTACATCATATAATTCTTTATCCAGTGATTCATTTGGAATTTCAGCAGAAATAAATTCATCAATTTTCGAAGCATGAATTTTGTTCACTAACCATATCAAAATATGTGCGTGGGGTAAACCTCTTTTCTGCCATTCCACGGTGTACATAAAGCATTGTACTTCTCCAAATACCTGCGCTTTATTAAATAAATGCATTAATTTAACTAACTTTTGCTGGAATATTCTTGCAATAATATCGTGTCTATGCGTAGTCTTCTGATTATTTTCCAATTCTTTCGTGATTTCGATCCATTTAGGATTGCAAGTAAATGTGATGAATAAATCCGGAGTTCCGAATTTCCGTACATAAACCATCGCATCTTGTGTTCGTTGTTGCATATACCGAGGACTGCCTGTAAATGATGAAGGTAATATGATTAACTTACCCATTTCTTCCAAATTTCCGTCGTTTTGAATCGCGTCTTTTAGATGATCGTAGTTTTCAACTCTTAACTTCCTTTGATTTAATCTTATATATAACAACCTTTCAGTTTCAATTTTCACGTACATATCAACAATAAATTGATTAAGTAATTCCCTAAATTGATTAATATAATTTATGGAATTAATTCTGATCATAATATAATAACAATACATTTCTCTAGACGTTAACTTGGTAATGTTGTCCCTGTGTTTTAGTAGAATATTATACCCGTCTTGTCCTTTCCAGAAAATCAATGGATATTGAAGAGCATCGTATGATCTATGTAATTCATTTATCCTTTGCATGCCTTCCTCTTTGTGCTGTAAAATAATATCACGATTACAACATTGTTCACCAACCACTAAAACTGCGACGTCGTCATTAGTCGGTTCATTGAATCTTCGTTCGTGTTCTCCGGTTGGTCTTTTCTCAGCATTTATAACAACTTTGTAGTTTTCTTTAACCTGTTGTTGGGCAAACTTAAAAGTCTGGATTAAATTATTATGATTATGCAGCATATGTTGTAGATTTAATACAATAGATGTATCTAATTTTCCTGAAGATAGATGATCGATTCTTCTTTTCGTTTCATCTTCTGTATCTCCCATGAAATACATTTGAAGATATTTCGGAGTTTCATTTTCCTGTACATTCAACGGACCTAAGAGATGGTACACTTGACCTTGTATTTTAAAGTTAGTATTATATCCTTGAATGGGTAATATTTTATGTGCTCCAAATGATGTCATTTGAAACGCAGAGTTATAATTTCTAATATTATTTAAGAATATTTTAGATTGACATGAATTAGAATATAATAACGATTTTAATGGTTCCGGCGCGTCTTCTATGAGGGGTAGTTCAACTTTTCCATTTGAACAGCATAATCCCGGTGCTTCATTTTTGTATTTTTTTGCATTACAATATACGCAAATTACATTCATATCCCCAACTTTAATTTGCGTATCCTCTGCATATTTCGCTAACGGGTCATAATTAAATGCGGCATTTCTCCATATAATTATGTCCGATCGCCATGCATTTAATCGTTCAGATCTATCTTCATCTGTTTCTATTGATCTTAGTAATGCCCTATGCGTAGCATCATTTCCCCTGCGAATGGCTGTTTCGCTATCACTCTCGGATACTCTGCTCTTTCGAGTACAATCTCTATTATTGACATTTCTAGTAGCTGTCTCGCTATCACTCTCGGATGCTCTGCTCATGCGAGTACAATCTCTATTATTTACATTTCTATTAGCTGTCTCGCTATCGCTCTCGGATGCTCTGCTCATGCGAGTACTAACTTGGTCATTGGATTTTCTTATAGTTGTTTGTTCTGTCGTTTCATTTACTCGGTAAGTCGATGTCGATGCGCGATTATTAGCATTCCTATTATATTTATCTGCTGGATTTTCATGCTCCCTTGCATTAGCCGTGCATATCCTATTTAATTGCTGTCTGGCATCTGTTTCTTCTATATTTTGTTGACTTATTCTCACATTATTAAATCTTACTTTCTTACTTGTTTTTGATAAATTAGATTTTCTTTTCGGCATATGGTATACGCATGTATGTATATAAGTTTAATATTAAAGAAACAATATATTTGTTACGAAAGATATTAATATATTAGATGTAAAGAATTATTCAAAATGTACGTGTGAACACAATAGGTTTTAATAAATGAATGCTATAAATAAATGTAATGCTACAGAAATAATAGTAAATAACAAAATTGACCAATCACAAATTAACATTATGAATTGGCCAATCATATATTACGTAAGTAAAATAACAAATGTGTGTAATTGTATGATTGGTCCTAATTTAAATAATTAAGATTTAGGTAATAATAGTAAATATTTAATATCTAAATTATTAAGATTTAGGTAATAATAGTAAATATTTAATATCTAAAATAATTATATATATATATATAATAGTAATATACTTTGTTAATATATTTACGCGATATACACAATCACATATACAATATATTATATATATACTCCTATTTATTAATTTACGCTAATAAATGTACACTATACATTGGTTATTTAACTTTAATCATTATTAATTAATGTATTGGTAATTAAATTTATGATATTATATATGGGAGTGTTAATAAAATATACATAGTTATGTGGAATATACACACACACATATATATATATATATATATATATATATATATATATAATTTATTGGTAATTAAATTGTATGATACTGTATATGGGTGTGTTAATAAAATATACATAATTAAGTGACATATATACACACACACACACATATATATATATATATATATATATATATATATATATATATATATACTCCTATTTATTAATTTACGCTGATAAATGTACACTATATATTAGTTAATTAACTTTAATAATTATTAATTAATTTATTGGTAATTAAATATATGATATATCATATACACATTATGTATACATATTATGGGTATGTTAATAAAATATAAATATAAATAGTAAATATTTAATATCTAAAATAATTATATATACATATATATAATAGTAATATACTATGTTAATATATTTACGCGATATACACAATCACATATATAATATATTATATATACTCCTATTTATTAATTTACACTAATAAATTTACACTATATATTAGTTAATTAACTTTAATCATTATTAATTAATTTATTTGTAATTAAATTTATGACACATATTATGGGTATGTTAATAAAATATACATAGTTATGTGGAATATATACATACAATATATATAAGTTATTGGTAATTAAATTTATGATACTATAGATAGGTGTGTTAATAAAATATACATAGTTATGTGGAATATATACATACAATATATATAATTTATCGGTAATTAAATTTATGATACTATATATGGTTGTGTTAATAAAATATACATAGTTATGTGGAATATACACACGCACACACACATATATATTGGTATTTATTAAATTTATTGGTAATTATATATGTATTGGGAATTAAATTTAACAATACTGTATATGGGTATATATATATATATATATATATTTATACATACGCAATTTATTACGTACAGTAATATACGCTACACTTATATTTAATAAGATGACAAATATGGTTATTCAAATACGTATATAGGTACTATTAATACATGACGTATTAGTATATTAACTCGATTTTACATATTCTTGAACTTTTTCTCAATAATACGGGTAAATAAATTCCGATGCACTTGTTTTTATTTCGATATACAAACCGGAAGTAGGATTTCGTAAATCTACGTAATGTATTCTAAATTAAAGAAACTCATTTTTACGAAATTATTTACCATCAAATTATTCACGATAAAGTTTGTTATTAAAAATTTGCGTCGAATTTAAATTTTTCGATTACGTAAATCGCTTAAAAATGACACTATTTAACGATTATTGGTATCGCGCGAATACATATCTAAAAAAGTAAATCATCTATTAAAACCGCGCTGCCCCACTTTATCACCTGTGGTTTTCCTTACGGAAAACGGATCTCGCGTTCGCGAGATCCTAATACTTACACACACAGACACACACACAGACAACTTCGCTAATATAGTATAGACTAGGCGGTCGGGGCCCGGCTTCGCCCGTGTTCGCGCGTAACGTTCACTTGTTGATGTAATGTACTTGGGAATTTTTATTAATATGTTTATATAGTTTCAATCGGACAGTAATGCATCTAAAAAAATTAAAACTTAACCCAACCTAACCCCAACAGTGAAAATATAATTGTATAGGCTCACATGGGAAGTAATGCAGCTAAAAAAACCTCCACAAATTAAAACTTAACCCAACCTAACCACAACTGTGAAAATAACAATATAAATAAATATGCTTTAATAGGTTCACTCAGGAAGTAATGCAGCTAAAAAAAATCTACCAAAATTAAAACTTAATCCAATCTAACCACAACAGTGAAAGTATACTTTTATAGGCAAACTCAAGTAGTAATGCAGCTAAAAAATATCTACAAAAATTTAAACTTAACCCAACCTAACCACAACATTGAAAATATACTTTTATAGGCTCACTCGGGAAGTAATGCAGCTAAAAAAACCTACCAAAATTAAAACTTAACCCAACCTAACCATAACCGTGAAAATCTACTTGTATAGGCAAACTCTGGAAGTAATGCAGCTAAAAAAAACCTACCAAAATTAAAATTAACCCAACCTAACCATAACTGTGAAAATAACAATATAAATAAATATGATTTTATAGGCTCACTCGAGAAGTAATGCAGCTAAAAAAACATCCAAAAATTAAAACTTAACCCAACCTAACCACAACTGTGAAAATAACAATATAAATAAATATGCTTTAATAGGTTCACTCGGGAAGTAATGAAGCTAAAAAAAACCTACACAAATTAAAACTTAACCCAACCTAACAACAACCGTGACAATATACTTTTATAGGCTCACTCGAGAAGTAATGCAGCTAAAAAAAACCTCCAACAATTTAAAATCAACCCAACCTAACCACAACTGTAAAAATAACAATATAAATAAATATGCTTTATAGGCTCACTCAGGAAGTAATGCAGCTAAAAAAAACCTCCAACAATTTAAAATCAACCCAACCTAACCACAACTGTAAAAATAACAATATAAATAAATATGCTTTATAGGCTCACTCAGGAAGTAATGCAGCTAAAAAAAACCTCAAAAAATTAAAACTTAACCCAACCTTACCACAACCGTGACAATATACTTTTATAGGCTCACTTGAGAAGTAATGCAGCTAAAAAAAACCTCCAAAATTAAAACTTAACCCAACCTAACCACAACATTGAAAATATACTTTTATAGGCTCACTCGGGAAGTAATGCAGCTAAAAAAACCTACCAAAATTAAAACTTAACCCAACCTAACCATAACCGTGAAAATCTACTTGTATAGGCAAACTCTGGAAGTAATGCAGCTAAAAAAAACCTACCAAAATTAAAATTAACCCAACCTAACCATAACTGTGAAAATAACAATATAAATAAATATGCTTTTATAGGCTCACTCGGGAAGTAATGCAGCTAAAAAAACCTACACAAATTAAAACTTAATCCAACCTAACCACAACTGTTCAAATATGCTGTTATAGGCTCACTCGGGAAGTAATGCAGCTTAAAAAACCACCAAAAATTTAAACTTAACCCAACCTAACCACAACTGTGAAAATAACAATATAAATAAATATACTTTTATAGGCTCACTCGGGAAGTAATGCAGCTAAAAAAAACCTCCAAAAATTTAAACGTAACCCAACCTTACCACAACTGTGAAAATAACAATATAAATAAATTTACTTTTATAGGCTCACTCGAGAAGTAATGTAGCTAAAAAAAACCTACACAAATTAAAACTTAACCCAACCTAATCACAACTCATTTTGCAGCTAAAAAAACCACCAATATTAAAACTTAATCCAATCTAACCACAACAGTGAAAGTATACTTTTATAGTCAAACTCAGGTAGTAATGCAGCTAAAAAATACCTACAAAAATTAAAACTTAACCCAACGTAACCAAAACTGTGAAAATAAAAATATAAATAAATATACTTTTATAGGTTCACTCGGGAAGTAATGCATCTAAAAAAACCTACACAAATTAAAACTTAACACAACCTAACCACAACCGTGCCATATACTTTTATAAGCTCACTCGGGAAGTAATGCAGCTAAAAAAAACCTCCACAAATTTAAACTTAACCCAACCTAACCACAACTGTGAAAATAACAATATAAATAAATATGCTTTTATAGGTTCACTCAGGAAGTAATGCAGCTAAAAAAAATCTACCAAAATTAAAACTTAACCCAACCTAACCACAACATTGAAAATAATCTTTTATAGGCTCACTCGGGAAGTAATGCAGCTAAAAAAACCTACCAAAATTAAAACTTAACCCAACCTAACCACAACATTGAAAATATACTTTTATAGGCTCACTCGGGAAGTAATGCAGCTAAAAAAACCTACCAACATTAAAATTTAACCCAACCTAACCACAACCGTGAAAAGCTACTTGTATAGTCAAACTCAGGTAGTAATGCAGCTAAAAAATACCTACAAAAATTAAAACTTAACCCAACGTAACCAAAACTGTGAAAATAAAAATATAAATAAATAAACTTTTATAGGTTGACTCGGGAAGTAATGCATCTAAAAAAACCTACATAAATTAAAACTTAACACAACATAACCACAACCGTGCCATATACTTTTATAAGCTCACTCGGGAAGTAATTCAGCTAAAAAAAACCTCCACAAATTTAAACTTAACCCAACCTAACCACAACTGTAAAATAACAATATAAATAAATATGCTTTTATAGGTTCACTCAGGAAGTAATGCAGCTAAAAAAAATCTACCAAAATTAAAACTTAACCCAACCTAACCACAACATTGAAAATATACTTTTATAGGCTCACTCGGGAAGTAATGCAGCTAAAAAAACCTACCAAAATTAAAACTTAACCCAACCTAACCACAACCGTGAAAAGCTACTTGTATAGGCAAACTCTGGAAGTAATGCAGCTAAAAAAAACTACCAAAATTAAAATTAACCCAACCTAACCATAACTGAAAAAAACAATATAAATAAATATGCCTTTATAGGGATCACTCGGGAAGTAATGCAGCTAAAAAAACCACCAATATTAAAACTTAATCCAATCTAACCACAACAGTGAAAGTATACTTTTATAGGCAAACTCAGGTAGTAATGCAGCTAAAAAATACCTACAAAAATGTAAAATTAACCCAACCTAACCACAACTGTGAAAATAACAATATAAATAAATATGCTTTAAAAGGTTCACTCGGGAAGTAATGAAGCTAAAAAAAACCTCCAACAATTTAAAATCAACCCAACCTAACCACAACTGTAAAAATAACAATATAAATAAATATGCTTTATAGGCTCACTCGGCAAGTAATGCAGCTAAAAAAAACCTCAAAAAATTAAAACTTAACCCAACCTTACCACAACCCTGACAATATACTTTTATAGGCTCACTTGAGAAGTAATGCAGCTAAAAAAAACCTCCAAAATTAAAACTTAACCCAACCTAACCACAACATTGAAAATATACTTTTATAGGCTCACTCGGGAAGTAATGCAGCTAAAAAAAACCTACCAAAATTAAAATTAACCCAACCTAACCATAACTGTGAAAATAACAATATAAATAAATATGCTTTTATAGGCTCACTCGGGAAGTAATGCAGCTAAAAAAACCTACACAAATTAAAACTTAACCCAACCTAACCACAACTGTGAAAATAACAATATAAATAAATATACTTTTATAGGCTCACTCGGGAAGTAATGCAGCTAAAAAAAACCTCCAAAAATTTAAACTTAACCCAACCTTACCACAACTGTGAAAATAACAATATAAATAAATATACTTTTATAGGCTCACTCGAGAAGTAATGTGCTAAAAAAAACCTACACAAATTAAAACTTAACCCAACCTAATCACAACTGTGCAAATATGCTGTTATAGGCTCACTCGGGAAGTAATGCAGCTTAAAAAACCACCAAAAATTTAAACTTAACCCAACCTAACCACAACTGTGAAAATAACAATATAAATAAATATACTTTTATAGGCTCACTCGGGAAGTAATGCAGCTAAAAAAAACCTCCAAAAATTTAAACTTAACCCAACCTTACCACAACTGTGAAAATAACAATATAAATAAATATACTTTTATAGGCTCACTCGAGAAGTAATGTAGCTAAAAAAAACCTACACAAATTAAAACTTAACCCAACCTAATCACAACTGTGAAAATAACTATAACTAAAAATATCAATGACCACATACATATATATATGATTGTATATGCTCACTCGGTATGTATTGCATATATAATTATATAATAGATTTTATAAAAAATATTTTTTTATAAATCTATATTTTTTTTCTTGACTGTATGATGACATTTTACGAAATAATAAAACAGAGATTGAAACCCTATTATTCATATTTTCATGATTTTTCCCATTTTATTACATGTATTTTCGTACTTCTAATCTGTTGAAACAATAATTTATATGAAAATATGACCGGAAGTCGGTCAAATAGACTACTCTCAAATCATGTATTTTTCACTATTTCAGCCGTAGCTCGAAAAATATTAAACATAAGAAGTCCCAGTATATAAAATTATATTCTATTTTAATTATATATTTAATAAAGTTAAAATTATTGAATTCGAATAATTATAATATATTTTGATTTTCCACATACCGTATCGTATCACCTATGTTTAATAATTTATTTTTACATGACGTAGATAGGAAATAATTAATATTAACTCGATTTTACATATTAGTAAATTTCACCTCAATAATACATGTAAATTAATTCCGATGTAAAAATTTGTATTCAGATATTCAAACCGGAAGTACGATTTCGTAAATCTACGTAATGTATTCTAAATTAAATAAACTCATTTTTACGAAATTATTTACCATCAAATTCTCCACGATAAAGTTTGTTATTAAAAATTTGCGTCGAATTTAAATTTTTCGATTACGTAAATCGACTAAAAAATTACACTATTTAACGATTATTGGTATCACGTGAATACATATTCAAAAAAGTAAATCATCTATTAAAACCCCGCTGCCCCACTTTATCACCTGTGGTTTTCCTTACGGAAAACGGATCTCGCGTTCGCGAGATCCTAATACTTACACACACAGACACACACACAGACAACTTCGCTCTTATAGTATAGACTAGGCGGTCGGGGCCCGGCTTCGCCCGTGTTCGCGCGTAACGTTCACTTAGTGATGTAATGTACTTGGGAATTTTTATTAATATGTTTATATAGGTAAATTAAAACTTAAGCCAACAATAGTTAAAATATACATATATAGGTTCACTCGGGAAGTAATGCAGCTAAAAAAAACCTCCAAAAATTTAAACTTAACCCAACCTTACCACAACTGTGAAAATAACAATATAAATAAATATACTTTTATAGGCTCACTCGAGAAGTAATGTGCTAAAAAAAACCTACACAAATTAAAACTTAACCCAACCTAATCACAACTGTGCAAATATGCTGTTATAGGCTCACTCGGGAAGTAATGCAGCTTAAAAAACCACCAAAAATTTAAACTTAACCCAACCTAACCACAACTGTGAAAATAACAATATAAATAAATATACTTTTATAGGCTCACTCGGGAAGTAATGCAGCTAAAAAAAACCTCCAAAAATTTAAACTTAACCCAACCTTACCACAACTGTGAAAATAACAATATAAATAAATATACTTTTATAGGCTCACTCGAGAAGTAATGTAGCTAAAAAAAACCTACACAAATTAAAACTTAACCCAACCTAATCACAACTGTGAAAATAACTATAACTAAAAATATCAATGACCACATACATATATATATGATTGTATATGCTCACTCGGTATGTATTGCATATATAATTATATAATAGATTTTATAAAAAATATTTTTTTATAAATCTATATTTTTTTTCTTGACTGTATGATGACATTTTACGAAATAATAAAACAGAGATTGAAACCCTATTATTCATATTTTCATGATTTTTCCCATTTTATTACATGTATTTTCGTACTTCTAATCTGTTGAAACAATAATTTATATGAAAATATGACCGGAAGTCGGTCAAATAGACTACTCTCAAATCATGTATTTTTCACTATTTCAGCCGTAGCTCGAAAAATATTAAACATAAGAAGTCCCAGTATATAAAATTATATTCTATTTTAATTATATATTTAATAAAGTTAAAATTATTGAATTCGAATAATTATAATATATTTTGATTTTCCACATACCGTATCGTATCACCTATGTTTAATAATTTATTTTTACATGACGTAGATAGGAAATAATTAATATTAACTCGATTTTACATATTAGTAAATTTCACCTCAATAATACATGTAAATTAATTCCGATGTAAAAATTTGTATTCAGATATTCAAACCGGAAGTACGATTTCGTAAATCTACGTAATGTATTCTAAATTAAATAAACTCATTTTTACGAAATTATTTACCATCAAATTCTCCACGATAAAGTTTGTTATTAAAAATTTGCGTCGAATTTAAATTTTTCGATTACGTAAATCGACTAAAAAATTACACTATTTAACGATTATTGGTATCACGTGAATACATATTCAAAAAAGTAAATCATCTATTAAAACCCCGCTGCCCCACTTTATCACCTGTGGTTTTCCTTACGGAAAACGGATCTCGCGTTCGCGAGATCCTAATACTTACACACACAGACACACACACAGACAACTTCGCTCTTATAGTATAGACTAGGCGGTCGGGGCCCGGCTTCGCCCGTGTTCGCGCGTAACGTTCACTTAGTGATGTAATGTACTTGGGAATTTTTATTAATATGTTTATATAGGTAAATTAAAACTTAAGCCAACAATAGTTAAAATATACATATATAGGTTCACTCGGGAAGTAATGCAGCTAAAAAACCTACACAAATTAAAACTTAACCCAACCTAACTAAAACTGTGAAAATAAAAATATAAATAAATATACTTTTATAGGTTCACTCGGGAAGTAATGCATCTAAAAAAACCTACACAAATTAAAACTTAACCCAACCTAACCACAAAAATGAAAATAAAAATATAAATAAATATGCTTTTATAGGTTCACTCGGGAAGAAATGCAGCTAAAAAAACCTACACAAATTAAAACTTAACCCAACCTAACCACAACTGTGAAAATAACAATATAAATAAATATGCTTTTATAGGTTCATTCGGGAAGTAATGAAGCTAAAAAAAAACTACCAAAATTAAAAATTAACCCAACCTAACCACAACTTTGAAAATAACAATATAAATAAATATGCTTTTATAGGTTCACTCGGGAAGTAATGCAGCTAAAAAAAACCTACCAAAATTAAAACTTAACCCAACCTAACCACAACTGTGAAAAATTACTAATACTCTAAAAGCAATGACCACACAAAGACATATATCAATATACTTGTATAGGCTCACTTGGGATGTGATGCAGCTAAAAAAAAACACCAATATTAAAACTTAATCCAATCTAACCACAACTGTGAAAATATACTTATATAGGCTCACTCGGGAAGTAATGCAGTTAAAAAAAACCTACACAAATTAAAACTTAACCCAACCTAACCACAACAGTAAAAATATACTTGTATAGGCTCACTCGGGAAGTAATGCAGCTAAAAAAAACCTACACAAATTAAAACTTAACCCAACCTAACCACAACTGTGAAAATAACAATATAAATAAATATGATTTTATAGGTTCACTCGGGAAGTAATGCAGCTAAAAAAAACCTACACAAATTAAAACTTAACCCAACCTAACCACAACTGTGAAAATAACAATATAAATAAATATGATTTTATAGGTTTACTCGGGAAGTAATTCAACTAAAAAAAACCTACACAAATTAAAACTTAACCCAACCTAACCACAACTGTGAAAATAACAATATAAATAAATATGCTTTTATAGGTTCACTCGGGAAGTAATGCAGCTAAAAAAAACCTACCAAAATTAAAACTTAACCCAACCTAACCACAACTGTGAAAATAACAATATAAATAAATATGCTTTTATAGGTTCACTCGGGAAGTAATTCAACTAAAAAAACCTACACAAATTAAAACTTAACCCAACCTAACCACAACTGTGAAAATAACAATATAAATAAATATGCTTTTATAGGTTAACTCGGGAAGTAATTCAACTAAAAAAACCTACACAAATTAAAACTTAACCCAACCTAACCACAACTGTGAAAATAACAATATAAATAAATATGCTTTTATAGGTTCACTCGGGAAGTAATTCAGCTAAAAAAAACCTACCAAAATTAAAACTTAACCCACCCTAACCACAACCGTGAAAATACACTTTTATAGGTTCACTCGGGAAGTAATGGAGCTAAAAAAAACCACCAATATTAAAACTTAACCCAACCTAACCACAACTGTGAAAATAACTAACACTCACAATATCAATGACCACACAACATAAATATATCAATATCTTTGTATAGGCTCACTCGGGAAGTAATTCAGCTAAAAAAACCAACAATATTAAAATTAATCCAATCTAACCACAACTGTGAAAATAAGAATATAAATGAATATGATTGTATAGGCTAACTCGGGAAGTAATGTAACTAAAAAAAACTACACAAATTAAATTTAACCCAACCTAACTAAAACTGTGAAAATAACAAATACTCAAAATATCACTGAACACATACACAAATATCATAATACTTGTATAATAAACTTATATACCCAACCTAACTACAACTGTAAAAATAACAATATAAATAAATATGCTTTTATAGGCTCACTCGGGAAGTAATGCAGCTAAAAAAAACCTCCAAAAATTAAAACGTAACCCAACATAACCACAACCGTGACAATATACTTTTATAGGCTCACTCGAGAAGTAATGCAGTTAAAAAAAACCTCCAAAAATTTAAATTTAACCCAACCTAACCACAACTGTGAAAATAACAATATAAATAAATATGCTTTTAAAGGCTCACTCGGGAAGTAATGCAGCTAAAAAAAACCTACACAAATTAAAACTTAACCCAACCTAAACAAAATTGTGAAAATAACAATATAAATAAATATGCCTTTATAGGGATCACTCGGGAAGTAATGCATCTAAAAAAGACCTACACGAATTAAAACTTAACCCAACCTAAACAAAAATGTGAAAATAACAATATAAATAAATATGACTTTATAGGGATCACTCGGGAAGTAATTCAGCTAAAAAAAACTAACAATATTAAAACTTAACCCAACCTAACCACAACTGTGAACAATTACTAATAATCTAAATTCAATGACCACACACAGACATATATCAGTATACTTTTATAGGCTAAACTCGGGAAGTAATGCAGCTAAAAAAAACTACCAATATTAAAACTTAACCCAACCTAACCACAACTATGAAAAATTACTAATACTCTAAAATCAATGACCACACAAAGACATATATCAATATACTTTTATAGGCTCACTCGGGAAGTAATGCAGCTAAAAAAAACCTCCAAAAATTTAAACTTAACCCAACCTTACCACAACTGTGAAAATAACAATATAAATAAATATACTTTTATAGGCTCACTCGAGAAGTAATGTAGCTAAAAAAACCTACACAAATTAAAACTTAACCCACCCTAACCACAACCGTGACAATATACTTGTATAGGCTCACTCGAGAAGTAATGCAGCTAAAAAAAACCTACACAAATTAAAATTTAACCCAACCTAAACACAACAGTGACAATAACTATAACTAAAAATATCAATGACCACATACACACATATATATATATGCTTGTATAGTCTCACTCGGTATGTAATGCATATATAATTATAGAATAGATTTTAGAAAAAATATTTTTTTATAAATCTATATTTTTTTCTTTGACCATATATGATGACATTTGACGAAATAATAAAACAGAGATTGAAACCCTATTATTCATATTTGCATGATTTTTCTCATTTTATTACATGTATTTTCGTACTCCTAATCTGATGAATCCATAATTTATACGAAAATATTACCGGAAGTCGGTCAAATAGACTACTCTAAAATCATGTATTTTTCACTATTTCAGCCGTAGCTCGAAGTATATTAAACATAAGAAGTCACAATTTATCAAAGTATATTCTATTTTAATTATATATTTAATAAAGTTAAAATTATTGAAATCAAATAATTATTGTAGATTTTGATTTTTTATATAACCGTATCGTATCACCTATGTTTAATAATTTATTTGTACATTGCGTAGATAGGAAATAATTAATATTAACTCGATTTTACATATTAGTAAATTTCACCTCAATAATACATGTACATTAATTCCGATGTAAAAATTTGTATTTAGATATTCAAACCGGAAGTACCATTTCTTAAATCTACGTAATGTATTCGAAATTAAAGAAACTCATTTTTACGAAATTATTTACCATCAAATTATTCACGATAAAGTTTGTTATTAAAAATTTGCGTCGAATTTAAATTTTTCGATTACGTAAATCGACTAAAAAATGACACTATTTAACGATTATTGGTATCGCGCGAATACATATTCAAAAAAGTAAATCATCTATTAAAACCCCGCTGCCCCACTTTATCACCTGAGGTTTTCCTTACGGAAAACGGATCTCGCGTTCGCGAGATCCTAATACTTACACACACAGACACACACACAGACATTTTCGCTCTTATAGTATAGACTAGGCGGTCGGGGCCCGGCTTCGCCCGTGATCGCGCGTAACGTTCACTTGATGATGTAATGTACTTGGGAATGTTTATTAATATGTTTATATAGGTACTATAACTTAAAATATCAATGACACATACACACATTTATCAATATGCTTTTATAGGTTCACTCGGGATGTAATGCAGCTAAAAAAAACCTCCACAAATTAAAACTTAACCCAACCTAACCAAAACTGTGAAAATAACAATATAAATAAATATGCTTTTATAGGTTCATTCGGGAAGTAATGAAGCTAAAAAAAAACTACCAAAATTAAAAATTAACCCAACCTAACCACAACTTTGAAAATAACAATATAAATAAATATGTTTTATAGGTTCACTCGGGAAGTAATGCAGCTAAAAAAAACCTACCAAAATTAAAACTTAACCCAACCTAACCACAACTGTGAAAAATTACTAATACTCTAAAAGAAATGACCACACACAGACATATATCAATATACTTGTATAGGCTCACTTGGGAAGTGATGCAGCTAAAAAAAACACCAATATTAAAACTTAATCCAATCTAACCACAACTGTGAAAATATACTTATATAGGCTCACTCGGGAAGTAATGCAGTTAAAAAAAACCTACACAAATTAAAACTTAACCCAACCTAACCACAATAGTGAAAATATACTTTTATAGTCTCACTCGGGAAGTAATGGAGCTAAAAAAACCTAAGAAAATTAAAACTTAACCCAATCTAATAACAACTGTGAAAATAACAATATAAATAAATATGCTTTTATAGGCTCACTCGGGAATTAATGCAGTTAAAAAAAACCACCAATATTAAAACTTAATCCAATCTAACCACAACTGTGAAAATAACAATATACATGAATATGCTTTTATAGGTTCACTCGGGAAGTAATGCAGCTAAAAAAAACCTACACAAATTAAAACTTAACCCAACCTAACCACAACTGTGAAAATAACAATATAAATAAATATGCTTTTATAGGTTCACTCGGGAAGTAATGCAGCTAAAAAAACCTACACAAATTAAAACTTAACCCAACCTAACCACAACTGTGAAAATAACAATATAAATAAATATGTTTTTATAGGTTAACTCGGGAAGTAATGCAGCTAAAAAAAACCTACCAAAATTAAAAATTAACCCAACCTAACCACAACTGTGAAAATAACAATATAAATAAATATGCTTTTATAGGTTCACTCGGGAAGTAATGCAGCTAAAAAAACCTCCACAAATTAAAAAAATTAGCTAAAAAAATCACAAATATTAAAACTTAATCCAATCTAACCACAACTGTGAATATAACTATATAAATAAATATGTTTATATAGGTTCAATTGGGTAGTAATGTAGCTAAAAAAAACCTACACAAATTAAAACTTAACACAACCTAACCACAACAGTGAAAATATACTTGTATAAGCTCACTCGGGAAGTAATGCAGCTAAAAAAATCCTCCACAAATTAAAACTTAACCCAACCTAACCACAACCGTTATAATATACTTTTATAGGCTCACTCGAGAAGTAATTCAGCTAAAAAAAACCTCCACAAATTTAAACTTAACCCAACCTATCCATAACTGTAAAAATAACAATATAAATAAATATGAAGTTATAGTCTCACTCGGGAAGTAATGCAGCTACAAAAAAACCTCCAAACATTAAAACTTAACCCAACCTAACCATAACAGTGAAAATATACTTTTATAGTCTCACTCGGGAAGTAATGCAGCTAAAAAAATCTCCAAAAATTAAAACGTAACCAAACCTAACCACAACCGTGACAATATACTTTTATAGGCTCACTCGAGAAGTAATGCAGCTAAAAAAAAACTCCACAAATTAAAACTTAATCCAATCTAACCACAACTATGAAAATAACTATATAAATAAAAATGCTTTTATAGGCTCACTCGGGAGGTAATGCAGCTAAAAAAAACCACCAATATTAAAACGTAATCCAATCTAACCACAACTGTGTACATATCCTAGGGTCACTCGGGAAGTAATGCATCTAAAAAAAACATACACAAATTAAAACTTAACCCAACCTAACCACAACAGTAAAAATATACTTTTATTAGCTAACTCGGGAAGTAATGCAGCTAAAAAAAACCTACACAAATTAAAACTTAACCCAACCTAATCACAACTGTGAAAATATCCTTGTATAGGCTCACTCGGGAAGTAATGCAGCTAAAAAAAACCTACACAAATTAAAACTTAACCCAACCTGAACTAAACTGTTAAAATAATACTCAAAATATAATTTAACATACATACATATACATACATATATCATTATGCTTATATTGGTTCACTCGGGAAGTAATGCAGCTAAAAAAAACCACCAATATTAAAACTTAATACAATCTAACCACAACTGTGCAAATATCCTTGTATAGTCTTACTCGGGAAGTAATTCAGATAAAAAAAACCAACGTATCGTATCACCTATGTTTAATAATTTATGTTTACATGGCGTAGATAGGAAATAATTAATATTAACTCGATTTTACATAGTCTTGAATTTCACCTCAATAATACGGGTAAATAAATTACGATGCAACAATTTGTATTTAGATATTCAAACCGGAAGTACGATTTCGTAAATCTACGTAATGTATTCTAAATTAAAGAAACTCATTTTTACGAAATTATTTACCATCAAATTCTCCTAGATAAAGTTTGTTATTAAAAATTTGCGTCGAATTTAAATTTTTCGATTACGTAAATCGACTAAAAAATGACACTATTTAACGATATTTGGTATCGCGCGAATACATATTCAAAAAAGTAAATCATCTATTAAAACCCCGCTGCCCCACTTTATCACCTGAGGTTTTCCTTACGGAAAACGGATCTCGCGTTCGCGAGATCCTAATACTTACACACACAGACACACACACAGACAACTTCGCTCTTATAGTATAGACTAGGCGGTCGGGGCCCGGCTTCGCCCGTGTTCGCGCGTAACGTTCACTTAGTGATGTAATGTACTTGGGAATTTTTATTAATATGTTTATATAGGTAAATTAAAACTTAACCCAACCTAACCACAACCGTGACAATATACTTTTATAGGCTCACTCGGGAAGTAATGCAGCTAAAAAAAACCTCCACAAATTAAAATTTAACCCAACCTAACCACAACAGTGAAAATATACTTTTATAAGCTCACTCGGGAAGTAATGCAGCTAAAAAAAACCTCCAAAAATTAAAACTTAACCCAACCTAACCACAACCGTGACAATATACTTTTATAGGCTCACTCGAGAAGTTATTCAGCTAAAAAAAACCTCCACAAATTTAAACTTAACCCAACCTATCCACAATTGTGAAAATAATAATATAAATAAATATGCTTTTATAGGCCAACTCGGGAAGTAATGCAGCTAAAAAAAACCTCCACAAATTAAAATTTAACCCAACCTAACCACAACCGTGGCAATATACTTTTATAGGCTCACTTGAGAAGTAATTCAGCTAAAAAAACCTCCAAAAATTTAAACTTAACCCAACCTAACCACAACTGTGAAAATATACTTGTATAGGCTCACTCGGATAGTAAATCAGATACAAAAAACCTACACACATTAAAACTTAACCTAACCTAACCACAACCGTGACAATATACTTTTATAGGTTCACTCGGGAAGTACTGCAGCTAAAAAAAACCTACACGAACTAAAACTTAACCCAACCTAACCACAACAGTGAAAATATACTTGTATAGTCTCACTCGAGAAGTAATGCAGCTAAAAAAACCTTCAAAAATGTAAACTTAACCCAACCTAACTACAACTGTAAAAATAACAATATAAATAAATATGCTTTTATAGGCTCACTCGCGAAGTAATGCAGCTAAATAAAACCTCCAAAAATTAAAACTTAACCCAACATAACCATAACCGTGACAATATACTTTTATATGCTCACTCGAGAAGTAATGCAAATACAAATACTCAAAATATCACTGAACACACACACAAATATCATAATACTTTTATAAAATAAACCAACAATATTAAAACTTAATCCAATCTAACCACAACTGTGAAAATAACAATATAAATGAATATGCTTTTATAGGTTCACTCGGGAAGTAATGCAGCTATAAAAACCTCCAAAAATTTAAACTTAATCCAACCTAACCACAACTGTGAAAATATACTTGTATAGGCTCACTCGGGAAGTAATGCAGCTAAGAAAAACCTACACAAATTATAACTTAACCCAACCTAACCACAACTGTGAAAATAACAATATAAATAAATATGCTTTTATAGGTTCAATCAGGAAGTAATGTAGCTAAAAAAAACCTACACAAATTAAAACTTAACCCAACCTAACCACAACTGTAAAAACATAATTGTATAGGTTCACTCGGGAAGTAATGCAGCTAAAAAAACCTACCAAAATTAAAACTTAACCCAACCTAACCACAACTGTGAAAATAACTATATAAATAAATATACTTTTATAGGTTCACTCGGGAAGTAATGCATCTAAAAAAAACCTACCAATATTAAAACTGAACCCAACCTAACCACAACTGTGAAAATAACAATATAAATAAATATGCTTTTATAGGTTAACTCGGGAAGTAATGAAGCTAAAAATACCACCAATATTAAAACTTAATCCAATCTAACAACAATAGTGAAAATAACAATATAAATAAATATGCTTTTATAGGTTCACTCGGGATGTAATGCAGCTAAAAAAAACCTACCAAAATTAAAACTTAACACAACCTAACCACAACTGTGAAAATAATAATATAAATAAATATGCTTTTATAGGTTCACTCGGGAAGTAATGCAGCTAAAAAAAACCACCAAAATTAAAACTTAACCCAACCTAACCACAACCGTGAAAATATACTTGTATATACATACTCGGGAAGTAATGCAGCTAAAAAAAACCACCAATATTAAAACTTAATCCAACCTAACCACAACTGTGAAAATATAATTTTATAGGCTCACATGGGAAGTAATGCAGCTAAAAAAAACCTCCACAAATTAAAACTTAACCCAACCTAACCCCAACAGTGAAAATATAATTGTATAGGCTCACATGGGAAGTAATTCAGCTAAAAAAAACCTCCACAAATTAAAACTTAACCCAACCTAACCATAACAGTGAAAATATACTTTTATAGGCTCACTCGAGAATGAATGCAGCTAAAAAAAACCTCCACAAATTAAAACTTAACCCAACCTAACCATAACAGTGAAAATATCCTTGTATAGGCTCACTCGGGAAGTAATGCAGCTACAAAATATCTACCAATATTAAAACTGAACCCAACCTACATACAACAGTGACAATAACTAAAACTAAAAATATCAATGACCACATAGACATATATATATATATATATATATATATATATATATGCTTGTATAGTCTCACTCGGTATGTAATGCATATATAATTATAGAATAGATTTTATAAAAAATAATTGTTTATAAATCTATATTTTTTTCTTTGACTATATATGATGACATTTGGCGAAATATTAAAACCGAGATGGAAACCCTATTATTCATATTTTCATGATTTTTCTGATTTTATTACATGTATTTTCGTACTCCTAATCTGATGAATACATAATTTATATGAAAATATGACCGGAAGTCGGTCAAATAGACTACTCTAAAATCCTGTATTTTTCACTTTTTCGGCCGTAGCTCTAAGAATATTAAATATAAGAAGTCCCAATTCATAAAATTATATTCTATTTTAATTATATATTTAATAAAGTTAAAATTAGTGAAATCGAATAATTATTGTAGATTTTGATTTTTTACATCAACGTATCGTATCACCTATGTTTAATAATTTATGTTTACATGGCGTAGATAGGAAATAATTAATATTAACTCGATTTTACATAGTCTTGAATTTCACCTCAATAATACGGGTAAATAAATTACGATGCAACAATTTGTATTTAGATATTCAAACCGGAAGTACGATTTCGTAAATCTACGTAATGTATTCTAAATTAAAGAAACTCATTTTTACGAAATTATTTACCATGAAATTCTCCTAGATAAAGTTTGTTATTAAAAATTTGCGTCGAATTTAAATTTTTCGATTACGTAAATCGACTAAAAAATGACACTATTTAACGATTATTGGTATCACGTGAATACATATTCAAAAAAGTAAATCATCTATTAAAACCCCGCTGCCCCACTTTATCACCCGACGTTTTCCTTACGGAAAACGGATCTCGCGTTCGCGAGATCCTAATACTTACACACACAGACACACACACAGACAACTTCGCTCTTATAGTATAGACTAGGCGGTCGGGGCCCGGCTTCGCCCGTGATCGCGCGTAACGTTCACTTAGTGATGTAATGTACTCGGGAGGTGATGTAATGTACTCGGGAAGTGATGCAGCTAAAAAAATCACCAATATTAAAACGTAATCCAATCTAACCACAACTGTGAATATAACTATATAAATAAAAATGCTTTTATATGCTCACTCTGGAAGTGATGCAGCTAAAAAAAACCTCCACAAATTAAAACTTAACACAACCTAACCACAACAGTGAAAATAACAATATAAATAAATATGCTTTTATAGGCTCACTCGGGAAGTAATGCAGCTAAAAAAAACCTCCCCAAATAAAAACTTAACCCAATCTAACCACAACTGAGAAAATAACAATATAAATAAATATACTTTTATAGGTTCACTCGGGAAGTAATGCAGCTAAAAAAAACCTCCACAAATTAAAACGTAACCCAACCTAACTACAACAGTGAAAAGATACTTTTATAGGTTCACTCGGGATGTAATGCAGCTAAAAACTTAACACAACCTAACCACAACCGTGAAAAGCTACTTTTATAGGCAAACTCTGGAAGTAATGCAGCTAAAAAAACCTACCAAAATTAAAACTTAACTCAACCTAACCACAACTGTGAAAATAACAATATAAATAAATATGTTTTTATAGGCTCACTCGGGAAGTAATGCAGCTAAAAAAAACCTACACAAATTAAAACTTAACCTAACATAAACAAAACCGTGACAATATACTTTTATAGGATCATTTGGAGTGTAATGCAGCTAAAAAAATACACAAATTTAAACTTAACCCAACCTAACCACAACCGTGACAATATACTTTTATAGGCTCATTCGAGAAGTAATGCAGCTAAAAAAAACCTTCAAAATTTAAACTTAACCCAACCTAACCACAACCGTGATAATATAATTTTATAGGCTCACTTGAGAAGTAATGCAGCTAAAAAAACCTCACAAATTAAAACTTAACCTAAACTAACCACAACAGTGCAAATATACTTAGTCTCTATCGGGAAGTAATGTAGCTAAAAAAAACCTTCAAAAATTTAAACTTAACCCAACCTAACCACTACAGTGAAAATATACTATTATAGGCTCACACGGGAAGTAATGCAGTTAAAAAAAACCTCAAAAAATTTAAACTTAACCCAACCTAACCACAACTGTGAAAATAACTATAACTATAACTACAAATATCAATGACCACATACATATATATATATATATATATATATATATATATATATATATATGCTTGTATAGTCTCACTCGGTATGTAATGCATATATAATTATAGAATAGATTTTAGAAAAAATATTTTTTTATAAATCTATATTTTTTTCTTTGACCATATATATGATGACATTTGGCGAAATATTAAAACAGAGATTGAAACCCTATTATTCATATTTTCATGATTTTTCTCATTTTATTACATGTATTTTCGTACTCCTAATCTGATGAATCCATAATTTATACGAAAATATTACCGGAAATCGGTCAAATAGACTACTCTAAAATCATGTATTTTTCACTATTTCAGCCGTAGCTCTAAGAATATTAAACATAAGAAGTCCCAATTTATAAAATTATATTCTATTTTAATTATCTATTTAATAAAGTTAAAATTATTGAAATCGAATAATTATTGTAGATTTTGATTTTTTACATCACCGTATCGTATCACCTATGTTTAATAATTTATGTTTACATGGCGTAGATAGTAAATAATTAATATTAACTCGATATTACATATTAGTAAATTTCACCTCAATAATACATGTACATTAATTCCGATGTAAAAATTTGTATTCAGATATTCAAACCGGAAGTACCATTTCGTAATTCTACGTAATGTATTCGAAATTAAAGAAATTCATTTTTACGAAATTATTTACCATCAAATTATTCACGATAAAGTTTGTTATTAAAAATTTGCTTCGAATTTAAATTTTTCGATTACGTAAATCGACTAAAAAATGACACTATTTAACGATATTTGGTATCGCGCGAATACATATCCAAAAAAGTAAATCATCTATTTCAAGCCCGCTGCCCCACTTTATCACCCGACGTTTTCCTTACGGAAAACGGATTTCGCTTTCGCGAAATCCTTCTACTTACACACACACACACACAGACAGACATTTTCGCTAATATAGTATAGACTAGGCGGTCGGGGCCCGGCTTCGCCCGTGTTCGCGCGTAACGTTCACTTAGTGATGTAATGTACTCGGGAGGTGATGTAATATACTCGGGAAGTGATGCAGCTAAAAAAATCAACAATATTAAAACTTAATCCAATCTAACCACAACTGTGAATATAACTATATAAATAAAAATGCTTTTATATGCTCACTCGGGAAGTGATGCAGCTAAAAAAAACCTCCACAAATTAAAACTTAACACAACCTAACCACAACAGTGAAAATAAAAATATAAATAAATATGCTTTTATAGGCTCACTCGGGAAGTAATGCAGCTAAAAAAAACCTCCCCAAATAAAAACTTAACCCAACCTAACCACAACTGAGAAAATAACAATATAAATAAATATACTTTTATAGGTTCACTCGGGAAGTAATGCAGCTAAAAAAAACCTCCCCAAATAAAAACTTAACCCAATATAACCACAACTGAGAAAATAACAATATAAATAAATATACTTTTATAGGTTCACTCGGGAAGTAATGCAGCTAAAAAAAACCTACCAAAATTAAAACTTAACCCAACCTAACCACAACTGTGAAAATAACAATATAAATACATATGTTTTTATAGGTTCACTCGGGAAGTAATGCAGCTAAAAAAAACCTACACAAATTAAAACTTAAACTAACATAAACACAACCGTGACAGTATACTTTTATAGGATCATTTGGAGTGTAATGCAGCTAAAAAAAACCTTCAAAAATTTAAACTTAACCCAACCTAACCACAACTGTAAAAATAACAATATAAATAAATATGCTTTTATAGGCTCATTCGGGAATTAATGCAGCTAAAAAAAAACCTACACAAATTAAAAATTAAACCAACCTAACCACAACCGTGATAATATAATTTTATAGGCTCACTTGATAAGTAATGCAGCTAAAAAAACCTCACAAATTAAAACTTAACCTAAACTAACCACAACAGTGCAAATATACTTAGATTCTATCAGGAAGTAATGTAGCTAAAAAAACCTTCAAAAATTTAAACTTAACCCAACCTAACCACTACAGTGAAAATATACTATTATAGGCTCACTCGGGAAGTAATGCAGTTAAAAAAAACCTCCAAAAATTTAAACTTAACCTAACCTAACCACAACTGTGAAAATAACAATATAAATAAATATGATTTTATAGGCTCACTCGGGAAGTAATGCGGCTACAAAAAACCAACAAAAATTAAAACTTAACCCAACCTAACCACAACTGTGAAAATAACTATAACTATAACTACAAATATCAATGACCACATACATATATATATATATATATATATATATATATATATGCTTGTATAGTCTCACTCGGTATGTAATGCATATATAATTATAGAATAGATTTTATAAAAAATATTTTTTTATAAATCTATATTTTTTTATTTGACGATATATAATGATGATGATATATAATGATAACATTTGTCGAAATATTAAAACAGAGATTGAAACCCTATTATTCATATTTTCATGATTTTTCTTATTTTATTACATGTATTTTCGTACTCCAAATCTGATGAATCCATAATTTATACGAAAATATTACCGGAAGTCGGTCAAATAGACTATTCTAAAATCCTGTATTTTTCACTTTTTCGGCCGTAGCTCGAAGAATATTAAACATAAGAAGTCCCAATTCATAAAATTATATTCTATTTTAATTATATATTTAATAAAGTTAAAATTAGTGAAATCGAATAATTATTGTAGATTTTAATTTTTTACATCAACGTATCGTATCACCTATATTTTATAATTTATTTTTACATGGCGTAGATAGGAAATAATTAATATTAACTCGATTTTACTAATTCATGAACTTTTTCTCAATAATACGGGTAAATAAATTCCGATGCACTTGTTTTTATTTAGATATACAAACCGGAAGTACCATTTCGTAAATCTACGTAATGTATTCGAAATTAAAGAAACTCATTTTTACGAAATTATTTACCATCAAATTATTCACGATAAAGTTTGTTATTAAAAATTTGCTTCGAATTTAAATTTTTCGATTACGTAAATCGACTAAAAAATGACACTATTTAACGATTATTGGTATCGCGCGAATACATATTCAAAAAAGTAAATCATCTATTAAAACCCCGCTGCCCCACTTTATCACCCGACGTTTTCCTTACGGAAAACGGATCTCGCGTTCGCGAGATCCTAATACTTACACACACAGACACACACACAGACAACTTCGCTCTTATAGTATAGACTAGGCGGTCGGGGCCCGGCTTCGCCCGTGTTCGCGCGTAACGTTCACTTGTTGATGTAATGTACTTGGGAATTTTTATTAATATGTTTATATAGTTTCAATCGGACAGTAATGCATCTAATAAAAACCACCAAAAATTAAAACTTAACCCAACCTAACCACAACAGTGAAAATATACTTTTATATGCTCACTCGGGAAGCAATGCAGCTAAAAAAACCTCCACAAATTAAAACTTAGCCCAACATAACCACAACAGTGAAAATATGAATATAAATGAATATGATTGTATAGGCTAACTCGGGAAGTAATGTAGCTAAAAAAAACTACACAAATTAAATTTAACCCAACCTAACTAAAACTGTGAAAATAACAAATACTCAAAATATCACTGAACACATACACAAATATCATAATACTTTTATAATAAACTTATATACCCAACCTAACTACAACTGTAAAAATAACAATATAAATAAATATGCTTTTATAGGCTCACTCGGGAAGTAATGCAGCTAAAAAAAACCTCCAAAAATTAAAACGTAACCCAACATAACCACAACCGTGACAATATACTTTTATAGGCTCACTCGAGAAGTAATGCAGTTAAAAAAAACCTCCAAAAATTTAAATTTAACCCAACCTAACCACAACTGTGAAAATAACAATATAAATAAATATGCTTTTAAAGGCTCACTCGGGAAGTAATGCAGCTAAAAAAAACCTACACAAATTAAAACTTAACCCAACCTAAACAAAAATGTGAAAATAACAATATAAATAAATATGCCTTTATAGGGTTCACTCGGGAAGTAATGCATCTAAAAAAGACCTACACGAATTAAAACTTAACCCAACCTAAACAAAAATGTGAAAATAACAATATAAATAAATATGACTTTATAGGGATCACTCGGGAAGTAATTCAGCTAAAAAAAACTAACAATATTAAAACTTAACCCAACCTAACCACAACTGTGAACAATTACTAATAATCTAAATTCAATGACCACACACAGACATATATCAATATACTTTTATAGGCTAAACTCGGGAAGTAATGTAGCTAAAAAAAACTACCAATATTAAAACTTAACCCAACCTAACCACAACTATGAAAAATTACTAATACTCTAAAATCAATGACCACACAAAGACATATATCAATATACTTTTATAGGCTCACTCGGGAAGTAATGCAGCTAAAAAAAACCTCCAAAAATTTAAACTTAACCCAACCTTACCACAACTGTGAAAATAACAATATAAATAAATATACTTTTATAGGCTCACTCGAGAAGTAATGTAGCTAAAAAAACCTACACAAATTAAAACTTAACCCAACCTTACCAGAACTGTGAAAATCGGTATGTAATTCATATATAATTATAGAATAGATTTTAGAAAAAAACAAATTTTATAAATCTATATTTTTTCTTTGACCATATATATGATGACATTTGGCGAAATAATAAAACAGAGATGGAAACCCTATTATTCATATTTTCATGATTTTTCTGATTTCATTACATGTATTATCGTACTCGTAATCTGATGAATCCATATTTTATACGAAAATATTACCGGAAGTCGGTCAAATAGACTACTCTAAAATCATGTATTTTTCACCATTTCTGCCGTAGCTCGAAGAATATTAAACATAAGAAGTCCCAATATATAAAATTATATTCTATTTTAATTATCTATTTAATAAAGTTAAAATTATTGAAATCGAATAATTATTGTAGATTTTGATTTTTTAACTCACCTAATTATATATTACGATCGTATCACCTATGTTTAATAATTTATTTTTACATGACGTAGATAGGAAATAATTAATATTAACTCGATTTTACATATTAGTAAATTTCACCTCAATAATACATGTAAATTAATTCCGATGTAAAAATTTGTATTCAGATATTCAAACCGGAAGTACGATTTCGTAAATCTACGTAATGTATTCTAAATTAAATAAACTCATTTTTACGAAATTATTTACCATCAAATTCTCGACGATAAAGTTTGTTATTAAAAATTTGCGTCGAATTTAAATTTTTCGATTACGTAAATCGACTAAAAAATGACACTATTTAACGATTATTGGTATCACGTGAATACATATTCAAAAAAGTAAATCATCTATTAAAACCCCGCTGCCCCACTTTATCACCCGACGTTTTCCTTACGGAAAACGGATCTCGCGTTCGCGAGATCCTAATACTTACACACACAGACACACACACAGACAACTTCGCTCTTATAGTATAGACTAGGCGGTCGGGGCCCGGCTTCGCCCGTGATCGCGCGTAACGTTCACTTAATGATGTAATGTACTTGGGAATTTGTATTAATCCAACCTAACCACAACAGTGAAAGTATACTTTTATAGGCTCACTCGAGAAGTAATGCAGCTAAAAAAACATCCAAAAATTAAAACTTAACCCAACCTAACCACAACTGTGAAAATAACAATATAAATAAATATGCTTTAATAGGTTCACTCGGGAAGTAATGAAGCTAAAAAAAACCTACACAAATTAAAACTTAATCCAACCTAACAACAACCGTGACAATATACTTTTATAGGCTCACTCGAGAAGTAATGCAGCTAAAAAAAACCTCCAACAATTTAAAATCAACCCAACCTAACCAAAACTGTAAAAATAACAATATAAATAAATATGCTTTATAGGCTCACTCGGGAAGTAATGCAGCTAAAAAAACCTACCAAAATTAAAAATTAACCCAACCTAACTACAACCGTGAAAAGTTACTTGTATAGGCAAACTCTGGAAGTAATGCAGCTAAAAAAACCCACCAAAATTAAAATTAACCCAACCTAACCATAACTGTGAAAATAACAATATAAATAAATATGCTTTTATAGGCTCACTCGGGAAGTAATGCAGCTAAAAAAAACCTTCAAAAATTAAAAATTAACCCAACCTAACCACAACTGTTAAAATAACAATATAAATAAATATGATTGTATAAGCTCACTCGGGAAGTAATGCAGCTAAAAAAACCTACACAAATTAAAACTTAATCCAACCTAACCACAACTGTGCAAATATGCTGTTATAGGCTCACTCGGGAAGTAATGCAGCTTAAAAAACCACCAAAAATTTAAACTTAACCCAACCTAACCACAACTGTGAAAATAACAATATAAATAAATATACTTTTATAGGCTCACTCGGGAAGTAATGCAGCTAAAAAAAACCTATACAAATTAAAACTTAACCCAACCTAACCACAACTGTGAAAATATACTTGTATAGGCTCACTCGGATAGTAAAGCAGATAAAAAAAACCTACACAAATTAAAACTTAACCCAACCTAACCACAACTGTGAAAATAACTAATACTCCAAATATCAATGACCACACAAACAAATATATCAATATGCTTGTATAGGCTCACTCGAGAAGTAATTCAGCTAAAAAACCTACACAAATTAAAATTTACCCAACCTATCCCAACAGTGAAAATATGCTTTTATAGGCTCACTCAGGAAGTAATGCAGCCAAAAAAAACATCAACAAATTAAAACTTAACCCAACCTAACCACAACTGTGAAAATATCCTTGTATATGCTCACTCGGGAAGTAATGCTGCTAAAAAAACCTACACATATTATAATTTAACCCAACCTAACCACAACTGTGAAAATAACTAATACTGAAATATCAATAACCACACACACAAACACACACATATCACTATACTTTTAAAGGTTTACTCGGTATGTAATTCATAAATAATTATATAATAGATTTTATAAAAAATATTTTTTTATAAATATATATTTTTTTCTTTGACCATATATATGATGACATTTATATGAAATATTAAAACAGAGATGGAAACCCTATTATTCATATTTTCATGATTTTTCTCATGTTATTACATGTATTTTCGTACTCCAAATCTGATGAATCCATAATTTATACGAAAATATTACCGAAAGTCGGTCAAATAGACTACTCTCAAATCATGTATTTTTCACTTTTTCGGCCGTAGCTCGAAGAATATTAAACATAAGAAGTCCCAATTTATAAAATTATATTCTATTTTAATTATCTATTTAATAAAGTTAAAATTATTGAAATCGAATAATTATTGTAGATTTTGATTTTTTACATCACCATAGCATCACCTATCACCTATGTTTAATAATTTATGTTTACATGGCGTAGATAGGAAATAATTAATATTAACTCGATTTTACATATTCTTGAATTTCACCTCAATAATACGGGTAAATAAATTACGATGCACTTGTTTTTATTTCGATATACAAACCGGAAGTAGGATTTCGTAAATCTACGTAATGTGTTCTAAATTAAAGAAACTCATTTTTACGAAATTATTTACCATCAAATTATTCACGATAAAGTTTGTTATTAAAAATTTGCGTCGAATTTAAATTTTTCGATTACGTAAATCGCTTAAAAATGGCACTATTTAACGATTATTGGTATCGCGCGAATACATATCTAAAAAAGTAAATCATCTATTAAAACCGCGCTGCCCCACTTTATCACCTGTGGTTTTCCTTACGGAAAACGGATCTCGCGTTCGCGAGATCCTAATACTTACACACACAGACACACACACAGACAACTTCGCTCTTATAGTATAGACTAGGCGGTCGGGGCCCGGCTTCGCCCGTGATCGCGCGTAACGTTCACTTGATGATGTAATGTACTCGGGAAGTGATGCAGCTAAAAAAATCACCAATATTAAAACTTAATCCAATCTAACTACAACTGTGAAAATAACTATATAAATAAAAATGTTTTTATATGCTCACTCGGGAAGTGATGCAGCTAAAAAAAACCTACCAAAATTAAAACTTAACCCAACCTAACCACAACTGTGAAAATAATAATATAAATAAATATGCTTTTATAGGTTCACTCGGGAAGTAATTCAACTAAAAAAAACCTACAAAAATTAAAACTTAACCCAACCTAACCACAACCGTGGAAATATACTTTTATAGGTTCATTCGGGAAGTAATGCAGCTAAAAAAAACCTACCAAAATTAAAACTTAACCCAACCTAACCACAACTGTGAAAATAAATATGACCACACACATATAACTATACTTTAATAGACTCAATTGGTAAGTAATGCAGCTAAAAAAAACCTCCAAAAATTAAAACTTAACCCAACCTAACCACAACAGTAAAAATATACTTGTATAGGCTCACTCGGGAAGTAATGCAGCTAAAAAAAACCTCCAAAAATTAAAACTTAACCCAACCTAACCACAACAGTAAAAATATACTTGTATAGGCTCACTCGGGAAGTAATGCAGCTAAAAAAAACCTACACAAATTAAAACTTAACCCAACCTAACCACAACAGTGAAAATATACTTTTATAAGCTCACTCGGGAAGTAATGCAGCTAAAAAAATCCTCCACAAATTAAAACTTAACCCAACCTAACCACAATCGTGACAATATAAATAAATATGAAGTTATAGTCTCACTCGGGAAGTAATGCAGATTAAAAAAATCTACCAAAATTAAAACTTAACCCAACCTAACCACAACATTGAAAATATACTTTTATAGGCTCACTCGGGAAGTGATGCAGCTAAAAAAACCTACCAAAATTAAAACTTAACCCAACCTAACCACAACCGTGAAAAGCTACTTGTATAGGCAAACTCTGGAAGTAATGCAGCTAAAAAAAACTACCAAAATTAAAATTAACCCAACCTAACCATAACTGAAAAAAACAATATAAATAAATATGCCTTTATAGGGATCACTCGGGAAGTAATGCAGCTAAAAAAACCACCAATATTAAAACTTAATCCAATCTAACCACAACAGTGAAAGTATACTTTTATAGGCAAACTCAGGTAGTAATGCAGCTAAAAAATACCTACAAAAATGTAAACTTAACCCAACCTAACCAACAGTGAAAATATACTTTTATAGGTTCACTCGGGATGTAATGCAGCTAAAAACTTAACACAACCTAACCACAACCGTGAAAAGCTACTTTTATAGGCAAACTCTGGAAGTAATGCAGCTAAAAAAAACCTACCAAAATTAAAACTTAACCCAACCTAACCACAACTGTGAAAATAATAATATAAATAAATATGTTTTTATAGGCTCACTCGGGAAGTAATGCAGCTAAAAAAAACATCCAAAAATTAAAAATTAATCCAACCTAACAACAACCGTGACAATATACTTTTATAGGCTCACTCGAGAAGTAATGCAGCTAAAAAAATACACAAATTTAAACTTAACCCAACCTAACCACAACCGTGACAATATACTTTTATAGGCTCATTCGAGAAGTAATGCAGCTAAAAAAAACCTTCAAAAATTAAAACTTAACCCAACCTAACCACAACCGTGATAATATAATTTTATAGGCTCACTTGAGAAGTAATGCATCTAAAAAAACCTCACAAATTAAAACTTAACCTAAACTAACCACAACAGTGCAAATATACTTAGTCTCTATCGGGAAGTAATGTAGCTAAAAAAAACCTTCAAAAATTTAAACTTAACCCAACCTAACCACTACAGTGAAAATATACTATTATAGGCTCACTCGGGAAGTAATACAGTTAAAAAAAACCTCCGAAAATTTAAACTTAACCTAACCTAACCACAACTGTGAAAATAACAATATAAATAAATATGCTTTTATAGGCTCACTCGGGAAGTAATGCGGCTACAAAAAACCTACAAAAATTAAAACTTAACCCAACCTAACCACAACTGTGAAAATAACTATAACTATAACTACAAATATCAATGACCACATACATATATATATATATATATATATATATATATATATATGCTTTTATAGGTTCACTCGGTATATAATGCATATATAATTATAGAATAGATTTTAGAAAAAATATTTTTATATAAATCTATATTTTTTTTCTTTGACCATATATATGATGACATTTGGCGAAATATTAAAACAGAGATGGAAACCATATTATTCATATTTTCATGATTTTTCTCATTTTATTACATGTATTTTCGTACTCCTAATCTGATGAATACATAATTTATATGAAAATATGACTGGAAGTCGGTCAAATAGAATACTCTAAAATCATGTATTTTTCACTATTTCAGCCGTAGCTCGAAGAATATTAAACATAATAAGTCCCAATTTATAAAATTATATTCTATTTTAATTATCTATTTAATAAAGTTAAAATTATTGAAATCGAATAATTATTGTAGATTTTGATTTTTTACATCAACGTATCGTATCACCTATATTTTATAATTTATTTTTACATGGTGTAGATGGGAAATAATTAATATTAACTCGATATTACATATTAGTAAATTTCACCTCAATAATACATGTAAATTAATTCCGATGTAAAAATTTGTATTCAGATATTCAAACCGGAAGTACCATTTCGTAAATCTACGTAATGTATTCTAAATTAAAGAAACTCATTTTTACGAAATTATTTACCATCAAATTCTCCACGATAATGTTTGTTATTAAAAATTTGCGTCGAATTTAAATTTTTCGATTACGTAAATCGACTAAAAAATGACACTATTTAACGATTATTGGTATCACGTGAATACATATTCAAAAAAGTAAATCATCTATTAAAACCCCGCTGCCCCACTTTATCACCTGTGGTTTTCCTTACGGAAAACGGATCTCGCGTTCGCGAGATCCTAATACTTACACACACAGACACACACACACACACACACACAGACATTTTCGCTAATATAGTATAGATAGGCGGTCGGGGCCCGGCTTCGCCCGTGATCGCGCGTAACGTTCACTTAGTGATGTAATGTACTTGGGAATTTTTATTAATATGTTTATATAGGTACTATAACTTAAAATATCAATGACACATACACACATTTATCAATATGCTTTTATAGGTTCACTCGGGATGTAATGCAGCTAAAAAAAACCTCCACAAATTAAAACTTAACCCAACCTAACCACAACAGTGAAAATATACTTGTAGGCTCACTCTGGAAGTAATTCATATATAATTATAGAATATATTTTAGAAAAAATATTTTATAGACTCAATTGGGAAGTAATGCAGCTAAAAAAAACTACCAAAATTAAAACTTAATCCAACCTAACCACAACCATGAAAAGCTACTTTTATAGGCTCACTCGGGAAGTTATGCAGCTAAAAAAATCGACCAATATTAAAACTTAACCCACCTTAACCACAACCGTGAAAATATACTTTAATAGGTTCACTCGGGAAGTAATGCAGCTAAAAAAATCTACCAAAATTAAAACTTAACCCAACCTAACCACAACCGTGAAAATATACTTTAATAGATTCACTCGGGAAGTAATGTAGCTAAAAAAACCTACCAAAATTAAAACTTAATCCAATCTAACCACAACTATGAAAATAACTATATAAATAAAAATGCTTTTATAGGCTCACTCGGGAAGTAATGCAGCTAAAAAAAACCACCAATATTAAAACGTAATCCAATCTAACCACAACTGTGTAAATATCATAGGCTCACTCGGGAAGTAATGCATCTAAAAAAAACCTACACAAATTAAAACTTAACCCAACCTAACCACAACAGTAAAAATATACTTTTATTAGCTAACTCGGGAAGTAATGCAGCTAAAAAAAAACTACACAAATTAAAACTTAACCAAACCTAACCACAACTGTGAAAATATCCTTGTATAGGCTCACTCGGGAAGTAATGCAGCTAAAAAAAACCACCAATATTAAAACTTAATCCAATCTAACCACAACTGTGTAAATATCCTTGTATAGGCTCACTCGGGAAGTAATGTAGCTAAAAAAAACCTACCCAAATTAAAACTTAACCCAACCTAACCACAACTGTGAAAATATAATTGTATAGGCTCACTCGGGAAGAAATGCATTTAAAAAAACCTACAAAAATTAAAACTTAACCCAACCTATCCCCAACAGTGAAAATATACTTGTATAGGCTCACATGAGAAGTAATGCATCTAAAAAAAACCTCCACAAATTAAAACTTAAACCAACCTAACCTCAACAGTAAAAATATACTTTTATAGGCTCACTCGGGAAGTAATGCAACTAAAAAAAACCTACACAAATTAAAACTTAATCCAACCTAACCACAACAGTGAAAATATACTTTTATATGCTCACTCGGGAAGTAATGCAGCTAAAAAAACCTCCACAAATTAAAAAAATTAGCTAAAAAAATCACCAATATTAAAACTTAATCCAATCTAACCACAACTGTGAATATAACTATATAAATAAATATGTTTATATAGGTTCAATTGGGTAGTAATGTAGCTAAAAAAAACCTACACAAATTAAAACTTAACACAACCTAACCACAACTGTGAAAATTAAAGGTAAATTAAAACTTAAGCCAACATAACCACAATAGTTAAAATATACATATATAGGTTCACTCGGGAAGTGATGCAGCTAAAAAAAACCACCAATATTAAAACTTAATCCAATATAACCACAACTGTGAATATAACTATATAAATAAATATGTTTATATAGGTTCAATCGGGTAGTAATGTAGCTAAAAAAACCTACACAAATTAAAACTTAACCCAACCTAACCACAACTGTGAAAATAACAATATTAATAAATATGCTCTTATAGGCTCATTCGGGAAGTAATGCAGCTAAAAAAACCTACACAACTTAAAACTTAACCCAACCTAACCACAACAGTGAAAATATACTTTTATAAGCTCACTCGGGAAGTAATGCAGCTAAAAAAATCCTCCACAAATTAAAACCTAATCCAACCTAACCACAACTGTTAAAATAACAATATAAATTAATATGCTTTTATAGGCTCACTCGGGAAGTAATGCAGCTAAAAAAAACCACCAAAATTAAAACTTAACCCAACCTAACCACAAACGTGAAAATATACTTGTATATACATACTCGGGAAGTAATGCAGCTAAAAAAAACCACCAAAATTAAAACTTAACTCAACCTAACCCACAACTGTGAAAATAACAATATAAATAAATATGCTTTTATAGGCTCACTCGGGAAGTAATGCAGCTAAAAAAAACCTACACAAATTAAATCTTAACCCAACCTAACCACAACTGTGCAAATATAATTGTATAGGCTCACATGGGAAGTAATGTAGCTAAAAAAAACCTCCATAAATTAAAACTTAACCCAACCTAACCACAACTGTAAAAACATAATTGTATAGGTTCACTCGGGAAGTAATGAAGCTAAAAATACCACCAATATTAAAACTTAATCCAATCTAACAACAATAGTGAAAATAACAATATAAATAAATATGCTTTTATAGGTTCACTCGGGATGTAATGCAGCTAAAAAAAACCTACCAAAATTAAAACTTAACCCAACCTAACCACAACTGTGAAAATAATAATATAAATAAATATGCTTTTATAGGTTCACTCGGGAAGTAATGCAGCTAAAAAAAACCACCAATATTAAAACTTAATCCAACCTAACCACAACTAACCACATACTTTTATAGGCTCACTTAAGAAGTAATGCAGCTAAAAAAAACATCCACAAATTAAAACTTAACCCAACCTAACCACAACAGTGAAAATATACTTTTATAGGCTCACTCGGGAAGTAATGCAGCTAAAAAAACCTCCAAAAATTAAAACTTAACCCAACCTAACCACAACCGTGGCAATATACTTTTATAGGCTCACTTAAGAAGTAATGCAGCTAAAAAAAACATCCACAAATTAAAACTTAACCCAACCTAACCATAACAGTGAAAATATACTTTTATAGGCTCACTCGAGAATGAATGCAGCTAAAAAAAACCTACACAAATTAAAACTTAACCCAACCTAACCACAACTGTGAAAATATCCTTGTATAGGCTCACTCGGGAAGTAATGCAGCTACAACATATCTACCAATATTAAAACTTAACCCAACCTACATACAACAGTGACAATAACTAAAACTAAAAATATCAATGACCACATAGACATATATATATATATATATATATATATATGCTTGTATAGGCTCACTCGGTATGTAATGCATATATAATTATAGAATAGATTTTAGAAAAAAACAAATTTTATAAATCTATATTTTTTCTTTGACCATATATATGATGACATTTGGCGAAATAATAAAACAGAGATGGAAACCCTATTATTCATATTTTCATGATTTTTCTGATTTCATTACATGTATTTTCGTACTCGTAATCTGATAAATCCATATTTTATACGAAAATATTACCGGAAGTCGGTCAAATAGACTACTCTAAAATCATGTATTTTTCACTATTTCTGCCGTAGCTCGAAGAATATTAAACATAAGAAGTCCCAATATATAAAATTATATTCTATTTTAATTATCTATTTAATAAAGTTAAAATTATTGAAATCGAATAATTATTGTAGATTTTGATTTTTTAACTCACCTAATTATATATTACGATTGTATCACCTATGTTTAATAATTTATTTTTACATGGCGTAGATAGGAAATAATTAATATTAACTCGATTTTACATATTAGTAAATTTCACCTCAATAATACGGGTAAAAAATTCCGATGCAACAGTTGTTATTTAAATATTCACACCGGAAGTACCATTTCGTAAATCTACGTAATGTATTCGAAATTAAAGAAACTCATTTTTACGAAATTATTTACCATCAAATTATTCACGATAAAGTTTGTTATTAAAAATTTGCTTCGAATTTAAATTTTTCGATTACGTAAATCGACTAAAAAATGACACTATTTAACGATATTTGGTATCGCGCGAATACATATTCAAAAAAGTAAATCATCTATTAAAACCCCGCTGCCCCACTTTATCACCTGAGGTTTTCCTTACGGAAAACGGATCTCGCGTTCGCGAGATCCTAATACTTACACACACACACACACAGACACACAGACAACTTCGCTCTTATAGTATAGATAGGCGGCCGGGGCCCGGCTTCGCCCGTGATCGCGCGTAACGTTCACTTGTTGATGTAATGTACTTGGGAATTTTTATTAATATGTTTATATAGGTACTATAACTTAAAATATCAATGACACATACACACATTTATCAATATGCTTTTATAGGTTCACTCGGGATGTAATGCAGCTAAAAAAAACCTCCACAAATTAAAACTTAACCCAACCTAACCACAACTGTGAAAATATAATTGTATAGGCTCACTCGGGAAGTAATGCAGATAAAAAAAACCTACAAAAATTAAAACTTAATCAAACCTAACCACAAAACTGACAATATACTTTTATAGGCTCACTCGGGAAGAAATGCAGCTAAAAAAACCTACACAAATTAAAACTTAACCCAACCTAACCACAACTGTGAAAATAACAATATAAATAAATATGCTTTTATAGGTTCATTCGGGAAGTAATGAAGCTAAAAAAAAACTACCAAAATTAAAAATTAACCCAACCTAACCACAACTTTGAAAATAACAATATAAATAAATATGCTTTTATAGGTTCACTCGGAAAGTAATGCAGCTAAAAAAAACCTACCAAAATTAAAACTTAACCCAACCTAACCACAACTGTGAAAAATTACTAATACTCTAAAAGCAATGACCACACAAAGACATATATCAATATACTTGTATAGTCTCACTCGGGAAGTGATGCAGCTAAAAAAAACACCAATATTAAAACTTAATCCAATCTAACCACAACTGTGAAAATATACTTATATAGGCTCACTCGGGAAGTAATGCAGTTAAAAAAAACCTACACAAATTAAAACTTAACCCAACCTAACCACAATAGTGAAAATATACTTTTATAGTCTCACTCGGGAAGTAATGGAGCTAAAAAAAACCTAAGAAAATTAAAACTTAACCCAATCTAATAACAACTGTGAAAATAACAATACAAATAAATATGCTTTTATAGGCTCACTCGGGAATTAATGCAGTTAAAAAAAACCACCAATATTAAAACTTAATCCAATCTAACCACAACTGTGAAAATAACAATATAAATGAATATGCTTTTATAGGTTCACTCGGGAAGTAATGCAGCTAAAAAAAACCTACACAAATTAAAACTTAACCCAACCTAACCACAACTGTGAAAATAACAATATAAATAAATATGCTTTTATAGGTTCACTCGGGAAGTAATGCAGCTAAAAAAACCTACACAAATTAAAACTTAACCCAACCTAACCACAACTGTGAAAATAACAATATAAATAAATATGCTTTTATAGGTTCACTCGGGAAGTAATGCAGCTAAAAAAAACCTACCAAAATTAAAAATTAACCCAACCTAACCACAACTGTGAAAATAACAATATAAATAAATATGCTTTTATAGGTTCACTCGGGAAGTAATTCAACTAAAAAAAACCTACCAACATTAAAACTTAACCCAACCTAACCACAACTGTGAAAATAACAATATAAATAAATATGCTTTTATAGGTTCATTCGGGAAGTAATGAAGCTAAAAAAAAACTACCAAAATTAAAAATTAACTCAACCTAACCACAACTTTGAAAATAACAATATAAATAAATATGCTTTTATAGGTTCACTCGGGAAGTAATGCAGCTAAAAAAAACCTACCAAAATTAAAAATTAACCCAACCTAACCACAACTGTGAAAATAACAATATAAATACTATGCTTGTATAGACTCACTCAGGAAGAAATTTTTCACTTTTTCGGCCGTAGCTCGAAGAATATTAAACATAAGAAGTCCTAATTTATAAAATTATATTCTATTTTAATTATCTATTTAATAAAGTTAAAATTATTGAAATCGAATAAATATTGTAGATTTTGATTTTTCACATCATCGTATCGTATCACCTATGTTTAATAATTTATGTTTACATGGCGTAGATAGGAAATAATTAATATTAACTCGATTTTACCCGTTCGTGAACTTTTTCTCAATAATACGGGTACGAAAATTCCGATGCAACAAATGTTATTTAAATATTCAAACCGGAAGTACCATTTCGTAAATCTACGTAATGTATTCTAAATTAAAGAAACTAATTTTTATGAAATTATTTACGATAAAATTATCCACGATAAAGTTTGTTAGGCGGTCTAGGCGGTCGGGGCCCGGCTTCGCCCGTGTTCGCGCGTAACGTTCACTTGTTGATGTAATGTACTCGGGAGGTGATGTAATGTACTCGGGAAGTGATGCAGCTAAAAAAATCACCAATATTAAAACTTAATCCAATCTAACTACAACTGTGAAAATAACTATATAAATAAAAATGCTTTTATATGCTCACTCGGGAAGTGATGCAGCTAAAAAAAACCACCAATATTAAAACTTAATCCAATCTAACCACAACTATGAAAATAACTATATAAATAAAAATGCTTTTATAGGCTCACTCGGGAAGTAATGCAGCTAAAAAAAACCTACCAAAATTAAAACTTAACCCAACCTAACTACAACAGTGAAAAGATACTTTTATAGGTTCACTCGGGATGTAATGCAGCTAAAAAAAACCTACCAAAATTAAAACTTAACCAACCTAACCATAACTGTGAAAATAACAATATAAATAAATATGCTTTTATAGGTTCACTCGGGAAGTTATGCAGCTAAAAAAAACCTACCAAAATTAAAATTTAACCCAACCTAACCACAACAGTGAAAATATAATTGTATAGGCTCACTCGGGAAGTAATGCAACTAAAACCTACACAAATTAAAAATTAACCCAACCTAAACACAACCGTGGAAATATACTTTTATAGGCTCATTCGGGAATTAATGCAGCTAAAAAAACCTACCAAAATTAAAACTAACCCAACCTAACCACAACCGTGAAAAGCTACTTTTATAGGCTCACTCGGGAAGTAATGCAGCTAAAAAAACCACCAATATTAAAACTTAACCCAACCTAAACCACAACTGTGAAAATAACAATATAAATAAATATGCTTTTATAGGTTCACTCGGGAAGTAATGCATCTAAAAAAAACCTACAAAAATTAAAACTTAACCCAACCTAACCACAACCGTGGAAATATACTTGTATAGGCTCATTCGGGAAGTAATGCAGCTTAAAAAAAACCTACCAAAATTAAAACTTAACCCAACCTAACCACAACCGTTGAAATATACTTGTATAGGCTCATTCGGGAAGTAATGCAGCTAAAAAAAACCTACCAAAATTAAAACTTAACCCAACCTAACCACAACTGTGAAAATAAAAATATAAATAAATATGCTTTTATAGGTTCACTCGGGAAGTAATGCAGCTAAAAAAAACCTACACAAATTAAAACTTAACCCAACCTAAACAAAAATGTGAAAATAACAATATAAATAAATATGCCTTTATAGGGATCACTCGGGAAGTAATGCATCTAAAAAAGACCTACACGAATTAAAACTTAACCCAACCTAAACAAAAATGTGAAAATAACAATATAAATAAATATGACTTTATAGGGATCACTCGGGAAGTAATTCAGCTAAAAAAAACTAACAATATTAAAACTTAACCCAACCTAACCACAACTGTGAACAATTAATAATAATCTAAATTCAATGACCACACACAGACATATATCAATATACTTTTATAGGCTAAACTCGGGAAGTAATGCAGCTAAAAAAAACTACCAATATTACAACTTAACCCAACCTAACCACAACTATGAAAAATTACTAATACTCTAAAATCAATGACCACACAAAGACATATATCAATATACTTTTATAGGCTCACTCGGGAAGTAATGCAGCTAAAAAAAACCTCCAAAAATTTAAACTTAACCCAACCTTACCACAACTGTGAAAATAACAATATAAATAAATATACTTTTATAGGCTCACTCGAGAAGTAATGTAGCTAAAAAAACCTACACAAATTAAAACTTAACCCACCCTAACCACAACCGTGACAATATACTTGTATAGGCTCACTCGAGAAGTAATGCAGCTAAAAAAAACCTACACAAATTAAAATTTAACCCAACCTAAACACAACAGTGACAATAACTATAACTAAAAATATCAATGACCACATACACACATATATATATATGCTTGTATAGTCTCACTCGGTATGTAATGCATATATAATTATAGAATAGATTTTAGAAAAAATATTTTTTTATAAATCTATATTTTTTTCTTTGACCATATATGATGACATTTGACGAAATAATAAAACAGAGATTGAAACCCTATTATTCATATTTTCATGATTTTTCCCATTTTATTACATGTATTTTCGTACTTCTAATCTGTTGAAACAATAATTTATATGAAAATATGACCAGAAGTCGGTCAAATAGACTACTCTCAAATCATGTACTTTTCACTATTTCAGCCGTAGCTCGAAGAATATTAAACATAATAAGTCCCAATTTATAAAATTATATTCTATTTTAATTATATATTTAATAAAGTTAAAATTATTGAATTCGAATAATTATAATAGATTTTGATTTTCCACATACCGTATCGTATCACCTATGTTTAATAATTTATGTTTACATGGCGTTGATAGGAAATAATTAATATTAACTCGATTTTACATATTCTTGAATTTCACCTCAATAATACGGGTAAATTAATTACGATGTACCAATTTGTATTTAGATATTCAAACCGGAAGTACGATTTCTTAAATCTACGTAATGTATTCGAAATTAAATAAACTCATTTTTACGAAAATATTTACCATCAAATTATTCACGATAAAGTTTGTTATTAAAAATTTGCGTCGAATTTAAATTTTTCGATTACGTAAATCGACTAAAAAATGACACTATTTAACGATTATTGGTATCGCGCGAATACATAATCAAAAAAGTAAATCATCTATTAAAACCCCGCTGCCCCACTTTATCACCTGAGGTTTTCCTTACGGAAAACGGATCTCGCGTTCGCGAGATCCTAATACTTACACACACACACACACAGACACACAGACAGACATTTTCGCTAATATAGTATAGACTAGGCGGTCGGGGCCCGGCTTCGCCCGTGATCGCGCGTAACGTTCACTTGATGATGTAATGTACTTGGGAATGTTTATTAATATGTTTATATAGGTACTATAACTTAAAATATCAATGACACATACACACATTTATCAATATGCTTTTATAGGTTCACTCGGGATGTAATGCAGCTAAAAAAAACCTCCACAAATTAAAACTTAACCCAACCTAACCAAAACTGTGAAAATAACAATATAAATAAATATGCTTTTATAGGTTCATTCGGGAAGTAATGAAGCTAAAAAAAAACTACCAAAATTAAAAATTAACCCAACCTAACCACAACTTTGAAAATAACAATATAAATAAATATGCTTTTATAGGTTCACTCGGGAAGTAATGCAGCTAAAAAAAACCTACCAAAATTAAAACTTAACCCAACCTAACCACAACTGTGAAAAATTACTAATACTCTAAAAGCAATGACCACACAAAGACATATATCAATATACTTGTATAGGCTCACTTGGGAAGTGATGCAGCTAAAAAAAACACCAATATTAAAACTTAATCCAATCTAACCACAACTGTGAAAATATACTTATATAGGCTCACTCGGGAAGTAATGCAGTTAAAAAAAACCTACACAAATTAAAACTTAACCCAACCTAACCACAATAGTGAAAATATACTTTTATAGTCTCACTCGGGAAGTAATGGAGCTAAAAAAAACCTAAGAAAATTAAAACTTAACCCAATCTAATAACAACTGTGAAAATAACAATATAAATAAATATGCTTTTATAGGCTCACTCGGGAATTAATGCAGTTAAAAAAAACCACCAATATTAAAACTTAATCCAATCTAACCACAACTGTGAAAATAACAATATAAATGAATATGCTTTTATAGGTTCACTCGGGAAGTAATGCAGCTAAAAAAAACCTACACAAATTAAAACTTAACCCAACCTAACCACAACTGTGAAAATAACAATATAAATAAATATGCTTTTATAGGTTCACTCGGGAAGTAATGCAGCTAAAAAAACCTACACAAATTAAAACTTAACCCAACCTAACCACAACTGTGAAAATAACAATATAAATAAATATGTTTTTATAGGTTAACTCGGGAAGTAATGCAGCTAAAAAAAACCTACCAAAATTAAAAATTAACCCAACCTAACCACAACTGTGAAAATAACAATATAAATAAATATGCTTTTATAGGTTCACTCGGGAAGTAATTCAGCTAAAAAAAACCTACCAAAATTAAAACTTAACCCAACCTAACCACAACTGTGAAAATAACAATATAAATAAATATGCTTTTATATGCTCACTCGGGAAGTAATGCAGCTAAAAAAACCTCCACAAATTAAAAAAATTAGCTAAAAAAATCACCAATATTAAAACTTAATCCAATCTAACCACAACTGTGAATATAACTATATAAATAAATATGTTTATATAGGTTCAATTGGGTAGTAATGTAGCTAAAAAAAACCTACACAAATTAAAACTTAACACAACCTAACCACAACAGTGAAAATATACTTGTATAAGCTCACTCGGGAAGTAATGCAGCTAAAAAAATCCTCCACAAATTAAAACTTAACCCAACCTAACCACAACCGTTATAATATACTTTTATAGGCTCACTCGAGAAGTAATTCAGCTAAAAAAAACCTCCACAAATTTAAACTTAACCCAACCTATCCATAACTGTAAAAATAACAATATAAATAAATATGAAGTTATAGTCTCACTCGGGAAGTAATGCAGCTACAAAAAAACCTCCAAACATTAAAACTTAACCCAACCTAACCATAACAGTGAAAATATACTTTTATAGTCTCACTCGGGAAGTAATGCAGCTAAAAAAATCTCCAAAAATTAAAACGTAACCAAACCTAACCACAACCGTGACAATATACTTTTATAGGCTCACTCGAGAAGTAATGCAGCTAAAAAAAAACTCCACAAATTAAAACTTAATCCAATCTAACCACAACTATGAAAATAACTATATAAATAAAAATGCTTTTATAGGCTCACTCGGGAGGTAATGCAGCTAAAAAAAACCACCAATATTAAAACGTAATCCAATCTAACCACAACTGTGTACATATCCTAGGGTCACTCGGGAAGTAATGCATCTAAAAAAAACATACACAAATTAAAACTTAACCCAACCTAACCACAACAGTAAAAATATACTTTTATTAGCTAACTCGGGAAGTAATGCAGCTAAAAAAAACCTACACAAATTAAAACTTAACCCAACCTAATCACAACTGTGAAAATATCCTTGTATAGGCTCACTCGGGAAGTAATGCAGCTAAAAAAAACCTACACAAATTAAAACTTAACCCAACCTGAACTAAACTGTTAAAATAATACTCAAAATATAATTTAACATACATACATATACATACATATATCATTATGCTTATATTGGTTCACTCGGGAAGTAATGCAGCTAAAAAAAACCACCAATATTAAAACTTAATACAATCTAACCACAACTGTGCAAATATCCTTGTATAGTCTTACTCGGGAAGTAATTCAGATAAAAAAAACCAACGTATCGTATCACCTATGTTTAATAATTTATGTTTACATGGCGTAGATAGGAAATAATTAATATTAACTCGATTTTACATAGTCTTGAATTTCACCTCAATAATACGGGTAAATAAATTACGATGCAACAATTTGTATTTAGATATTCAAACCGGAAGTACGATTTCGTAAATCTACGTAATGTATTCTAAATTAAAGAAACTCATTTTTACGAAATTATTTACCATCAAATTCTCCTAGATAAAGTTTGTTATTAAAAATTTGCGTCGAATTTAAATTTTTCGATTACGTAAATCGACTAAAAAATGACACTATTTAACGATTATTGGTATCACGTGAATACATATTCAAAAAAGTAAATCATCTATTAAAACCCCGCTGCCCCACTTTATCACCCGACGTTTTCCTTACGGAAAACGGATCTCGCGTTCGCGAGATCCTAATACTTACACACACAGACACACACACAGACAACTTCGCTCTTATAGTATAGACTAGGCGGTCGGGGCCCGGCTTCGCCCGTGATCGCGCGTAACGTTCACTTAATGATGTAATGTATTTGGGAATTTTTATTAATATGTTTATATAGGTACTATAACTTAAAATATCAATGACACATACACACATTTATCAATATGCTTTTATAGGTTCACTCGGGATGTAATGCAGCTAAAAAAAACCTCCACAAATTAAAACTTAACCCAACCTAACCACAACAGTGAAAATATACTTGTAGGCTCACTCTGGAAGTAATTCATATATAATTATAGAATATATTTTAGAAAAAATATTTTATAGACTCAATTGGGAAGTAATGCAGCTAAAAAAAACTACCAAAATTAAAACTTAATCCAACCTAACCACAACCATGAAAAGCTACTTTTATAGGCTCACTCGGGAAGTTATGCAGCTAAAAAAATCGACCAATATTAAAACTTAACCCACCTTAACCACAACCGTGAAAATATGCTTTTATAGGCTCACTCGGGAATTAATGCAGCTAAAAAAAACCACCAATATTAAAACTTAATCCAATCTAACCACAAATGTGAAAATAACAATATAAATGAATATGCTTTTATAGGTTCACTCGGGAAGTAATGCAGCTAAAAAAAACCTAGACAAATTAAAACTTAACCCAACCTAACCACAACAGTGAAATATACTTTTATAGGCTCACTCGGGAAGTAATGCAGCTAAAAAAAACCTCCAACAATTAAAACTTAACCCAACCTAACCACAACAGTGACAATATACTTTTATAGTCTCACTCGCGAAGTAATGCAGCTAAAAAAAACACCAATATTAAAACTTAATCCAACCTAACCACAACTGTGAAAATATACTTTTATAGGCTCACATGGGAAGTAATGCAGCTAAAAAAAACCTCCACAAATTAAAACTTAACCCAACCTAACCCCAACAGTGAAAATATAATTGTATAGGCTCACATGGGAAGTAATGCAGCTAAAAAAAACATCCACAAATTAAAACTTAACCCAACCTAACCACAACAGTGAAAATATACTTTTATAGGCTCACTCGGGAAGTAATGCAGCTAAAAAAACCTCCACAAATTAAAACTTAACCCAGCCTAACCACAACAGTGAAAATATACTTTTATAAGCTCACTCGGGAAGTAATGCAGCTAAAAAAAACCTCCAAAAATTAAAACTTAACCCAACCTAACCACAACCGTGGCAATATACTTTTATAGGCTCACTTAAGAAGTAATGCAGCTAAAAAAAACATCCACAAATTAAAACTTAACCCAACCTAACCACAACAGTGAAAATATACTTTTATAGGCTCACTCGGGAAGTAATGCAGCTAAAAAAACCTCCACAAATTAAAACTTAACCCAACCTAACCACAACAGTGAAAATATACTTTTATAAGCTCACTCGGGAAGTAATGCAGCTAAAAAAAACCTCCAAAAATTAAAACTTAACCCAACCTAACCACAACCGTGGCAATATACTTGTATAGGCTCACTCGGGAAGTAATGCAGCTAAAAAAACCTACACAAATTAAAACTTAATCCAACCTAACCACAACTGTGAAAATAACAATATAAATAAATATACTTGTATAGGCTCACTCGGGAAGTAATGCAGCTAAAAAAAACCTACACAAATTAAAACTTAACCCAACCTAACCACAACTGTGAAAATAACAATGTAAATAAATATGCTTTTATAGGTTCACTCGGGAAGTAATGCAGCTAAAAAAAACCTACCAAAATTAAAACTTAACCCAACCTAACCACAACTGTGAAAATATCCTTGTATAGGCTCACTCGGGAAGTAATGTAGCTAAAAAAAACCTACCCAAATTAAAACTTAACCCAACCTAACCACAACTGTGAAAATATACTTTTATAGTCTCACTCGGGATGTAATGGAGCTAAAAAAAACCTAAGAAAATTAAAACTTAACCCAACCTAACCACAACTGTGAAAATAACAATATAAATAAATATGCTTTTATAGGTTCACTCGGGAAGTAATGCAGCTAAAAAAAACCTAACAAAATTAAAAATTAACCCAACCTAACCACAACTGTGAAAATAACAATATAAATGAATATGCTTTTATAGGTTCACTCGGGAAGTAATGCAGCTAAAAAAAACCTACACAAATTAAAACTTAACCCAACCTAACCACAACTGTGAAAATAACAATATAAATAAATATGCTTTTATAGGTTCACTCGGGAAGTAATGCAGCTAAAAAAAACCTACCAAAATTAAAAATTAACCCAACCTAACCACAATAGTGATAATATACTTGTATAGGCTCACTCGGGAAGTGATGCAGCTAAAAAAAACCACCAATATTAAAACTTAATCCAATCTAACCACAACTGTGAAAATAACAATATAAATGAATATGCTTTTATAGGTTCACTCGGGAATTAATGCAGCTAAAAAAAACCTACACAAATTAAAACTTAACCCAACCTAACCACAACTGTGCAAATATAATTATATAGGCTCACTCGGGAAGTAATGCAGCTAAAAAAACCTACACAAATTAAAACTTAACCCAACCTAACCACAACTGTGAAAATAACAATATAAATACATATGCTTGTATAGACTCACTCAGTAAGTAATGTTGCTAAAAAAACCTATCCAAATTAAAACTTAACTTAACCTAACCAAAACTGTGAAAATAACTAATACTCAAAATATCACACACAAATATAATAATACTTTTATAGGCTCACTCGGGAAGTGATGCAGCTAAAAAAAACACCAATATTAAAACTTAATCAAATCTAACAACAACAATGAAAATAACTAACACTCATAATATAAATGACCACAAACACACACATATCACTATACTTTTAAAGCTTCACTCGGTATGTAATTCATATATAATTATAGAATAGATTTTAGAAAAAAAAAAATTTTATAAATCTATATTTTTTCTTTGACCATATATATGATGACATTTGGCGAAATAATAAAACAGAGATGGAAACCTTATTATTCATATTTTCATGATTTTTCTGATTTTATTACATGTATTTTCGTACTCCTAATCTGATGAATCCATAATTTATATGAAAATATGACTGGAAGTCGGTCAAATAGACTACTCTCAAATCATGTATTTTTCACTTTTTCGGCCGTAGCTCGAAGAATATTAAACATAAGAAGTCCCAATTTATAAAATTATATTCTATTTTAATTATCTATTTAATAAAGTTAAAATTATTGAAATCGAATAAATATTGTAGATTTTGATTTTTCACATCACCGTATCGTATCACCTATGTTTACTAATTTATGTTTACATGGCGTAGATAGGAAATAATTAATATTAACTCGATTTTACATATTAGTAAATTTCACCTCAATAATACGGGTAAATAAATTGCGATGCAACAATTTTTATTCAGATATTCAAACCGGAAGTACGATTTCGTAAATCTACGTAATGTATTCGAAATTAAAGAAACTCATTTTTACGAAATTATTCACCATCAAATTCTCCACGATAATGTTTGTTATTAAAAATTTGCGTCGAATTTAAATTTTTCGATTACGTAAATCGACTAAAAAATGACATTATTTAACGATTATTGGTATCGCGCGAATACATATTCAAAAAAGTAAATCATCTATTAAAACCCCGCTGCCCCACTTTATCACCTGTGGTTTTCCTTACGGAAAACGGATCTCGCGTTCGCGAGATCCTAATACTTACACACACAGACACACACACAGACATTTTCGCTAATATAGTATAGACTAGGCGGTCGGGGCCCGGCTTCGCCCGTGTTCGCGCGTAACGTTCACTTAGTGATGTAATGTACTTGGGAATTTTTATTAATATGTTTATATAGTTTCAATCGGACAGTAATGCATCTAAAAAAAACCACCAAAAATTAAAACTTAACCCAACCTAACCACAACAGTGAAAATATACTTTTATATGCTCACTCGGGAAGCAATGCAGCTAAAAAAACCTCCACAAATTAAAACTTAGCCCAACATAACCACAACAGTGAAAATATACTTATATAGGCTCACTCGGGAAGTAATGCAGCTAAAAAAACCTCCAAAAATTAAAACTTAACCCAACCTAACCACAACAGTGAAAATATACTTGTATAGGTTCACTCGGGAAGTAATGCAGCTAAAAAAGCCTACACAAATTAAAACTTGACCCAACCTAACCATAACAGTGAAAATATACTTTTATAGGATCACTCGGGAAGTAATGCAGCTAAAAAAAACACCAATATTAAAACTTAACCCAACCTAACCAAAACTGTGAAAATAACAATATAAATAAATATGCTTTTATAGGTTCACTCGGGAAGTAATGCAGCTAAAAAAAACCACCAATATTGAAACTTAATCCAATCTAACCACAATTGTGAAAATAACAATATAAATAAATATTCTTTTATAGGTTCACTCGGAAAGTAATGCAGCTAAAAAAAACCTACATAAATTAAAACTTAACCAACCTAACCACAACTGTGAAAATAACAATATAAATAAATATGCTTTTATAGGTTCACTCGGGAAGTAATGCAGCTAAAAAAACCTACACAAATTAAAACTTAACCCAACCTAACCACAACTGTGAAAATAACAATATAAATAAATATGATTTTATAGGTTCACTCGGGAAGTAATTCAGCTAAAAAAAACCTACCAAAATTAAAACTTAACCCAACCTAACCACAACTGTGAAAATAACAATATAAATAAATATGCTTTTATAGGTTCACTCGGGAAGTAATGCAGCTAAAAAAACTTACACAAATTAAAACTTAACCCAACCTAACCACAACTGTGAAAATAACAATATAAATAAATATGCTTTTATAGGCTAATTCGGGAAGTAATACATCTAAAAAAACCAACTAAAATTAAATATTAACCCAACCTAATCACAACCGTGGAAATATACTTTTATAGGCTCATTCGGGAAGTAATGCAGCTAAAAAAACCTACCAAAATTAAAACTTAACCCAATCTAACCAAAACCATGAAAAGCTATTTTTATAGGCTCACTCAGGAAGTTTTGCAGCTAAAAAAAACCTAACAAAATTAAAACTTAAACCAAACATTCCACAACCGTGAAAATATACTTTTATAGGTTCACTCGGGAAGTAATGCACATAAAAAAACCTACAGAAATTAATATTTAACCCAACCTAATCATATCTATGAAAATAACAATATATATCACAATACTTTTATAAACTCACTCGGGAAGTAATACAGCCACAAAAAACCCAGAACAATTAAAACTTAACCCAACATAACCACAACTGTGAAAATAACTATGACCACACACATATCACTATACTTTTATAGATTCAATTGGGAAGTAATGCAGCTAAAAAAAACTACCAAAATTAAAACTTAACCCAACCTAACCACAACCGTGAAAATATACTTGTATATACATACTCGGGAAGTAATGCAGCTAAAAAAAACCACCAAAATTAAAACTTAACCCAACCTAACCCACAACTGTGAAAATAACAATATAAATAAATAATCTTTTATAGGCTCACTCGGGAAGTAATGCAGCTAAAAAAAACTACACAAATTAAATCTTAACCCAACCTAACCACAACTGTGCAAATATAATTGTATAGGCTCACATGGGAAGTAATGTAGCTAAAAAAAACCTCCATAAATTAAAACTTAACCCAACCTAACCACAACTGTAAAAACATAATTGTATAGGTTCACTCGGGAAGTAATGCAGCTAAAAAAACCTACCAAAATTAAAACTTAACCCAAACTAACCACAACTGTGAAAATAACTATATAAATATATATACTTTTATAGGTTCACTCGGGAAGTAATGCATCTAAAAAAAACCTACCAATATTAAAACTGAACCCAACCTAACCACAACTGTGAAAATAACAATATAAATAAATATGCTTTTATAGGTTAACTCGGGAAGTAATGAAGCTAAAAATACCACCAATATTAAAACTTAATCCAATCTAACAACAATAGTGAAAATAACAATATAAATAAATATGCTTTTATATGCTCACTCGGGAAGTGATGGAGCTAAAAAAAACCTCCAAAAATTAAAACTTAACCCAACCTAACCACAACAGTGAAAATAACAATATAAATAAATATGCTTTTATAGGCTCACTCGGGAAGTAATGCAGCTAAAAAAACCTCCCCAAATTAAAACTTAATCCAACCTAACCACAACAGTGAAAGTATACTTTTATAGGCTCACTCGAGAAGTAATGCAGCTAAAAAAACATCCAAAAATTAAAACTTAACCCAACCTAACCACAACTGTGAAAATAACAATATAAATAAATATGCTTTAATAGGTTCACTCGGGAAGTAATGAAGCTAAAAAAAACCTACACAAATTAAAACTTAATCCAACCTAACAACAACCGTGACAATATACTTTTATAGGCTCACTCGAGAAGTAATGCAGCTAAAAAAAACCTCCAACAATTTAAAATCAACCCAACCTAACCAAAACTGTAAAAATAACAATATAAATAAATATGCTTTATAGGCTCACTCGGGAAGTATTGCAGCTAAAAAAACCTACCAAAATTAAAAATTAACCCAACCTAACTACAACCGTGAAAAGCTACTTGTATAGGCAAACTCTGGAAGTAATGCAGCTAAAAAAAACCCACCAATATTAAAATTAACCCAACCTAACCATAACTGTGAAAATAACAATATAAATAAATATGCTTTTATAGGCTCACTCGGGAAGTAATGCAGCTAAAAAAAACCTTCAAAAATTAAAAATTAACCCAACCTAACCACAACTGTTAAAATAACAATATAAATAAATATGATTGTATAAGCTCACTCGGGAAGTAATGCAGCTAAAAAAACCTACACAAATTAAAACTTAATCCAACCTAACCACAACTGTGCAAATATGCTGTTATAGGCTCACTCGGGAAGTAATGCAGCTTAAAAAACCACCAAAAATTTAAACTTAACCCAACCTAACCACAACTGTGAAAATAACAATATAAATAAATATACTTTTATAGGCTCACTCGGGAAGTAATGCAGCTAAAAAAAACCTATACAAATTAAAACTTAACCCAACCTAACCACAACTGTGAAAATAACTAATACTGAAATATCAATAACCACACACACAAACACACACATATCACTATACTTTTAAAGCTTCACTCGGTATGTAATGCATATATAATTATAGAATAGATTTTAGAAAAAATATTTTTTTATAAATCTATATTTTTTTCTTTGACCATATATGATGACATTTGACGAAATAATAAAACAGAGATTGAAACCCTATTATTCATATTTTCATGATTTTTCCCATTTTTTTACATGTATTTTCGTACTCCTAATCTGATGAATCCATAATTTATACGAAAATATGACCGGAAGTCGGTCAAATAGACTACTCTAAAATCATGTATTTTTCACTATTTCAGCCGTAGCTCGAAGTATATTAAACATAAGAAGTCACAATTTATCAAAGTATATTCTATTTTAATTATATATTTAATAAAGTTAAAATTATTGAAATCAAATAATTATTGTAGATTTTTATTTTTTACATAACCGTATCGTATCACCTATGTTTAATAATTTATTTGTACATTGCGTAGATAGAAAATAATTAATATTAATTCGATATTACATATTAGTAAATTTCACCTCAATAATACGGGTAAAAAATTCCGATGCAACAGTTGTTATTTAAATATTCACACCGGAAGTACCATTTCGTAAATCTACGTAATGTATTCGAAATTAAAGAAACTCATTTTTACGAAATTATTTACCATCAAATTATTCACGATAAAGTTTGTTATTAAAAATTTGCTTCGAATTTAAATTTTTCGATTACGTAAATCGACTAAAAAATGACACTATTTAACGATATTTGGTATCGCGCGAATACATATTGAAAAAAGTAAATCATCTATTAAAACCCCGCTGCCCCACTTTATCACCTGAGGTTTTCCTTACGGAAAACGGATCTCGCGTTCGCGAGATCCTAATACTTACACACACAGACACACACACAGACAACTTCGCTCTTATAGTATAGACTAGGCGGTCGGGGCCCGGCTTCGCCCGTGTTCGCGCGTAACGTTCACTTAGTGATGTAATGTACTTGGGAATTTTTATTAATATGTTTATATAGGTAAATTAAAACTTAAGCCAACAATAGTTAAAATATACATATATAGGTTCACTCGGGAAGTAATGCAGCTAAAAAACCTACACAAATTAAAACTTAACCCAACCTAACTAAAACTGTGAAAATAAAAATATAAATAAATATACTTTTATAGGTTCATTCGGGAAGTAATGAAGCTAAAAAAAAACTACCAAAATTAAAAATTAACTCAACCTAACCACAACTTTGAAAATAACAATATAAATAAATATGCTTTTATAGGTTCACTCGGGAAGTAATGCAGCTAAAAAAAACCTACCAAAATTAAAACTTAACCCAACCTAACCACAACTGTGAAAAATTACTAATACTCTAAAAGCAATGACCACACAAAGACATATATCAATATACTTGTATAGGCTCACTTGGGAAGTGATGCAGCTAAAAAAAAACACCAATATTAAAACTTAATCCAATCTAACCACAACTGTGAAAATATACTTATATAGGCTCACTCGGGAAGTAATGCAGTTAAAAAAAACCTACACAAATTAAAACTTAACCCAACCTAACCACAACAGTAAAAATATACTTGTATAGGCTCACTCGGGAAGTAATGCAGCTAAAAAAAACCTACACAAATTAAAACTTAACCCAACCTAACCACAACTGTGAAAATAACAATATAAATAAATATGCTTTTATAGGCTCACTCGGGAAGTAATGCAGCTAAAAAAAACCTACACAAATTAAAACTTAACCCAACCTAACCACAACTGTGAAAATAACAATATAAATAAATATGATTTTATAGGTTTACTCGGGAAGTAATTCAACTAAAAAAAACCTACACAAATTAAAACTTAACCCAACCTAAGCACAACTGTGAAAATAACAATATAAATAAATATGCTTTTATAGGTTCACTCGGGAAGTAATGCAGCTAAAAAAACCAACAATATTAAAATTAATCCAATCTAACCACAACTGTGAAAATAAGAATATAAATGAATATGATTGTATAGGCTAACTCGGGAAGTAATGTAGCTAAAAAAAACTACACAAATTAAATTTAACCCAACCTAACTAAAACTGTGAAAATAACAAATACTCAAAATATCACTGAACACATACACAAATATCATAATACTTTTATAATAAACTTATATACCCAACCTAACTACAACTGTAAAAATAACAATATAAATAAATATGCTTTTATAGGCTCACTCGGGAAGTAATGCAGCTAAAAAAAACCTCCAAAAATTAAAACGTAACCCAATATAACCACAACCGTGACAATATACTTTTATAGGCTCACTCGAGAAGTAATGCAGTTAAAAAAAACCTCAACAAATTTAAATTTAACCCAACCTAACCACAACTGTGAAAATAACAATATAAATAAATATTCTTTTAAAGGCTCACTCGGGAAGTAATGCAGCTAAAAAAAACCTACACAAATTAAAACTTAACCCAACCTAAACAAAAATGTGAAAATAACAATATAAATAAATATGCCTATATAGGGATCACTCGGGAAGTAATGCATCTAAAAAAGACCTACACGAATTAAAACTTAACCCAACCTAAACAAAAATGTGAAAATAACAATATAAATAAATATGACTTTATAGGGATCACTCGGGAAGTAATTCAGCTAAAAAAAACTAACAATATTAAAACTTAACCCAACCTAACCACAACTGTGAACAATTACTAATAATATAAATTCAATGACCACACACAGACATATATCAATATACTTTTATAGGCTAAACTCGGGAAGTAATGCAGCTAAAAAAAACTACCAATATTAAAACTTAACCCAACCTAACCACAACTATGAAAAATTACTAATACTCTAAAATCAATGACCACACAAAGACATATATCAATATACTTTTATAGGCTCACTCGGGAAGTAATGCAGCTAAAAAAAACCTCAAAAAATTTAAATTTAACCCAACCTAACCACAACTGTGAAAATAACAATATAAATAAATATTCTTTTATAGGCTCACTCGAGAAGTAATGTAGCTAAAAAAACCTACACAAATTAAAACTTAACCCACCCTAACCACAACCGTGACAATATACTTGTATAGGCTCACTCGAGAAGTAATGCAGCTAAAAAAAACCTACACAAATTAAAATTTAACCCAACCTAAACACAACAGTGACAATAACTATAACTAAAAATATCAATGACCACATACACACATATATATATATGCTTGTATAGTCTCACTCGGTATGTAATGCATATATAATTATAGAATAGATTTTAGAAAAAATATTTTTTTATAAATCTATATTTTTTTCTTTGACCATATATGATGACATTTGACGAAATATTAAAATCGAGATTGAAACCCTATTATTCATATTTTCATGATTTTTCTCATTTTATTACATGTATTTTCGTACTCCTAATCTGATGAATCCATAATTTATACGAAAATATTACCGGAAGTCGGTCAAAAAGACTACTCTAAAATCATGTATTTTTCACTATTTCAGCCGTAGCTCGAAGTATATTAAACATAAGAAGTCACAATTTATCAAAGTATATTCTATTTTAATTATATATTTAATAAAGTTAAAATTATTGAAATCAAATAATTATTGTAGATTTTGATTTTTTACATAACCGTATCGTATCACCTATGTTTAATAATTTATTTGTACATTGCGTAGATAGAAAATAATTAATATTAACTCGATTTTACCCGTTCGTGAACTTTTCTCAATAATACTGGTAAATAAATTCCGATGCAACAAATGTTATTTAAATATTCAAACCGGAAGTACGATTTCGTAAATCTACGTAATGTATTCGAAATTAAAGAAACTCATTTTTACGAAATTATTTACCATCAAATTCTCCACGATAATGTTTGTTATTAAAAATTTGCGTCGAATTTAAATTTTTCGATTACGTAAATCGACTAAAAAATGACACTATTTAACGATTATTGGTATCACGTGAATACATATTCAAAAAAGTAAATCATCTATTAAAACCCCGCTGCCCCACTTTATCACCCGACGTTTTCCTTACGGAAAACGGATCTCGCGTTCGCGAGATCCTAATACTTACACACACAGACACACACACAGACAACTTCGCTCTTATAGTATAGACTAGGCGGTCGGGGCCCGGCTTCGCCCGTGATCGCGCGTAACGTTCACTTGATGATGTAATGTACTCGGGAGGTGATGTAATGTACTCGGGAAGTGATTTAGCTAACAAAAACCACCAATTTTAAAACTTAATCCAATCTAACCACAACAGTAAAAATATACTTTTATTAGCTAACTCGGGAAATAATGTAGCTAAAAAAAACCTACACAAATTAAAACTTAACCCAACCTAACCACAACTGTGAAAATATCCTTGTATAGGCTCACTCGGGAAGTAATGCAGCTAAAAAAACCTACACAAATTAAAATTTAATCCAATCTAACCACAACTGTGAAAATAACAATATAAATGAATATACTTGTATATGCTCACTCGGGAAGTAATGCAGCTAAAAAAAACCACCATCATTAAAACTTAACCTAACCTAACCACAACCGTGAAAATATACTTGTATATACTAACTCGGGAAGTAATGCAGCTAAAAAAAACCACCAAAATTAAAACTTAACCCAACCTAACCACAACAGTGAAAATAACAATATAAATTAATATACTTTTATAAGCTCACTCTGGAAGTAATGCAGCTAAAAAAAACCACCAATATTAAAACTTAATCCAATCTAACCACAACTGTGAAAATAACAATATAAATGAATATGCTTTTATAGGTTCACTCGGGAAGTAATGCAGCTAAAAAAAACCTACACAAATTAAAACTTAACCCAACCTAACCACAACTGTGAAAATAACAATATAAATAAATATGCTTTTATAGGTTCACTCGGGAAGTAATGCAGCTAAAAAAACCTACACAAATTAAAACTTAACCCAACCTAACCACAACTGTGAAAATATACTTGTATAGGTTCACTCGGGAAGTAATGCAGCTAAAAAAGCCTACAGAAATTAAAACTTAACCCAACCTAACCACAACAGTAAAAATATACTTTTATTAGCTAACTCGGGAAGTAATGCAGCTACAAAAAATACTACACAAATTAAAACTTAACCCAACCTAACCACAACTGTGAAAATAACAATATAAATTAATATACTTTTATAAGCTCACTCTGGAAGTAATGCAGCTAAAAAAAACCACCAATATTAAAACTTAATCCAATCTAACCACAACTGTGAAAATAACAATATAAATGAATATGCTTTTATAGGTTCACTCGGGAAGTAATGCAGCTAAAAAAAACCTACACAAATTAAAACTTAACCCAACCTAACCACAACTGTGAAAATAACAATATAAATAAATATGCTTTTATAGGTTCACTCGGGAAGTAATGCAGCTAAAAAAACCTACACAAATTAAAACTTAACCCAACCTAACCACAACTGTGAAAATATAATTGTATAGGCTCACATGGGAAGTAATGCAGCTAAAAAAAACCTCCACAAATTAAAACTTAACCCAACCTAACCACAACCGTGACAATATACTTGTATAGGTTCACTCGGGAAGTAATGCAGCTAAAAAAACCTACACAAATTAAAACTTAACCCAACCTAACCACAACCGTGACAATATACTTTTATAGGCTCACATGGGAAGTAATACATCTAAATAAAACATACAAAAATTAAAACTTAACCCAACTTAACCACAACAGTGAAAATATACTATTATATGCTAACTCGGAATTAATGCAGCTAAAAATACCTACAAAAATTAAAATTTAACCCAACCTAACCACAACAGAGAAAATTTACTTTTATAAAATCACTCAGGAAGTAATTCAGCTAAAAAAACCTACACAAATTAAAACTTAACCCAACCTAACTACAACCGTGACAATATACTTTTATAGGTTCACTCGAGAAGTAATGCAGCTAAAAAAAACCTACAAAAATTAAAACGTAACACAACCTAATCACAAATGTGAAAATAACAATATAAATAAATATGCTTTTATAGGTTCACTCAAGAAGTAATGCAGCTAAAAAAAATCTACCAAAATTAAAACTTAACCCAACCTAACCACAACCGTGACAATATACTTTTATAGGCTCACTCGGGAAGTAATGCAGCTAAAAAAAACCTCCACAAATTAAAATTTAACCCAACCTAACCACAACAGTGAAAATATACTTTTATAAGCTCACTCGGGAAGTAATGCAGCTAAAAAAAACCTCCAAAAATTAAAACTTAACCCAACCTAACCACAACCGTGACAATATACTTTTATAGGCTCACTCGAGAAGTTATTCAGCTAAAAAAAACCTCCACAAATTTAAACTTAACCCAACCTATCCACAATTGTGAAAATAATAATATAAATAAATATGCTTTTATAGGCCAACTCGGGAAGTAATGCAGCTAAAAAAAACCTCCACAAATTAAAATTTAACCCAACCTAACCACAACCGTGGCAATATACTTTTATAGGCTCACTTGAGAAGTAATTCAGCTAAAAAAACCTCCAAAAATTTAAACTTAACCCAACCTAACCACAACTGTGAAAATATACTTGTATAGGCTCACTCGGATAGTAAATCAGATACAAAAAACCTACACACATTAAAACTTAACCTAACCTAACCACAACCGTGACAATATACTTTTATAGGTTCACTCGGGAAGTACTGCAGCTAAAAAAAACCTACACGAACTAAAACTTAACCCAACCTAACCACAACAGTGAAAATATACTTGTATAGTCTCACTCGAGAAGTAATGCAGCTAAAAAAACCTTCAAAAATGTAAACTTAACCCAACCTAACTACAACTGTAAAAATAACAATATAAATAAATATGCTTTTATAGGCTCACTCGCGAAGTAATGCAGCTAAATAAAACCTCCAAAAATTAAAACTTAACCCAACATAACCATAACCGTGACAATATACTTTTATATGCTCACTCGAGAAGTAATGCAAATACAAATACTCAAAATATCACTGAACACACACACAAATATCATAATACTTTTATAAAATAAACCAACAATATTAAAACTTAATCCAATCTAACCACAACTGTGAAAATAACAATATAAATGAATATGCTTTTATAGGTTCACTCGGGAAGTAATGCAGCTATAAAAACCTCCAAAAATTTAAACTTAATCCAACCTAACCACAACTGTGAAAATATACTTGTATAGGCTCACTCGGGAAGTAATGCAGCTAAGAAAAACCTACACAAATTATAACTTAACCCAACCTAACCACAACTGTGAAAATAACAATATAAATAAATATGCTTTTATAGGTTCAATCAGGAAGTAATGTAGCTAAAAAAAACCTACACAAATTAAAACTTAACCCAACCTAACCACAACTGTAAAAACATAATTGTATAGGTTCACTCGGGAAGTAATGCAGCTAAAAAAACCTACCAAAATTAAAACTTAACCCAACCTAACCACAACTGTGAAAATAACTATATAAATAAATATACTTTTATAGGTTCACTCGGGAAGTAATGCATCTAAAAAAAACCTACCAATATTAAAACTGAACCCAACCTAACCACAACTGTGAAAATAACAATATAAATAAATATGCTTTTATAGGTTAACTCGGGAAGTAATGAAGCTAAAAATACCACCAATATTAAAACTTAATCCAATCTAACAACAATAGTGAAAATAACAATATAAATAAATATGCTTTTATAGGTTCACTCGGGATGTAATGCAGCTAAAAAAAACCTACCAAAATTAAAACTTAACCCAACCTAACCACAACTGTGAAAATAATAATATAAATAAATATGCTTTTATAGGTTCACTCGGGAAGTAATGCAGCTAAAAAAAACCACCAAAATTAAAACTTAACCCAACCTAACCACAACCGTGAAAATATACTTGTATATACATACTCGGGAAGTAATGCAGCTAAAAAAAACCACCAATATTAAAACTTAATCCAACCTAACCACAACTGTGAAAATATAATTTTATAGGCTCACATGGGAAGTAATGCAGCTAAAAAAAACCTCCACAAATTAAAACTTAACCCAACCTAACCCCAACAGTGAAAATATAATTGTATAGGCTCACATGGGAAGTAATTCAGCTAAAAAAAACCTCCACAAATTAAAACTTAACCCAACCTAACCATAACAGTGAAAATATACTTTTATAGGCTCACTCGAGAATGAATGCAGCTAAAAAAAACCTCCACAAATTAAAACTTAACCCAACCTAACCATAACAGTGAAAATATCCTTGTATAGGCTCACTCGGGAAGTAATGCAGCTACAAAATATCTACCAATATTAAAACTGAACCCAACCTACATACAACAGTGACAATAACTAAAACTAAAAATATCAATGACCACATAGACATATATATATATATATATATATATATATATATATATATGCTTGTATAGTCTCACTCGGTATGTAATGCATATATAATTATAGAATAGATTTTATAAAAAATAATTGTTTATAAATCTATATTTTTTTCTTTGACTATATATGATGACATTTGGCGAAATATTAAAACCGAGATGGAAACCCTATTATTCATATTTTCATGATTTTTCTGATTTTATTACATGTATTTTCGTACTCCTAATCTGATGAATACATAATTTATATGAAAATATGACCGGAAGTCGGTCAAATAGACTACTCTAAAATCCTGTATTTTTCACTTTTTCGGCCGTAGCTCTAAGAATATTAAATATAAGAAGTCCCAATTCATAAAATTATATTCTATTTTAATTATATATTTAATAAAGTTAAAATTAGTGAAATCGAATAATTATTGTAGATTTTGATTTTTTACATCAACGTATCGTATCACCTATGTTTAATAATTTATGTTTACATGGCGTAGATAGGAAATAATTAATATTAACTCGATTTTACATAGTCTTGAATTTCACCTCAATAATACGGGTAAATAAATTACGATGCAACAATTTGTATTTAGATATTCAAACCGGAAGTACGATTTCGTAAATCTACGTAATGTATTCTAAATTAAAGAAACTCATTTTTACGAAATTATTTACCATGAAATTCTCCTAGATAAAGTTTGTTATTAAAAATTTGCGTCGAATTTAAATTTTTCGATTACGTAAATCGACTAAAAAATGACACTATTTAACGATTATTGGTATCACGTGAATACATATTCAAAAAAGTAAATCATCTATTAAAACCCCGCTGCCCCACTTTATCACCCGACGTTTTCCTTACGGAAAACGGATCTCGCGTTCGCGAGATCCTAATACTTACACACACAGACACACACACAGACAACTTCGCTCTTATAGTATAGACTAGGCGGTCGGGGCCCGGCTTCGCCCGTGTTCGCGCGTAACGTTCACTTGTTGATGTAATGTACTCGGGAGGTGATGTAATGTACTCGGGAAGTGATGCAGCTAAAAAAATCACCAATATTAAAACTTAATCCAATCTAACTACAACTGTGAAAATAACTATATAAATAAAAATGCTTTTATATGCTCACTCGGGAAGTGATGCAGCTAAAAAAAACCACCAATATTAAAACTTAATCCAATCTAACCACAACTATGAAAATAACTATATAAATAAAAATGCTTTTATAGGCTCACTCGGGAAGTAATGCAGCTAAAAAAAACCTACCAAAATTAAAACTTAACCCAACCTAACCACAACTGTGAAAATAATAATATAAATAAATATGCTTTTATAGGTTCACTCGGGAAGTAATTCAACTAAAAAAAACCTACAAAAATTAAAACTTAACCCAACCTAACCACAACCGTGGAAATATACTTTTATAGGTTCATTCGGGAAGTAATGCAGCTAAAAAAAACCTACCAAAATTAAAACTTAACCCAACCTAACCACAACTGTGCAAATAAATATGACCACACACATATAACTATACTTTAATAGACTCAATTGGTAAGTAATGCAGCTAAAAAAAACCTCCAAAAATTAAAACTTAACCCAACCTAACAACATCCGTGACAATATACTTGTATAGGCTCACTCGAGAAGTAATGCAGCTAAAAAAAACCTCCAAAAATTAAAACTTAACCCAACCTAACCACAACAGTAAAAATATACTTGTATAGGCTCACTCGGGAAGTAATGCAGCTAAAAAAACCTACATAAATTAAAACTTAACACAACCTAACCACAACCGTGCCATATACTTTTATAAGCTCACTCGGGAAGTAATGCAGCTAAAAAAAACCTACCAAAATTAAAACTTAACCCAACCTAACCACAACTGTGAAAATAACAATATAAATAAATATGCTTTTATAGGTTCACTCGGGAAGTAATTCAGCTAAAAAAAACCTACCAAAATTAAAACTTAACCCACCCTAACCACAACCGTGAAAATACACTTGTATAGGTTCACTCGGGAAGTAATGGAGCTAAAAAAAACCACCAATATTAAAACTTAACCCAACCTAACCACAACTGTGAAAATAACTAACACTCACAATATCAATGACCACACAACATAAATATATCAATATCTTTGTATAGGCTCACTCGGGAAGTAATTCAGCTAAAAAAACCAACAATATTAAAATTAATCCAATCTAATCACAACTGTGAAAATAAGAATATAAATGAATATGATTGTATAGGCTCACTCGGGAAGTAATGCAGCTAAAAAAAACCTCCAAAAATTTAAACTTAACCCAACCTTACCACAACTGTGAAAATAACAATATAAATAAATATACTTTTATAGGCTCACTCGAGAAGTAATGTAGCTAAAAAAACCTACACAAATTAAAACTTAACCCACCCTAACCACAACCGTGACAATATACTTGTATAGGCCCACTCGAGAAGTTATGCAGCTAAAAAAAACCTACACAAATTAAAATTTAACCCAACCTAAACACAACAGTGACAATAACTATAACTAAAAATATCAATGACCACATACACACATATATATATGCTTGTATAGTCTCACTCGGTATGTAATGCATATATAATTATAGAATAGATTTTAGAAAAAATATTTTTTTATAAATCTATATTTTTTTCTTTGACCATATATATATGAATATATTTAGCGAAATATTAAAACAGATATGGAAACCCTATTATTCATATTTTCATGATTTTTCTCATTTTATTACATGTATTTTCGTACTCCTAATCTGATGAATCCATAATTTATACGAAAATATTACCGGAAGTCGGTCAAATAGACTACTCTAAAATCATGTATTTTTCACTTTTTCGGCCGTAGCTCTAAGAATATTAAACATAAGAAGTCCCAATTTATAAAATTATATTCTATTTTAATTATCTATTTAATAAAGTTAAAATTATTGAAATCGAATAATTATTGTAGATTTTGATTTTTTACATCACCGTATCGTATCACATATGTTTAATAATTTATTTTTACATGGTGTAGATGGGAAATAATTAATATTAACTCGATATTACATATTAGTAAATTTCACCTCAATAATACGGGTAAAAAATTCCGATGTACCAATTTGTATTTAGATATTCAAACCGGAAGTACGATTTCGTAAATCTACGTAATGTATTCTAAATTAAAGAAACTCATTTTTATGAAATTATTTACGATAAAATTATTCACGATAAAGTTTGTTATTAAAAATTTGCGTCGAATTTAAATTTTTCGATTACGTAAATCGACTAAAAAATGACACTATTTAACGATTATTGGTATCGCGCGAATACATATTGAAAAAAGTAAATCATCTATTAAAACCCCGCTGCCCCACTTTATCACCTGTGGTTTTCCTTACGGAAAACGGATCTCGCGTTCGCGAGATCCTAATACTTACACACACACACACACAGACACACAGACAGACATTTTCGCTAATATAGTACTAATATATATATAACGTATAAATAACGTATATATACTAACGTATATATACCTAACCATAACAGTGAAAATATACTTTTATAGTCTCACTCGGGAAGTAATGCAGCTAAAAAAATCTCCAAAAATTAAAACGTAACCAAACCTAACCACAACCGTGACAATATACTTTTATAGGCTCACTCGAGAAGTAATGCAGCTAAAAAAAAACTCCACAAATTAAAACTTAATCCAATCTAACCACAACTATGAAAATAACTATATAAATAAAAATGCTTTTATAGGCTCACTCGGGAGGTAATGCAGCTAAAAAAAACCACCAATATTAAAACGTAATCCAATCTAACCACAACTGTGTACATATCCTAGGGTCACTCGGGAAGTAATGCAGCTAAAAAAAACCTACACAAATTAAAACTTAACCCAACCTAATCACAACTGTGAAAATATCCTTGTATAGGCTCACTCGGGAAGTAATGCAGCTAAAAAAAACCTACACAAATTAAAACTTAACCCAACCTGAACTAAACTGTTAAAATAATACTCAAAATATAATTTAACATACATACATATACATACATATATCATTATGCTTATATTGGTTCACTCGGGAAGTAATGCAGCTAAAAAAAACCACCAATATTAAAACTTAATACAATCTAACCACAACTGTGCAAATATCCTTGTATAGTCTTACTCGGGAAGTAATTCAGATAAAAAAAACCAACGTATCGTATCACCTATGTTTAATAATTTATGTTTACATGGCGTAGATAGGAAATAATTAATATTAACTCGATTTTACATAGTCTTGAATTTCACCTCAATAATACGGGTAAATAAATTACGATGCAACAATTTGTATTTAGATATTCAAACCGGAAGTACGATTTCGTAAATCTACGTAATGTATTCTAAATTAAAGAAACTCATTTTTACGAAATTATTTACCATGAAATTCTCCTAGATAAAGTTTGTTATTAAAAATTTGCGTCGAATTTAAATTTTTCGATTACGTAAATCGACTAAAAAATGACACTATTTAACGATTATTGGTATCACGTGAATACATATTCAAAAAAGTAAATCATCTATTAAAACCCCGCTGCCCCACTTTATCACCCGACGTTTTCCTTACGGAAAACGGATCTCGCGTTCGCGAGATCCTAATACTTACACACACAGACACACACACAGACAACTTCGCTCTTATAGTATAGACTAGGCGGTCGGGGCCCGGCTTCGCCCGTGATCGCGCGTAACGTTCACTTGATGATGTAATGTACTTGGGAATTTTTATTAATATGTTTATATAGGTAAATTAAAACTTAAGCCAACAATAGTTAAAATATACATATATAGGTTCACTCGGGAAGTAATGCAGCTAAAAAACCTACACAAATTAAAACTTAACCCAACCTAACTAAAACTGTGAAAATAAAAATATAAATAAATATACTTTTATAGGTTCACTCGGGAAGTAATGCATCTAAAAAAACCTACACAAATTAAAACTTAACCCAACCTAACCACAAAAATGAAAATAAAAATATAAATAAATATGCTTTTATAGGTTCACTCGGGAAGAAATGCAGCTAAAAAAACCTACACAAATTAAAACTTAACCCAACCTAACCACAACTGTGAAAATAACAATATAAATAAATATGCTTTTATAGGTTCATTCGGGAAGTAATGAAGCTAAAAAAAAACTACCAAAATTAAAACTTAACCCAACCTAACCACAACTGTGAAAATAACAATATAAATAAATATGCTTTTATAGGTTCACTCGGGAAGTAATGCAGCTAAAAAAAACCTACCAAAATTAAAACTTAACCCAACCTAACCACAACTGTGAAAAATTACTAATACTCTAAAAGCAATGACCACACAAAGACATATATCAATATACTTGTATAGGCTCACTTGGGAAGTGATGCAGCTAAAAAAAAACACCAATATTAAAACTTAATCCAATCTAACCACAACTGTGAAAATATACTTATATAGGCTCACTCGGGAAGTAATGCAGTTAAAAAAAACCTACACAAATTAAAACTTAACCCAACCTAACCACAATAGTGAAAATATACTTTTATAGTCTCACTCGGGAAGTAATGGAGCTAAAAAAAACCTAAGAAAATTAAAACTTAACCCAACCTAACCACAAAAATGAAAATAAAAATATAAATAAATATGCTTTTATAGGTTCACTTGGGAAGTGATGCAGCTAAAAAAAAACACCAATATTAAAACTTAACCCAACCTAACCACAACTGTGAAAATAACAATATAAATAAATATGCTTTTATAGGTTCACTCGGGAAGTAATGCAGCTAAAAAAAACCTACCAAAATTAAAACTTAACCCAACCTAACCACAACTGTGAAAATAACAATATAAATAAATATGCTTTATGGGTTCACTCGGGAAGTAATGCAGCTAAAAAAAACCTACCAAAATTAAAAATTAACCCAACCTAACCACAACTGTGAAAATAACAATATAAATACTATGCTTGTATAGACTCACTCAGGAAGTAATGTTGCTAAAAAAAACTACAAAAATTAAAACTTAACCCAACATAACCACAACTGTGAAAAATTACTAATACTCTAAAAGCAATGACCACACAAAGACATATATCAATATACTTGTATAGGCTCACTCGGGAAGTGATGCAGCTAAAAAAAACACCAATATTAAAACTTAATCCAATCTAACCACAACTGTGAAAATATACTTATATAGGCTCACTCGGGAAGTAATGCAGTTAAAAAAACCTACACAAATTAAAACTTAACCCAACCTAACCACAATAGTGATAATATACTTGTATAGGCTCACTCGGGAAGTGATGCAGCTAAAAAAAACCACCAATATTAAAACTTAATCCAATCTAACCACAACTGTGAAAATAACAATATAAATGAATATGCTTTTATAGGTTCACTCGGGAAGTAATGCAGCTAAAAAAAACCTACACAAATTAAAACTTAACCCAACCTAACCACAACTGTGCAAATATAATTATATAGGCTCACTCGGGAAGTAATGCAGCTAAAAAAACCTACACAAATTAAAACTTAACCCAACCTAACCACAACTGTGAAAATAACAATATAAATACATATGCTTGTATAGACTCACTCAGTAAGTAATGTTGCTAAAAAAACCTATCCAAATTAAAACTTAACTTAACCTAACCAAAACTGTGAAAATAACTAATACTCAAAATATCACACACAAATATAATAATACTTTTATAGGCTCACTCGGGAAGTGATGCAGCTAAAAAAAACACCAATATTAAAACTTAATCAAATCTAACAACAACAATGAAAATAACTAACACTCATAATATAAATGACCACAAACACACACATATCACTATACTTTTAAAGCTTCACTCGGTATGTAATTCATATATAATTATAGAATAGATTTTAGAAAAAAACAAATTTTATAAATCTATATTTTTTCTTTGACCATATATATGATGACATTTGGCGAAATAATAAAACATAGATGGAAACCCTATTATTCATATTTTCATGATTTTTCTGATTTCATTACATGTATTTTCGTACTCGTAATCTGATGAATCCATATTTTATACGAAAATATTACCGGAAGTCGGTCAAATAGACTACTCTAAAATCATGTATTTTTCACTATTTCTGCCGTAGCTCGAAGAATATTAAACATAAGAAGTCCCAATATATAAAATTATATTCTATTTTAATTATCTATTTAATAAAGTTAAAATTATTGAAATCGAATAATTATTGTAGATTTTGATTTTTTAACTCACCTAATTATATATTACGATTGTATCACCTATGTTTAATAATTTATTTTTACATGGCGTAGATAGGAAATAATTAATATTAATTCGATTTTACATATTAGTAAATTTCACCTCAATAATACGGGTAAATTAATTCCGATGCAACAATTGTTATTTAAATATTCACACCGGAAGTACGATTTCGTAAATCTACGTAATGTATTCTAAATTAAAGAAATTCATTTTTACGAAATTATTTACCATCAAATTATTCACGATAAAGTTTGTTATTAAATATTTGCGTCGAATTTAAATTTTTCGATTACGTAAATCGACTAAAAAATGACACTATTTAACGATATTTGGTATCGCGCGAATACATATTCAAAAAAGTAAATCATCTATTAAAACCCCGCTGCCCCACTTTATCACCTGAGGTTTTCCTTACGGAAAACGGATCTCGCGTTCGCGAGATCCTAATACTTACACACACAGACACACACACAGACAACTTCGCTCTTATAGTATAGACTAGGCGGTCGGGGCCCGGCTTCGCCCGTGATCGCGCGTAACGTTCACTTGTTGATGTAATGTACTTGGGAATTTTTATTAATATGTTTATATAGGTACTATAACTTAAAATATCAATGACACATACACACATTTATCAATATGCTTTTATAGGTTCACTCGGGATGTAATGTAGCTAAAAAAAACCTCCACAAATTAAAACTTAACCCAACCTAACCACAACTGTGAAAATATAATTGTATAGGCTCACTCGGGAAGTAATGCAGATAAAAAAAACCTACAAAAATTAAAACTTAATCAAACCTAACCACAAAACTGACAATATACTTTTATAGGCTCACTCGGGAAGAAATGCAGCTAAAAAAACCTACACAAATTAAAACTTAACCCAACCTAACCACAACTGTGAAAATAACAATATAAATAAATATGCTTTTATAGGTTCATTCGGGAAGTAATGCAGCTAAAAAACCTACACAAATTAAAACTTAACCCAACCTAACCAAATCTGTAAAAATAACAATATAAATAAATATTATTTTATAGGCTCAATCGGGAAGTGATACAGATTAAAAAAACCACCAATATTAAAACTTAACCCAACATAACCACAACTGTGAAAAATTACTAATACTCTAAAATCAATGACCACACAAAGACATATATCAATATACTTGTATAGGCTAAACTCGGGAAGTAATGCAGCTAAAAAAAACTACCAATATTAAAACTCAACCCAACCTAACCACAACTGTGAAAATAACAATATAAACAAATATGCTTTTAAAGGTTCACTCGGGAAGTAATGCAGCTAAAAAAAACCTACCAAAATTAAAACTTAACCCAACTTAACCACAACTGTGAAAATAACAATATAAATAAATATGCTTTTATAGGTTCACTCGGGAAGTAATGAAGATAAAAAAAACCTACCAAAATTAAAACTTAACCCAACCTAACCACAACTGTGAAAATAACAATATAATTAAATATCCTTTTATAGGTTCACTCGGGAAGTAATGCAGCTAAAAAAACCTACCAAAATTAAAACTTAACCCAACCTAACCACAACTGTGAAAATAACAATATAAATAAATATGCTTTTATAGGTTCACTCGGGAAGTAATTCAGCTAAAAAAAACCTACCAAAATTAAAACTTAACCTAACCTAACCACAAATGTGACAATATACTTTTATAGGCTCACTCGGGAAGTAATGCATCTAAAAAAAACCTCCACAAATTAAAACTTAACCCAACCTAACCACAACAGTGAACATTTACTTTTATAGTCTCACTCGGGAAGTAATGCAGCTAAAAAAAACACCAATATTAAAACTTAACCCAACCTAACCAAAACTGTGAAAATAACAATATAAATAAATATGCTTTTATAGGTTCACTCGGGAAGTAATGCAGCTTAAAAAAACCACCAATATTGAAACTTAATCCAATCTAACCACAACTGTGAAAATAACAATATAAATAAATATTCTTTTATAGGTTCACTCGGGAAGTAATGCAGCTAAAAAAAACCTCCAAAAATTAAAACTTAACCCAACCTAACCACAACCTTGACAATAAACTTTTATAGGCTCACTCGGGAAGTAATGCAGCTAAAAAAACCTCCAAAAATTAAAACTTAACCCAACCTAACCACAACCGTGACAATAAACTTTTATAGGCTCACTCGGGAAGTAATGCAGCTAAAAAAAACACCAATATTAAAACTTAACCCAACCTAACCAAAACTGTGAAAATAACAATATAAATAAATATGCTTTTATAGGTTCACTCGGGAAGTAATGCAGCTTAAAAAAACCACCAATATTGAAACTTAATCCAATCTAACCACAACTGTGAAAATAACAATATAAATAAATATTCTTTTATAGGTTCACTCGGGAAGTAATGCAGCTAAAAAAAACCTACAAAAATTAAAACTTAACCAACCTAACCACAACTGTGAAAATAACAATATAAATAAATATGCTTTTATAGTTTCACTCGGGAAGTAATGCAGCTAAAAAAACCTACACAAATTAAAACTTAACCCAACCTAACCATAACAGGGAAAACATACTTTTATAGGCTCACTCGGGAAGTAATGCAGCTAAAATAACCTCCAAAAATTAAAACTTAACCCAACCTAACCACAACCGTGACAATAAACTTTTATAGGCTCACTCGGGAAGTAATGCAGCTAAAAAAACCTCCAAAAATTAAAACTTAACCCAACCTAACCACAACCGTGACAATAAACTTGTATAGGCTCACTCGGGAAGTAATGCAGCTAAAAAAAACACCAATATTAAAACTTAACCCAACCTAACCAAAACTGTGAAAATAACAATATAAATAAATATGCTTTTATAGGTTCACTCGGGAAGTAATGCAGCTTAAAAAAACCACCAATATTGAAACTTAATCCAATCTAACCACAACTGTGAAAATAACAATATAAATAAATATTCTTTTATAGGTTCACTCGGGAAGTAATGCAGCTAAAAAAAACCTACAAAAATTAAAACTTAACCAACCTAACCACAACTGTGAAAATAACAATATAAATAAATATGCTTTTATAGTTTCACTCGGGAAGTAATGCAGCTAAAAAAACCTACACAAATTAAAACTTAACCCAACCTAACCACAACTGTGAAAATAACTAATACTCCAAATATCAATGACCACACAAACAAATATATCAATATGCTTTTATAGGCTCACTCGGGAAGTAATGCAGCTAAAAAAAACCTACACAAATTAAAACTTAACACAACCTAACCACAACAGTGAAAATAACAATATAAATAAATATGCTTTTATAGGCTCACTCGGGAAGTAATGCAGCTAAAAAAAAACTACCAATATTAAAACTTAACCCAACCTAACCACAACCGTGGCAATATACTTTTATAGGCTCACTTAAGAAGTAATGCAGCTAAAAAAAACCTACACAAATTAAATCTTAACCCAACCTAACCACAACTGTGAAAATATCTAATACTCCAAATATCAATGACCACACAAACAAATATATCAATATGCTTTTATAGGCTCACTCGGGAAGTAATGCAGCTAAAAAAAACCTACACAAATTAAAACTTAACCCAACCTAACCAAAACTGTGAAAATATCCTTGTATAGACTCACTCGGGAAGTAATTCAGATAAAAAAAACCAACGTATCGTATCACCTATGTTTAATAATTTATTTTTACATGGTGTATATGGGAAATAATTAATATTAACTCGATTTTACATATTAGTAAATTTCACCTCAATAATACATGTAAATTAATTCCGATGCAACAATTTGTATTCAGATATTCAAACCGGAAGTACGATTTCGTAAATCTACGTAATGTATTCGAAATTAAAGAAACTCATTTTTACGAAATTATTTACCATCAAATTCTCCACGATAATGTTTGTTATTAAAAATTTGCGTCGAATTTAAATTTTTCGATTACGTAAATCGACTAAAAAATGACATTATTTAACGATTATTGGTATCGCGCGAATACATATTCAAAAAAGTAAATCATCTATTAAAACCCCGCTGCCCCACTTTATCACCTGTGGTTTTCCTTACGGAAAACGGATCTCGCGTTCGCGAGATCCTAATACTTACACACACAGACACACAGACATTTTCGCTAATATAGTATAGACTAGGCGGTCGGGGCCCGGCTTCGCCCGTGATCGCGCGTAACGTTCACTTAGTGATGTAATGTACTTGGGAATTTTTATTAATATGTTTATATAGGTTAATTAAAACTTAAGCCAACAATAGTTAAAATATACATATATAGGTTCACTCGGGAAGTAATGCAGCTAAAAAACCTACACAAATTAAAACTTAACCCAACCTAACTAAAACTGTGAAAATAAAAATATAAATAAATATACTTTTATAGGTTCACTCGGGAAGTAATGCATCTAAAAAAACCTACACAAAGTAAAACTTAACCCAACCTAACCACAAAAATGAAAATAAAAATATAAATAAATATGCTTTTATAGGTTCACTCGGGAAGAAATGCAGCTAAAAAAACCTACACAAATTAAAACTTAACCCAACCTAACCACAACTGTGAAAATAACAATATAAATAAATATGCTTTTATAGGTTCATTCGGGAAGTAATGAAGCTAAAAAAAAACTACCAAAACTAAAAATTAACCCAACCTAACCACAACTTTGAAAATAACAATATAAATAAATATGCTTTTATAGGTTCACTCGGGAAGTAATGCAGCTAAAAAAAACCTACCAAAATTAAAACTTAACCCAACCTAACCACAACTGTGAAAAATTACTAATACTCTAAAATCAATGACCACACAAAGACATATATCAATATACTTGTATAGGCTCACTTGGGAAGTGATGCAGCTAAAAAAAACACCAATATTAAAACTTAATCCAATCTAACCACAACTGTGAAAATATACTTATATAGGCTCACTCGGGAAGTAATGCAGTTAAAAAAAACCTACACAAATTAAAACTTAACCCAACCTAACCACAATAGTGAAAATATACTTTTATAGTCTCACTCGGGAAGTAATGGAGCTAAAAAAAACCTAAGAAAATTAAAACTTAACCCAATCTAATAACAACTGTGAAAATAACAATATAAATAAATATGCTTTTATAGGCTCACTCGGGAATTAATGCAGCTAAAAAAACCACCAATATTAAAACTTAATCCAATCTAACCACAACTGTGAAAATAACAATATAAATGAATATGCTTTTATAGGTTCACTCGGGAAGTAATGCAGCTAAAAAAAACCTACACAAATTAAAACTTAACCCAACCTAACCACAACTGTGAAAATAACAATATAAATAAATATGCTTTTATAGGTTCACTCGGGAAGTAATGCAGCTAAAAAAACCTACACAAATTAAAACTTAACCCAACCTAACCACAACTGTGAAAATAACAATATAAATAAATATGCTTTTATAGGTTCATGCGGGAAGTAATGAAGCTAAAAAAAAACTACCAAAATTAAAAATTAACCCAACCTAACCACAACTTTGAAAATAACAATATAAATAAATATGCTTTTATAGGTTCACTCGGGAAGTAATGCAGCTAAAAAAAACCTACCAAAATTAAAAATTAACCCAACCTAACCACAACTGTGAAAAATTACTAATACTCTAAAAGCAATGACCACACAAAGACATATATCAATATACTTGTATAGGCTCACTCGGGAAGTGATGCAGCTAAAAAAAAACACCAATATTAAAACTTAATCCAATCTAACCACAACTGTGAAAATATACTTATATAGGCTCACTCGGGAAGTAATGCAGTTAAAAAAACCTACACAAATTAAAACTTAACCCAACCTAATCACAATAGTGATAATATACTTGTATAGGCTCACTCGGGAAGTGATGCAGCTAAAAAAAACCACCAATATTAAAACTTAATCCAATCTAACCACAACTGTGAAAATAACAATATAAATGAATATGCTTTTATAGGTTCACTCGGGAAGTAATGCAGCTAAAAAAAACCTACACAAATTAAAACTTAACCCAACCTAACCACAACTGTGCAAATATAATTATATAGGCTCACTCGGGAAGTAATGCAGCTAAAAAAACCTACACAAATTAAAACTTAACCCAATCTAACCACAACTGTGAAAATAACAATATAAATACATATGCTTGTATAGACTCACTCAGTAAGTAATGTTGCTAAAAAAACCTATCCAAATTAAAACTTAACTTAACCTAACCAAAACTGTGAAAATAACTAATACTCAAAATATCACACACAAATATAATAATACTTTTATAGGCTCACTCGGGAAGTGATGCAGCTAAAAAAACACCAATATTAAAACTTAATCTAACAACAACAATGAAAATAACTAAAACTCATAATATAAATGACCACAAACACACACATATCACTATACTTTTAAAGCTTCACTCGGTATGTAATTCATATATAATTATAGAATAGATTTTAGAAAAAAACAAATTTTATAAATCTATATTTTTTCTTTTACCATATATATGATGACATTTGGCGAAATAATAAAACAGAGATGGAAACCCTATTATTCATATTTTCATGATTTTTCTGATTTCATTACATGTATTTTCGTACTCGTAATCTGATGAATCCATATTTTATACGAAAATATTACCGGAAGTCGGTCAAATAGACTACTCTAAAATCATGTATTTTTCACTATTTCTGCCGTAGCTCGAAGAATATTAAACATAAGAAGTCCCAATATATAAAATTATATTCTATTTTAATTATCTATTTAATAAAGTTAAAATTATTGAAATCGAATAATTATTGTAGATTTTGATTTTTTAACTCACCTAATTATATATTACGATCGTATCACCTATGTTTAATAATTTATTTTTACATGACGTAGATAGGAAATAATTAATATTAACTCGATATTACATATTAGTAAATTTCACCTCAATAATACGGGTAAATAAATTACGATGTACCAATTTGTATTCAGATATTCAAACCGGAAGTACGATTTCGTAAATCTACGTAATGTATTCTAAATTAAAGAAACTCATTTTTACGAAATTATTTACCATCAAATTCTCCTAGATAAAGTTTGTTATTAAAAATTTGCGTCGAATTTAAATTTTTCGATTACGTAAATCGACTAAAAAATGACACTATTTAACGATTATTGGTATCACGTGAATACATATTCAAAAAAGTAAATCATCTATTAAAACCCCGCTGCCCCACTTTATCACCCGACGTTTTCCTTACGGAAAACGGATCTCGCGTTCGCGAGATCCTAATACTTACACACACAGACACACACACAGACAACTTCGCTCTTATAGTATAGACTAGGCGGTCGGGGCCCGGCTTCGCCCGTGATCGCGCGTAACGTTCACTTAGTGATGTAATGTACTCGGGAGGTGATGTAATGTACTCGGGAAGTGATGCAGCTAAAAAAAACCTACCAAAATTAAAACTTAACCCAACCTAACCACAACTGTGAAAATAACAATATAAATACATATGCTTTTATAGGTTCACTCGGGAAGTAAAGCAGCTAAAAAAACCTACACGAATTAAAAATTAAACCAACATAACCAAATCTGTAATAATAACAATATAAATAAATATTATTTTATAGGCTAAACTCGGGAAGTAATGCAGCTAAAAAAAACCTCCACAAATTAAAAATTAACACAACCTAACCACAACAGTGAAAATAACAATATAAATAAATATGCTTTTATAGGCTCACTCGGGAAGTAATGCAGCTAAAAAAAACCTCCCCAAATAAAAACTTAACCCAATCTAACCACAACTGAGAAAATAACAATATAAATAAATATACTTTTATAGGTTCACTCGGGAAGTAATGCAGCTAAAAAAAACCTCCACAAATTAAAATGTAATCCAACCTAACTAAAACAGTGAAAAGATACTTTTATAGGTTCACTCGGGATGTAATGCAGCTAAAAACTTAACACAACCTAACCACAACCGTGAAAAGCTACTTTTATAGGCAAACTCTGGAAGTAATGCAGCTAAAAAAAACCTACCAAAATTAAAACTTAACCCAACCTAACCACAACTGTGAAAATAACAATATAAATAAATATGTTTTTATAGGCTCACTCGGGAAGTAATGCAGATAAAAAAAACCTACACAAATTAAAAATTAACCTAACATAAACACAAACGTGACAATATACTTTTATAGGATCATTTGGAGTGTAATGCAGCTAAAAAAATACACAAATTTAAACTTAACCCAACCTAACCACAACCGTGACAATATACTTTTATAGGCTCATTCGAGAAGTAATGCAGCTAAAAAAACCTTCAAAAATTTAAACTTAACCCAACTGTGCAAATATAATTATATAGGCTCACTCGGGAAGTAATGCAGCTAAAAAAACCTACACAAATTAAAACTTAACCCAACCTAACCACAACTGTGAAAATAACAATATAAATACATATGCTTGTATAGACTCACTCAGTAAGTAATGTTGCCAAAAAAACCTATCCAAATTAAAACTTAACTTAACCTAACCAAAACTGTGAAAATAACTAATACTCAAAATATCACACACAAATATAATAATACTTTTATAGGCTCACTCGGGAAGTGATGCAGCTAAAAAAAAACACCAATATTAAAACTTAATCAAATCTAACAACAACAATGAAAATAACTAACACTCATAATATAAATGACCACAAACACACACATATCACTATACTTTTAAAGCTTCACTCGGTATGTATTGCATATATAATTATATAATAGATTTTATAAAAAATATTTTTTTATAAATCTATATTTTTTTTCTTGACTATATATATGAATATATTTAGCGAAATATTAAAACCGAGATGGAAACCCTATTATTCATATTTTCATGATTTTTCTCATTTTATTACATGTATTTTCGTACTCCTAATCTGATGAATCCATAATTTATACGAAAATATTACCGGAAGTCGGTCAAATAGACTACTCTAAAATCATGTATTTTTCACTTTTTCGGCAATAGCTCGAAGAATATTAAACATAAGAAGTCCCAATTCATACAATTATATTCTATTTTAATTATCTATTTAATAAAGTTAAAATTATTGAAATCGAATAATTATTGTAGATTTTGATTTTTCACATCACCGTATCACATATGTTTAATAATTTATTTTTACATGGCGTAGATAGGAAATAATTAATATTAACTCGATTTTACCCGTCCGTGAACTTTTTCTCAATAATACGGGTAAATAAATTCCGATTTAAAAATTTGTATTCAGATATTCAAACCGGAAGTACGATTTCGTAAATCTACGTAATGTATTCGAAATTAAAGAAACTCATTTTTACGAAATTATTTACCATCAAATTCTCCACGATAATGTTTGTTATTAAAAATTTGCGTCGAATTTAAATTTTTCGATTACGTAAATCGACTAAAAAATGACATTATTTAACGATTATTGGTATCGCGCGAATACATATTCAAAAAAGTAAATCATCTATTAAAACCCCGCTGCCCCACTTTATCACCTGTGGTTTTCCTTACGGAAAACGGATCTCGCGTTCGCGAGATCCTAATACTTACACACACAGACACACAGACATTTTCGCTAATATAGTATAGACTAGGCGGTCGGGGCCCGGCTTCGCCCGTGATCGCGCGTAACGTTCACTTAGTGATGTAATGTACTTGGGAATTTTTATTAATATGTTTATATAGGTTAATTAAAACTTAAGCCAACAATAGTTAAAATATACATATATAGGTTCACTCGGGAAGTAATGCAGCTAAAAAACCTACACAAATTAAAACTTAACCCAACCTAACTAAAACTGTGAAAATAAAAATATAAATAAATATACTTTTATAGGTTCACTCGGGAAGTAATGCATCTAAAAAAACCTACACAAAGTAAAACTTAACCCAACCTAACCACAAAAATGAAAATAAAAATATAAATAAATATGCTTTTATAGGTTCACTCGGGAAGAAATGCAGCTAAAAAAACCTACACAAATTAAAACTTAACCCAACCTAACCACAACTGTGAAAATAACAATATAAATAAATATGCTTTTATAGGTTCATTCGGGAAGTAATGAAGCTAAAAAAAAACTACCAAAACTAAAAATTAACCCAACCTAACCACAACTTTGAAAATAACAATATAAATAAATATGCTTTTATAGGTTCACTCGGGAAGTAATGCAGCTAAAAAAAACCTACCAAAATTAAAACTTAACCCAACCTAACCACAACTGTGAAAAATTACTAATACTCTAAAATCAATGACCACACAAAGACATATATCAATATACTTGTATAGGCTCACTTGGGAAGTGATGCAGCTAAAAAAAACACCAATATTAAAACTTAATCCAATCTAACCACAACTGTGAAAATATACTTATATAGGCTCACTCGGGAAGTAATGCAGTTAAAAAAAACCTACACAAATTAAAACTTAACCCAACCTAACCACAATAGTGAAAATATACTTTTATAGTCTCACTCGGGAAGTAATGGAGCTAAAAAAAACCTAAGAAAATTAAAACTTAACCCAATCTAATAACAACTGTGAAAATAACAATATAAATAAATATGCTTTTATAGGCTCACTCGGGAATTAATGCAGCTAAAAAAACCACCAATATTAAAACTTAATCCAATCTAACCACAACTGTGAAAATAACAATATAAATGAATATGCTTTTATAGGTTCACTCGGGAAGTAATGCAGCTAAAAAAAACCTACACAAATTAAAACTTAACCCAACCTAACCACAACTGTGAAAATAACAATATAAATAAATATGCTTTTATAGGTTCACTCGGGAAGTAATGCAGCTAAAAAAACCTACACAAATTAAAACTTAACCCAACCTAACCACAACTGTGAAAATAACAATATAAATAAATATGCTTTTATAGGTTCATGCGGGAAGTAATGAAGCTAAAAAAAAACTACCAAAATTAAAAATTAACCCAACCTAACCACAACTTTGAAAATAACAATATAAATAAATATGCTTTTATAGGTTCACTCGGGAAGTAATGCAGCTAAAAAAAACCTACCAAAATTAAAAATTAACCCAACCTAACCACAACTGTGAAAAATTACTAATACTCTAAAAGCAATGACCACACAAAGACATATATCAATATACTTGTATAGGCTCACTCGGGAAGTGATGCAGCTAAAAAAAAACACCAATATTAAAACTTAATCCAATCTAACCACAACTGTGAAAATATACTTATATAGGCTCACTCGGGAAGTAATGCAGTTAAAAAAACCTACACAAATTAAAACTTAACCCAACCTAATCACAATAGTGATAATATACTTGTATAGGCTCACTCGGGAAGTGATGCAGCTAAAAAAAACCACCAATATTAAAACTTAATCCAATCTAACCACAACTGTGAAAATAACAATATAAATGAATATGCTTTTATAGGTTCACTCGGGAAGTAATGCAGCTAAAAAAAACCTACACAAATTAAAACTTAACCCAACCTAACCACAACTGTGCAAATATAATTATATAGGCTCACTCGGGAAGTAATGCAGCTAAAAAAACCTACACAAATTAAAACTTAACCCAATCTAACCACAACTGTGAAAATAACAATATAAATACATATGCTTGTATAGACTCACTCAGTAAGTAATGTTGCTAAAAAAACCTATCCAAATTAAAACTTAACTTAACCTAACCAAAACTGTGAAAATAACTAATACTCAAAATATCACACACAAATATAATAATACTTTTATAGGCTCACTCGGGAAGTGATGCAGCTAAAAAAACACCAATATTAAAACTTAATCTAACAACAACAATGAAAATAACTAAAACTCATAATATAAATGACCACAAACACACACATATCACTATACTTTTAAAGCTTCACTCGGTATGTAATTCATATATAATTATAGAATAGATTTTAGAAAAAAACAAATTTTATAAATCTATATTTTTTCTTTTACCATATATATGATGACATTTGGCGAAATAATAAAACAGAGATGGAAACCCTATTATTCATATTTTCATGATTTTTCTGATTTCATTACATGTATTTTCGTACTCGTAATCTGATGAATCCATATTTTATACGAAAATATTACCGGAAGTCGGTCAAATAGACTACTCTAAAATCATGTATTTTTCACTATTTCTGCCGTAGCTCGAAGAATATTAAACATAAGAAGTCCCAATATATAAAATTATATTCTATTTTAATTATCTATTTAATAAAGTTAAAATTATTGAAATCGAATAATTATTGTAGATTTTGATTTTTTAACTCACCTAATTATATATTACGATCGTATCACCTATGTTTAATAATTTATTTTTACATGACGTAGATAGGAAATAATTAATATTAACTCGATATTACATATTAGTAAATTTCACCTCAATAATACGGGTAAATAAATTACGATGTACCAATTTGTATTCAGATATTCAAACCGGAAGTACGATTTCGTAAATCTACGTAATGTATTCTAAATTAAAGAAACTCATTTTTACGAAATTATTTACCATCAAATTCTCCTAGATAAAGTTTGTTATTAAAAATTTGCGTCGAATTTAAATTTTTCGATTACGTAAATCGACTAAAAAATGACACTATTTAACGATTATTGGTATCACGTGAATACATATTCAAAAAAGTAAATCATCTATTAAAACCCCGCTGCCCCACTTTATCACCCGACGTTTTCCTTACGGAAAACGGATCTCGCGTTCGCGAGATCCTAATACTTACACACACAGACACACACACAGACAACTTCGCTCTTATAGTATAGACTAGGCGGTCGGGGCCCGGCTTCGCCCGTGATCGCGCGTAACGTTCACTTGTTGATGTAATGTACTCGGGAGGTGATGTAATGTACTCGGGAAGTGATTCAGCTAAAAAAAACCACCAATTTTAAAACTTAATCCAATCTAACTACAACTGTGAAAATAACTATATAAATAAAAATGCTTTTATATGCTCACTCGGGAAGTGATGCAGCTAAAAAAAACCACCAATATTAAAACTTAACCCAACCTAACCACAACCGTGACAATATACTTTTATAGGCTCACTCGGGAAGTAATGCAGCTAAAAAAAACTACCAATATTAAAACTTAATTCAATTTAACCACAACAATTTAACATATCAATTGTATTACCTATCTTCAACATTTATTTTTTTCGTACGTATTTAGATTAAAGCCCTCATGCCACGTCAAGGCAACGTACATATGAAGGACCCTGAAAAATAAGTTATAAATATTAATTATATATTAATTAAATAATAATGTTATGATAGAATAGACAGTTTTAATATAAATAAATATGATAGAATTATATAGATGTACAAACCTTAGATTTTATTTAATATTTCAAAACAAATTCGTACGTATTTAGTTTAAAGCCTTCATGCCACGTCAAGGCAACGTACATATGAAGGGCACCTGCTAAATAGTAGTTATTAATTATACATTAAATTATATAGTTCGCATACTAACCTTATTTCCGCAAAGCTTCTTTATATACCACATTTTGTGTTCTGCCTTCTTCTGATAATATATACAGATTATCTCCATTTGTTACTCTCGAACATCCCACATATAATTGACCATGCGAAAAACAGCTAGTAGATAAGTCCAATCCCACAACTTTTAATGTCTGACCCTGTGATTTGTTGATGGTCATCGAAAAACTTAATCTAACTGGAAATTGAAGTCTTCTAAATTCAAATTGATAATTTGAAGTCGTCATTGGAATCTTAGGTATGAAAACCTCTTGTCCTTTAAATGTACCGGTAATAATAATAGCTTCAATCACATTTGTATACATATTTTTTATTACTAACCTGGTACCATTGCATAACCTAGGAGGTTCAATATTTCTTAATAGGATAATCGAAGCACCTCGCTTTAATTTTAAATTGTGAGGAGGAAATCCGGAAGGTTGCAATGAATTTAAAAATTCCGTCGAGTAATTAATATTATCTTCTTGATTAGCTAAATTATCAATAGATTTATAATTTTTAATTTCCTCCGGAATTTCATTTAATAATTGTTCATTAATTTTGTAAACAATATCATTAATTGGTGCCAGAATACATCTTTCAGAGAGCCATTCTTTATTTTCATAATTTACCTGGAAATCTGGATAAACATTATTTTTTAATTCTATAGAATTACTAACCATTTTTCCAACCGGTAATTTAATTGAGTTATCTATTGAATTTACATTAATATTTCCATCTCCGAGCATGATTAAATTATTTGCAAATTCTGAAGCATCCGAATCTTCATTTAGTGATAATCTCATATTTCTAGTTAACGACAATTTAATAATTTTATTCCATAAATATGAATATTTTAAACAGGCATTAAGTTCATCTATTTTTGTACCATTAGGAATAATAGGTAATATCTGACGGAAATCCCCTGAAAATAATACAGTTATACCTCCCATTAATAAATCATTATTTCTAATATCTTTCAGTAATCTATCTACAGCCTGAATTCCTCCTTTATGAGACATGGTGCATTCATCCCATACTATGAATGAACATTTTCTTAATAGATGGGCTGCACCACTATTCCTAGATATATTACATGTTGTATTCTCTGTGTCAGATAAATCAAGAGGCAATTTAAACGTTGAATGTACAGTTCTTCCGGATTGCAGTAGAGTCGAAGCAATTCCAGAAGATGCTACTGCTATAGCAATATTCTTCATGGAGCGTACTTTTGATAATAATAAATTAATTAAATATGTTTTACCTGTACCACCTGCTGCATTAAGAAAATATATATTTTCTTTTTTTTCATTAATACTCTTTAATATTAATAAATAAATTTCTTTTTGTTCATCAGTTAATCTATTTTCATTTTCATTAATAAACATATTTAATTCTTCCATATTATATGATGTTTCTCTAATAACATCGTTACTGAGTGGTGACATATCATCTCTTATCGTTGCAGGTAATCCATAATGTACTAACTGTCTTCCCCCGAGTTCTTGTAGTTTATCTTCGATATATATTAGAGCTAAATTAAATAGAGTATCACTGTAAATAGCAGAGGGATTAATATGTTTAGCTTTAAATAAATAATCTTCAGTGAAATCTTCTTTATATTTATTCCATATCCTAAGGGGATTAGACACATTACACATAGTAATCATTATAGCAAATAGATTTCTTAATTTTGTTGGAGACTTTAATAGAATAGCATCATTAATCGTATTATCCCATTGGTGATCATTTTCTAGGAGACCATGTATAATACATGCTTCTCTATATGTTCCGCATATTATATCGTTAACAGTTCTTAAGTAGTCGAATGATGTAGGTCCTTTAATATGAAATAATAATAGCCGCATATAAAAACATTCAGCATTAGAAAAGTGTACCGTATATACTCTACCAAACTCTTTACCTTTCCTGATGTCACCATAACCATCAACCCTTGTACCTTGCTTTCTCTTTTTCCATGTATGCGAATTCCATGTATAATATGAAGCTACTTCTTCATATAATAACGTACTCGCGAATTCGTCCTCTATACACAATTTAAAAAATGCCGTTAAAGTAGTTTCATTAGGATTATTAATTCTATTTAAAATAGTATTACTATTAAAATACACCCTTTGCCCATTTTCTAAATGTACAGCCAAATGTATAATTGCAGGAAATCTTTTATGTATAGGAAATTGCATTAGTCTCCAAAATGCCTCGTTAGATCCTACGTATCTTCCTAATTGGTAATCCGAAATTTCGTCTTTACCTCCGTTTTCTCCTTCTAACGCTACCATCGACATGTCGGAACCCTTATTAATATATTTACATATATATTTAATACTTTTAACTGAATTACAAAATTCTACATTAATATGAGCTTTAAATATTTTAGATAATAATGGGCAATATGGAACAACCCATCTATTATCAATAATAACTTGCATGTTGTTTCTTTTGATAGTAAATTCTTCTCCTCCATCTTCTAATCTTCGACGTCTGCATTTAGGATATCCATCCTCTCCAGCCTGAGTAAACCTTGAGAAATCTTTCGGAAATCTCTTAGTACACCTACTATCTTTCATACATGGTGAGTTATTATTAATAATACCGCATGGACCATGAATCATTTGAGTAGTTACTACATCATATAATTCTTTATCCAGTGATTCATTTGGAATTTCAGCAGAAATAAATTCATCAATTTTCGAAGCATGAATTTTGTTCACTAACCATATCAAAATATGTGCGTGGGGTAAACCTCTTTTCTGCCATTCCACGGTGTACATAAAGCATTGTACTTCTCCAAATACCTGCGCTTTATTAAATAAATGCATTAATTTAACTAACTTTAGCTGGAATATTCTTGCAATAATATCGTGTCTATGCGTAGTCTTCTGATTATTTTCCAATTCTTTCGTGATTTCGATCCATTTAGGAATGCAAGTAAATGTGATGAATAAATCCGGAGTTCCGAATTTCCGTACATAAACCATCGCATCTTGTGTTCGTTGTTGCATATACCGAGGACTGCCTGTAAATGATGAAGGTAATATGATTAACTTACCCATTTCTTCCAAATTTCCGTCGTTTTGAATCGCGTCTTTTAGATGATCGTAGTTTTCAACTCTTAACTTCCTTTGATTTGATCTTATATATAACAACCTTTCAGTTTCAATTTTCACGTACATATCAACAATAAATTGATTAAATAATTCCCTAAATTGATTAATATAATTTATGGAATTAATTCTGATCATAATATAATAACAATACATTTCTCTAGACGTTAACTTGGTAATGTTGTCCCTGTGTTTTAGTAGAATATTATACCCGTCTTGTCCTTTCCAGAAAATCAATGGATATTGAAGAGCATCGTATGATCTATGTAATTCATTTATCCTTTGCATGCCTTCCTCTTTGTGCTGTAAAATAATATCACGATTACAACATTGTTCACCAACCACTAAAACTGCGACGTCGTCATTAGTCGGTTCATTGAATCTTCGTTCGTGTTCTCCGGTTGGTCTTTTCTCAGCATTTATAACAACTTTGTAGTTTTCTTTAACCTGTTGTTGGGCAAACTTAAAAGTCTGGATTAAATTATTATGATTATGCAGCATATGTTGTAGATTTAATACAATAGATGTATCTAATTTTCCTGAAGATAGATGATCGATTCTTCTTTTCGTTTCATCTTCTGTATCTCCCATGAAATACATTTGAAGATATTTCGGAGTTTCATTTTCCTGTACATTCAACGGACCTAAGAGATGGTACACTTGACCTTGTATTTTAAAGTTAGTATTATATCCTTGAATGGGTAATATTTTATGTGCTCCAAATGATGTCATTTGAAACGCAGAGTTATAATTTCTAATATTATTTAAGAATATTTTAGATTGACATGAATTAGAATATAATAACGATTTTAATGGTTCCGGCGCGTCTTCTATGAGGGGTAGTTCAACTTTTCCATTTGAACAGCATAATCCCGGTGCTTCATTTTTGTATTTTTTTGCATTACAATATACGCAAATTACATTCATATCCCCAACTTTAATTTGCGTATCCTCTGCATATTTCGCTAACGGGTCATAATTAAATGCGGCATTTCTCCATATAATTATGTCCGATCGCCATGCATTTAATCGTTCAGATCTATCTTCATCTGTTTCTATTGATCTTAGTAATGCCCTATGCGTAGCATCATTTCCCCTGCGAATGGCTGTTTCGCTATCACTCTCGGATACTCTGCTCTTTCGAGTACAATCTCTATTATTGACATTTCTAGTAGCTGTCTCGCTATCACTCTCGGATGCTCTGCTCATGCGAGTACAATCTCTATTATTTACATTTCTATTAGCTGTCTCGCTATCGCTCTCGGATGCTCTGCTCATGCGAGTACTAACTTGGTCATTGGATTTTCTTATAGTTGTTTGTTCTGTCGTTTCATTTACTCGGTAAGTCGATGTCGATGAGCGATTATTAGCATTCCTATTATATTTATCTGCTGGATTTTCATGCTCCCTTGCATTAGCCGTGCATATCCTATTTAATTGCTGTCTGGCATCTGTTTCTTCTATATTTTGTTGACTTATTCTCACATTATTAAATCTTACTTTCTTACTTGTTTTTGATAAATTAGATTTTCTTTTCGGCATATGGTATACGCATGTATGTATATAAGTTTAATATTAAAGAAACAATATATTTGTTACGAAAGATATTAATATATTAGATGTAAAGAATTATTCAAAATGTACGTGTGAACACAATAGGTTTTAATAAATGAATGCTATAAATAAATGTAATGCTACAGAAATAATAGTAAATAACAAAATTGACCAATCACAAATTAACATTATGAATTGGCCAATCATATATTACGTAAGTAAAATAACAAATGTGTGTAATTGTATGATTGGTCCTAATTTAAATAATTAAGATTTAGGTAATAATAGTAAATATTTAATATCTAAATTATTAAGATTTAGGTAATAATAGTAAATATTTAATATCTAAAATAATTATATATATATATATAATAGTAATATACTTTGTTAATATATTTACGCGATATACACAATCACATATACAATATATTATATATATACTCCTATTTATTAATTTACGCTAATAAATGTACACTATACATTGGTTATTTAACTTTAATCATTATTAATTAATGTATTGGTAATTAAATTTATGATATTATATATGGGAGTGTTAATAAAATATACATAGTTATGTGGAATATACACACACACATATATATATATATATATATATATATATATATATATAATTTATTGGTAATTAAATTGTATGATACTGTATATGGGTGTGTTAATAAAATATACATAATTAAGTGACATATATACACACACACATATATATATATATATATATATATATATATATATACTCCTATTTATTAATTTACGCTGATAAATGTACACTATATATTAGTTAATTAACTTTAATAATTATTAATTAATTTATTGGTAATTAAATATATGATATATCATATACACATTATGTATACATATTATGGGTATGTTAATAAAATATAAATATAAATAGTAAATATTTAATATCTAAAATAATTATATATACATATATATAATAGTAATATACTATGTTAATATATTTACGCGATATACACAATCACATATATAATATATTATATATACTCCTATTTATTAATTTACACTAATAAATTTACACTATATATTAGTTAATTAACTTTAATCATTATTAATTAATTTATTTGTAATTAAATTTATGACACATATTATGGGTATGTTAATAAAATATACATAGTTATGTGGAATATATACATACAATATATATAAGTTATTGGTAATTAAATTTATGATACTATAGATAGGTGTGTTAATAAAATATACATAGTTATGTGGAATATATACATACAATATATATAATTTATCGGTAATTAAATTTATGATACTATATATGGTTGTGTTAATAAAATATACATAGTTATGTGGAATATACACACGCACACACACATATATATTGGTATTTATTAAATTTATTGGTAATTATATATGTATTGGGAATTAAATTTAACAATACTGTATATGGGTATATATATATATATATATATATATATATATTTATACATACGCAATTTATTACGTACAGTAATATACGCTACACTTATATTTAATAAGATGACAAATATGGTTATTCAAATACGTATATAGGTACTATTAATACATGACGTATTAGTATATTAACTCGATTTTACATATTCTTGAACTTTTTCTCAATAATACGGGTAAATAAATTCCGATGCACTTGTTTTTATTTCGATATACAAACCGGAAGTAGGATTTCGTAAATCTACGTAATGTATTCTAAATTAAAGAAACTCATTTTTACGAAATTATTTACCATCAAATTATTCACGATAAAGTTTGTTATTAAAAATTTGCGTCGAATTTAAATTTTTCGATTACGTAAATCGACTAAAAAATGACACTATTTAACGATTATTGGTATCACGTGAATACATATTCAAAAAAGTAAATCATCTATTAAAACCCCGCTGCCCCACTTTATCACCCGACGTTTTCCTTACGGAAAACGGATCTCGCGTTCGCGAGATCCTAATACTTACACACACAGACACACACACAGACAACTTCGCTCTTATAGTATAGACTAGGCGGTCGGGGCCCGGCTTCGCCCGTGATCGCGCGTAACGTTCACTTAGTGATGTAATGTACTCGGGAGGTGATGTAATGTACTCGGGAAGTGATGCAGCTAAAAAAAACCTACCAAAATTAAAACTTAACCCAACCTAACCACAACTGTGAAAATAACAATATAAATACATATGCTTTTATAGGTTCACTCGGGAAGTAAAGCAGCTAAAAAAACCTACACGAATTAAAAATTAAACCAACATAACCAAATCTGTAATAATAACAATATAAATAAATATTATTTTATAGGCTAAACTCGGGAAGTAATGCAGCTAAAAAAAACCTCCACAAATTAAAAATTAACACAACCTAACCACAACAGTGAAAATAACAATATAAATAAATATGCTTTTATAGGCTCACTCGGGAAGTAATGCAGCTAAAAAAAACCTCCCCAAATAAAAACTTAACCCAATCTAACCACAACTGAGAAAATAACAATATAAATAAATATACTTTTATAGGTTCACTCGGGAAGTAATGCAGCTAAAAAAAACCTCCACAAATTAAAATGTAATCCAACCTAACTAAAACAGTGAAAAGATACTTTTATAGGTTCACTCGGGATGTAATGCAGCTAAAAACTTAACACAACCTAACCACAACCGTGAAAAGCTACTTTTATAGGCAAACTCTGGAAGTAATGCAGCTAAAAAAAACCTACCAAAATTAAAACTTAACCCAACCTAACCACAACTGTGAAAATAACAATATAAATAAATATGTTTTTATAGGCTCACTCGGGAAGTAATGCAGATAAAAAAAACCTACACAAATTAAAAATTAACCTAACATAAACACAAACGTGACAATATACTTTTATAGGATCATTTGGAGTGTAATGCAGCTAAAAAAATACACAAATTTAAACTTAACCCAACCTAACCACAACCGTGACAATATACTTTTATAGGCTCATTCGAGAAGTAATGCAGCTAAAAAAACCTTCAAAAATTTAAACTTAACCCAACTGTGCAAATATAATTATATAGGCTCACTCGGGAAGTAATGCAGCTAAAAAAACCTACACAAATTAAAACTTAACCCAACCTAACCACAACTGTGAAAATAACAATATAAATACATATGCTTGTATAGACTCACTCAGTAAGTAATGTTGCCAAAAAAACCTATCCAAATTAAAACTTAACTTAACCTAACCAAAACTGTGAAAATAACTAATACTCAAAATATCACACACAAATATAATAATACTTTTATAGGCTCACTCGGGAAGTGATGCAGCTAAAAAAAAACACCAATATTAAAACTTAATCAAATCTAACAACAACAATGAAAATAACTAACACTCATAATATAAATGACCACAAACACACACATATCACTATACTTTTAAAGCTTCACTCGGTATGTATTGCATATATAATTATATAATAGATTTTATAAAAAATATTTTTTTATAAATCTATATTTTTTTTCTTGACTATATATATGAATATATTTAGCGAAATATTAAAACCGAGATGGAAACCCTATTATTCATATTTTCATGATTTTTCTCATTTTATTACATGTATTTTCGTACTCCTAATCTGATGAATCCATAATTTATACGAAAATATTACCGGAAGTCGGTCAAATAGACTACTCTAAAATCATGTATTTTTCACTTTTTCGGCAATAGCTCGAAGAATATTAAACATAAGAAGTCCCAATTCATACAATTATATTCTATTTTAATTATCTATTTAATAAAGTTAAAATTATTGAAATCGAATAATTATTGTAGATTTTGATTTTTCACATCACCGTATCACATATGTTTAATAATTTATTTTTACATGGCGTAGATAGGAAATAATTAATATTAACTCGATTTTACCCGTCCGTGAACTTTTTCTCAATAATACGGGTAAATAAATTCCGATTTAAAAATTTGTATTCAGATATTCAAACCGGAAGTACGATTTCGTAAATCTACGTAATGTATTCGAAATTAAAGAAACTCATTTTTACGAAATTATTTACCATCAAATTATTCACGATAAAGTTTGTTATTAAAAATTTGCGTCGAATTTAAATTTTTCGATTACGTAAATCGACTAAAAAATGACACTATTTAACGATTATTGGTATCGCGCGAATACATATCCAAAAAAGTAAATCATCTATTTCAAGCCCGCTGCCTCACTTTATCACCTGTGGTTTTCCTTACGGAAAACGGATTTCGCTTTCGCGAAATCCTTCTACTTACACACACACACACACACACAGACAACTTCGCTAATATAGTATAGACTAGGCGGTCGGGGCCCGGCTTCGCCCGTGATCGCGCGTAACGTTCACTTAATGATGTAATGTACTTGGGAATTTGTATTAATATGTTTATATAGGTAAATTAAAACTTAAGCCAACAATAGTTAAAATATACATATATAGGTTCACTCGGGAAGTAATGCAGCTAAAAAACCTACACAAATTAAAACTTAACCCAACCTAACTAAAACTGTGAAAATAAAAATATAAATAAATATACTTTTATAGGTTCACTCGGGAAGTAATGCATCTAAAAAAACCTACACAAATTAAAAATTAACTCAACCTAACCACAACTTTGAAAATAACAATATAAATAAATATGCTTTTATAGGTTCACTCGGGAAGTAATGCAGCTAAAAAAAACCTACCAAAATTAAAACTTAATCCAATCTAACCACAACTGTGAAAATATACTTATATAGGCTCACTCGGGAAGTAATGCAGTTAAAAAAAACCTACACAAATTAAAACTTAACCCAACCTAACCACAACAGTAAAAATATACTTGTATAGGCTCACTCGGGAAGTAATGCAGCTAAAAAAAACCTACACAAATTAAAACTTAACCCAACCTAACCACAACTGTGAAAATAACAATATAAATAAATATGCTTTTATAGGCTCACTCGGGAAGTAATGCAGCTAAAAAAAACCTACACAAATTAAAACTTAACCCAACCTAACCACAACTGTGAAAATAACAATATAAATAAATATGATTTTATAGGTTTACTCGGGAAGTAATTCAACTAAAAAAAACCTACACAAATTAAAACTTAACCCAACCTAACCACAACTGTGAAAATAACAATATAAATAAATATGCTTTTATAGGTTCACTCGGGAAGTAATGCAGCTAAAAAAAACCTACCAAAATTAAAACTTAACCCAACCTAACCACAACTGTGAAAATAACAATATAAATAAATATGCTTTTATAGGTTCACTCGGGAAGTAATTCAACTAAAAAAACCTACACAAATTAAAACTTAACCCAACCTAACCACAACTGTGAAAATAACAATATAAATAAATATGCTTTTATAGGTTCACTCGGGAAGTAATTCAGCTAAAAAAAACCTACCAAAATTAAAACTTAACCCACCCTAACCACAACCGTGAAAATACACTTTTATAGGTTCACTCGGGAAGTAATGGAGCTAAAAAAAACCACCAATATTAAAATTTAACCCAACCTAACCACAACTGTGAAAATAACTAACACTCACAATATCAATGACCACACAACATAAATATATCAATATCTTTGTATAGGCTCACTCGGGAAGTAATTCAGCTAAAAAAACCAACAATATTAAAATTAATCCAATCTAACCACAACTGTGAAAATAAGAATATAAATGAATATGATTGTATAGGCTAACTCGGGAAGTAATGTAGCTAAAAAAAACTACACAAATTAAATTTAACCCAACCTAACTAAAACTGTGAAAATAACAAATACTCAAAATATCACTGAACACATACACAAATATCATAATACTTTTATAATAAACTTATATACCCAACCTAACTACAACTGTAAAAATAACAATATAAATAAATATGCTTTTATAGGCTCACTCGGGAAGTAATGCAGCTAAAAAAAACCTCCAAAAATTAAAACGTAACCCAATATAACCATAACCGTGACAATATACTTTTATAGGCTCACTCGAGAAGTAATGCAGTTAAAAAAAACCTCAACAAATTTAAATTTAACCCAACCTAACCACAACTGTGAAAATAACAATATAAATAAATATTCTTTTAAAGGCTCACTCGGGAAGTAATGCAGCTAAAAAAAACCTACACAAATTAAAACTTAACCCAACCTAAACAAAAATGTGAAAATAACAATATAAATAAATATGCCTATATAGGGATCAATCGGGAAGTAATGCATCTAAAAAAGACCTACACGAATTAAAACTTAACCCAACCTAAACAAAAATGTGAAAATAACAATATAAATAAATATGACTGTATAGGGATCACTCGGGAAGTAATTCAGCTAAAAAAAACTAACAATATTAAAACTTAACCCAACCTAACCACAACTGTGAACAATTACTAATAATATAAATTCAATGACCACACAGAGATATATCAATATACTTTTATAGGCTAAACTCGGGAAGTAATGCAGCTAAAAAAAACTACCAATATTAAAACTTAACCCAACCTAACCACAACTATGAAAAATTACTAATACTCTAAAATCAATGACCACACAAAGACATATATCAATATACTTTTATAGGCTCACTCGGGAAGTAATGCAGCTAAAAAAAACCTCAAAAAATTTAAATTTAACCCAACCTAACCACAACTGTGAAAATAACAATATAAATAAATATTCTTTTATAGGCTCACTCGAGAAGTAATGTAGCTAAAAAAACCTACACAAATTAAAACTTAACCCACCCTAACCACAACCGTGACAATATACTTGTATAGGCTCACTCGAGAAGTAATGCAGCTAAAAAAAACCTACACAAATTAAAATTTAACCCAACCTAAACACAACAGTGACAATAACTATAACTAAAAATATCAATGACCACATACACACATATATATATATATGCTTGTATAGTCTCACTCGGTATGTAATGCATATATAATTATAGAATAGATTTTAGAAAAAATATTTTTTTATAAATCTATATTTTTTTCTTTGACCATATATGATGACATTTGACGAAATAATAAAACAGAGATTGAAACCCTATTATTCATATTTTCATGATTTTTCTCATTTTATTACATGTATTTTCGTACTCCTAATCTGATGAATCCATAATTTATACGAAAATATTACCGGAAGTCGGTCAAAAAGACTACTCTAAAATCATGTATTTTTCACTATTTCAGCCGTAGCTCGAAGTATATTAAACATAAGAAGTCACAATTTATCAAAGTATATTCTATTTTAATTATATATTTAATAAAGTTAAAATTATTGAAATCAAATAATTATTGTAGATTTTGATTTTTTACATAACCGTATCGTATCACCTATGTTTAATAATTTATTTGTACATTGCGTAGATAGAAAATAATTAATATTAACTCGATTTTACCCGTTCGTGAACTTTTCTCAATAATACTGGTAAATAAATTCCGATGCAACAAATGTTATTTAAATATTCAAACCGGAAGTACCATTTCGTAAATCTACGTAATGTATTCGAAATTAAAGAAACTCATTTTTGCGAAATTATTTACGATAAAATTCTCCACGATAATGTTTGTTATTAAAAATTTGCGTCGAATTTAAATTTTTCGATTACGTAAATCGACTAAAAAATGACACTATTTAACGATTATTGGTATCAAGCGAATACATATTCAAAAAAGTAAATCATCTATTAAAACCCCGCTGCCCCACTTTATCACCTGTGGTTTTCCTTACGGAAAACGGATCTCGCGTTCGCGAGATCCTAATACTTACACACACACACACACAGACACACAGACAGACATTTTCGCTAATATAGTATAGATAGGCGGTCGGGGCCCGGCTTCGCCCGTGTTCGCGCTTAACGTTCACTTAGTGATGTAATGTACTTGGGAATTTTTATTAATATGTTTATATAGGTACTATAACTTAAAATATCAATGACACATACACACATTTATCAATATGCTTTTATAGGTTCACTCGGGATGTAATGCAGCTAAAAAAAACCTCCACAAATTAAAACTTAACCCAACCTAACCACAACAGTGAAAATATACTTGTAGGCTCACTCTGGAAGTAATTCATATATAATTATAGAATATATTTTAGAAAAAATATTTTATAGACTCAATTGGGAAGTAATGCAGCTAAAAAAAACTACCAATATTAAAACTTAACCCACCTTAACCACAACCGTGAAAATATACTTTAATAGATTCACTCGGGAAGTAATGTAGCTAAAAAAACCTACCAAAATTAAAACTTAATCCAATCTAACCACAACTATGAAAATAACTATATAAATAAAAATGCTTTTATAGGCTCACTCGGGAAGTAATGCAGCTAAAAAAAACCACCAATATTAAAACGTAATCCAATCTAACCACAACTGTGTAAATATCATAGGCTCACTCGGGAAGTAATGCATCTAAAAAAAACCTACACAAATTAAAACTTAACCCAACCTAACCACAACAGTAAAAATATACTTTTATTAGCTAACTCGGGAAGTAATGCAGCTAAAAAAAAACTACACAAATTAAAACTTAAACAAACCTAACCACAACTGTGAAAATATCCTTGTATAGGCTCACTCGGGAAGTAATGCAGCTAAAAAAAACCACCAATATTAAAACTTAATCCAATCTAACCACAACTGTGTAAATATCCTTGTATAGGCTCACTCGGGAAGTAATGTAGCTAAAAAAAACCTACCCAAATTAAAACTTAACCCAACCTAACCACAACTGTGAAAATATAATTGTATAGGCTCACTCGGGAAGAAATGCATTTAAAAAAACCTACAAAAATTAAAACTTAACCCAACATATCCCCAACAGTGAAAATATACTTGTATAGGCTCACATGAGAAGTAATGCATCTAAAAAAAACCTACACAAATTAAAACTTAAACCAACCTAACCTCAACAGTAAAAATATACTTTTATAGGCTCACTCGGGAAGTAATGCAACTAAAAAAAACCACAAATATTAAAACGTAATCCAACCTAACCACAACAGTGAAAATATACTTTTATATGCTCACTCGGGAAGTAATGCAGCTAAAAAAACCTCCACAAATTAAAAAAATTAGCTAAAAAAATCACCAATATTAAAACTTAATCCAATCTAACCACAACTGTGAATATAACTATATAAATAAATATGTTTATATAGGTTCAATTGGGTAGTAATGTAGCTAAAAAAAACCTACACAAATTAAAACTTAACACAACCTAACCACAACAGTGAAAATATACTTGTATAAGCTCACTCGGGAAGTAATGCAGCTAAAAAAATCCTCCACAAATTAAAACTTAACCCAACCTATCCATAACTGTAAAAATAACAATATAAATAAATATGAAGTTATAGTCTCATTCGGGAAGTAATGCAGCTACAAAAAAACCTCCAAACATTAAAACTTAACCCAACCTAACCATAACAGTGAAAATATACTTTTATAGTCTCACTCGGGAAGTAATGCAGCTAAAAAAATCTCCAAAAATTAAAACGTAACCAAACCTACCCACAACCGTGACAATATACTTTTATAGGCTCACTCGAGAAGTAATGCAGCTAAAAAAAAACTCCACAAATTAAAACTTAATCCAATCTAACCACAACTATGAAAATAACTATATAAATAAAAATGCTTTTATAGGCTCACTCGGGAGGTAATGCAGCTAAAAAAAACCACCAATATTAAAACGTAATCCAATCTAACCACAACTGTGTACATATCCTAGGGTCACTCGGGAAGTAATGCATCTAAAAAAAACATACACAAATTAAAACTTAACCCAACCTAACCACAACAGTAAAAATATACTTTTATTAGCTAACTCGGGAAGTAATGCAGCTAAAAAAAACCTACACAAATTAAAACTTAACCCAACCTAATCACAACTGTGAAAATATCCTTGTATAGGCTCACTCGGGAAGTAATGCAGCTAAAAAAAACCTACACAAATTAAAACTTAACCCAACCTGAACTAAACTGTTAAAATAATACTCAAAATATAATTTAACATACATACATATACATACATATATCATTATGCTTATATTGGTTCACTCGGGAAGTAATGCAGCTAAAAAAAACCACCAATATTAAAACTTAATACAATCTAACCACAACTGTGCAAATATCCTTGTATAGTCTTACTCGGGAAGTAATTCAGATAAAAAAAACCAACGTATCGTATCACCTATGTTTAATAATTTATGTTTACATGGCGTAGATAGGAAATAATTAATATTAACTCGATTTTACATAGTCTTGAATTTCACCTCAATAATACGGGTAAATAAATTACGATGCAACAATTTGTATTTAGATATTCAAACCGGAAGTACGATTTCGTAAATCTACGTAATGTATTCTAAATTAAAGAAACTCATTTTTACGAAATTATTTACCATCAAATTCTCCTAGATAAAGTTTGTTATTAAAAATTTGCGTCGAATTTAAATTTTTCGATTACGTAAATCGACTAAAAAATGACACTATTTAACGATTATTGGTATCACGTGAATACATATTCAAAAAAGTAAATCATCTATTAAAACCCCGCTGCCCCACTTTATCACCCGACGTTTTCGTTACGGAAAACGGATCTCGCGTTCGCGAGATCCTAATACTTACACACACAGACACACACACAGACAACTTCGCTCTTATAGTATAGACTAGGCGGTCGGGGCCCGGCTTCGCCCGTGATCGCGCGTAACGTTCACTTAGTGATGTAATGTACTTGGGAATTTTTATTAATATGCTTTTATAGGTTCACTCAGGAAGTAATGCAGCTAAAAAAACCTCCATAAATTAAAACTTAACCTAACCTAACCACAACATTGAAAATATACTTTTATAGGCTCACTCGGGAAGTAATGCAGCTAAAAAAACCTACACAAATTAAAACGTAACCGAACATAACCACAACCGTGACAATATACTTTTATAGGCTCACTCGAGAAGTAATGCAGTTAAAAAAAACCTCCAAAAATTTAAATTTAACCCAACCTAACCACAACTGTGAAAATAACAATATATATAAATATGCTTTTAAAGGCTCACTCGGGAAGTAATGCAGCTAAAAAAGACCTACACGAATTAAAACTTAACCCAACCTAAACAAAAATGTGAAAATAACAATATAAATAAATATGACTTTATAGGGATCACTCGGGAAGTAATTCAGCTAAAAAAAACTAACAATATTAAAACTTAACCCAACCTAACCACAACTGTGAACAATTACTAATAATCTAAATTCAATGACCACACACAGACATATATCAATATACTTTTATAGGCTAAACTCGGGAAGTAATGCAGCTAAAAAAAACTACCAATATTAAAACTTAACCCAACCTAACCACAACTATGAAAAATTACTAATACTCTAAAATCAATGACCACACAAAGACATATATCAATATACTTTTATAGGCTCACTCGGGAAGTAATGCAGCTAAAAAAAATACCAATATTAAAACTTAACCCAACCTAACCAAAACTGTGAAAATAACAATATAAATAAATATGCATGTATAAGCTAACTCGGGAAGTAATGCAGCTAAAAAAAACCTACACAAATTAAAACTCAACCCAACCTAACCACAACCGTGACAATATACTTGTATAGGCTCACTCGAGAAGTAATGCAGCTAAAAAAAACCTACACAAATTAAAACTTAACCCAACCTAAACACAACAGTGACAATAACTATAACTAAAAATGTCAATGACCACATACACACATATCAATATACTTGTATAGTCTCACTCGGTATGTAATTCATATATAATTATAGAATAGATTTTAGAAAAAATATTTGTTTATAAATCTATATTTTTTTCTTTGACATATATATGATGACATTTATATGAAATATTAAATCAGAGATTTAACCCTATTATTCATATTTTCATGATTTTTCTCATGTTATTACATGTATTTTCGTACTCCTAATCTGATGAATCCATAATTTATACGAAAATATTACCGGAAGTCGGTCAAATAGACTACTCTAAAATCATGTATTTTTCACAATTTCAGCCGTAGCTCGAAGTATATTAAACATAAGAAGTCACAATTTATCAAAGTATATTCTATTTTAATTATATATTTAATAAAGTTAAAATTATTGAAATCAAATAATTATTGTAGATTTTGATTTTTTACATAACCGTATCGTATCACCTATGTTTAATAATTTATTTTTACATGGCGTAGATAGGAAATAATTAATATTAACTCGATTTTACATATTAGTAAATTTCACCTCAATAATACATGTAAATTAATTCCGATGCAACAGTTGTTATTTAAATATTCAAACCGGAAGTACGATTTCGTAAATCTACGTAATGTATTCTAAATTAAAGAAACTCATTTTTACGAAATTATTTACCATCAAATTCTCCTAGATAAAGTTTGTTATTAAAAATTTGCGTCGAATTTAAATTTTTCGATTACGTAAATCGACTAAAAAATGACACTATTTAACGATTATTGGTATCGCGCGAATACATATTCAAAAAAGTAAATCATCTATTAAAACCCCGCTGCCCCACTTTATCACCTGTGGTTTTCCTTACGGAAAACGGATCTCGCGTTCGCGAGATCCTAATACTTACACACACAGACACACACACAGACAACTTCGCTCTTATAGTATAGACTAGGCGGTCGGGGCCCGGCTTCGCCCGTGTTCGCGCGTAACGTTCACTTAGTGATGTAATGTACTCGGGAGGTGATGTAATGTACTCGGGAAGTGATGCAGCTAAAAAAATCACCAATATTAAAACTTAATCCAATCTAACCACAACTGTGAATATAACTATATAAATAAAGCTACTTTTATAGGCAAACTCTGGAAGTAATGCAGCTAAAAAAAACCTCCACAAATTAAAACTTAACCCAACCTAACCACAACTGTGAAAATTAAAGGTAAATTAAAACTTAAGCCAACATAACCACAATAGTTAAAATATACATATATAGGTTCACTCGGGAAGTAATGCAGCTAAAAAACCTACACAAATTAAAACTTAACCCAACCTAACTAAAACTGTGAAAATAAAAATATAAATAAATATACTTTTATAGGTTCACTCGGGAAGTAATGCATCTAAAAAAACCTACACAAATTAAAAATTAACTCAACCTAACCACAACTTTGAAAATAACAATATAAATAAATATGCTTTTATAGGTTCACTCGGGAAGTAATGCAGCTAAAAAAAACCTACCAAAATTAAAACTTAACCCAACCTAACCACAACTGTGAAAAATTACTAATACTCTAAAAGCAATGACCACACAAAGACATATATCAATATACTTGTATAGGCTCACTTGGGAAGTGATGCAGCTAAAAAAAAACACCAATATTAAAACTTAATCCAATCTAACCACAACTGTGAAAATATACTTATATAGGCTCACTCGGGAAGTAATGCAGTTAAAAAAAACCTACACAAATTAAAACTTAACCCAACCTAACCACAACAGTAAAAATATACTTGTATAGGCTCACTCGGGAAGTAATGCAGCTAAAAAAAACCTACACAAATTAAAACTTAACCCAACCTAACCACAACTGTGAAAATAACAATATAAATAAATATGCTTTTATAGGCTCACTCGGGAAGTAATGCAGCTAAAAAAAACCTACACAAATTAAAACTTAACCCAACCTAACCACAACTGTGAAAATAACAATATAAATAAATATGATTTTATAGGTTTACTCGGGAAGTAATTCAACTAAAAAAAACCTACACAAATTAAAACTTAACCCAACCTAACCACAACTGTGAAAATAACAATATAAATAAATATGCTTTTATAGGTTCACTCGGGAAGTAATGCAGCTAAAAAAAACCTACCAAAATTAAAACTTAACCCAACCTAACCACAACTGTGAAAATAACAATATAAATAAATATGCTTTTATAGGTTCACTCGGGAAGTAATTCAACTAAAAAAACCTACACAAATTAAAACTTAACCCAACCTAACCACAACTGTGAAAATAACAATATAAATAAATATGCTTTTATAGGTTCACTCGGGAAGTAATTCAGCTAAAAAAAACCTACCAAAATTAAAACTTAACCCACCCTAACCACAACCGTGAAAATACACTTTTATAGGTTCACTCGGGAAGTAATGGAGCTAAAAAAAACCACCAATATTAAAATTTAACCCAACCTAACCACAACTGTGAAAATAACTAACACTCACAATATCAATGACCACACAACATAAATATATCAATATCTTTGTATAGGCTCACTCGGGAAGTAATTCAGCTAAAAAAACCAACAATATTAAAATTAATCCAATCTAACCACAACTGTGAAAATAAGAATATAAATGAATATGATTGTATAGGTTCACTCGGGAAGTAATGCAGCTAAAAAAAACCTACCAAAATTAAAACTTAACCCAACCTAACCACAACTGTGAAAAATTACTAATACTCTAAAAGCAATGACCACACAAAGACATATATCAATATACTTGTATAGGCTCACTTGGGAAGTGATGCAGCTAAAAAAAAACACCAATATTAAAACTTAATCCAATCTAACCACAACTGTGAAAATATACTTATATAGGCTCACTCGGGAAGTAATGCAGTTAAAAAAAACCTACACAAATTAAAACTTAACCCAACCTAACCACAACAGTAAAAATATACTTGTATAGGCTCACTCGGGAAGTAATGCAGCTAAAAAAAACCTACACAAATTAAAACTTAACCCAACCTAACCACAACTGTGAAAATAACAATATAAATAAATATGCTTTTATAGGCTCACTCGGGAAGTAATGCAGCTAAAAAAAACCTACACAAATTAAAACTTAACCCAACCTAACCACAACTGTGAAAATAACAATATAAATAAATATGATTTTATAGGTTTACTCGGGAAGTAATTCAACTAAAAAAAACCTACACAAATTAAAACTTAACCCAACCTAACCACAACTGTGAAAATAACAATATAAATAAATATGCTTTTATAGGTTCACTCGGGAAGTAATGCAGCTAAAAAAAACCTACCAAAATTAAAACTTAACCCAACCTAACCACAACTGTGAAAATAACAATATAAATAAATATGCTTTTATAGGTTCACTCGGGAAGTAATTCAACTAAAAAAACCTACACAAATTAAAACTTAACCCAACCTAACCACAACTGTGAAAATAACAATATAAATAAATATGCTTTTATAGGTTCACTCGGGAAGTAATTCAGCTAAAAAAAACCTACCAAAATTAAAACTTAACCCACCCTAACCACAACCGTGAAAATACACTTTTATAGGTTCACTCGGGAAGTAATGGAGCTAAAAAAAACCACCAATATTAAAATTTAACCCAACCTAACCACAACTGTGAAAATAACTAACACTCACAATATCAATGACCACACAACATAAATATATCAATATCTTTGTATAGGCTCACTCGGGAAGTAATTCAGCTAAAAAAACCAACAATATTAAAATTAATCCAATCTAACCACAACTGTGAAAATAAGAATATAAATGAATATGATTGTATAGGCTAACTCGGGAAGTAATGTAGCTAAAAAAAACTACACAAATTAAATTTAACCCAACTTAACTAAAACTGTGAAAATAACAAATACTCAAAATATCACTGAACACATACACAAATATCATAATACTTTTATAATAAACTTATATACCCAACCTAACTACAACTGTAAAAATAACAATATAAATAAATATGCTTTTATAGGCTCACTCGGGAAGTAATGCAGCTAAAAAAAACCTCCAAAAATTAAAACGTAACCCAATATAACCACAACCGTGACAATATACTTTTATAGGCTCACTCGAGAAGTAATGCAGTTAAAAAAAACCTCAAAAAATTTAAATTTAACCCAACCTAACCACAACTGTGAAAATAACAATATAAATAAATATTCTTTTAAAGGCTCACTCGGGAAGTAATGCAGCTAAAAAAAACCTACACAAATTAAAACTTAACCCAACCTAAACAAAAATGTGAAAATAACAATATAAATAAATATGCCTATATAGGGATCAATCGGGAAGTAATGCATCTAAAAAAGACCTACACGAATTAAAACTTAACCCAACCTAAACAAAAATGTGAAAATAACAATATAAATAAATATGACTGTATAGGGATCACTCGGGAAGTAATTCAGCTAAAAAAAACTAACAATATTAAAACTTAACCCAACCTAACCACAACTGTGAACAATTACTAATAATATAAATTCAATGACCACACACAGACATATATCAATATACTTTTATAGGCTAAACTCGGGAAGTAATGCAGCTAAAAAAAACTACCAATATTAAAACTTAACCCAACCTAACCACAACTATGAAAAATTACTAATACTCTAAAATCAATGACCACACAAAGACATATATCAATATACTTTTATAGGCTCACTCGGGAAGTAATGCAGCTAAAAAAAACCTCAAAAAATTTAAATTTAACCCAACCTAACCACAACTGTGAAAATAACAATATAAATAAATATTCTTTTATAGGCTCACTCGAGAAGTAATGTAGCTAAAAAAACCTACACAAATTAAAACTTAACCCACCCTAACCACAACCGTGACAATATACTTGTATAGGCTCACTCGAGAAGTAATGCAGCTAAAAAAAACCTACACAAATTAAAATTTAACCCAACCTAAACACAACAGTGACAATAACTATAACTAAAAATATCAATGACCACATACACACATATATATATATGATTGTATAGTCTCACTCGGTATGTAATGCATATATAATTATAGAATAGATTTTAGAAAAAATATTTTTTTATAAATCTATATTTTTTTATTTGACCATATAATGATAACATTTGTCGAAATATTAAAACAGAGATTGAAACCCTATTATTCATATTTTCATGATTTTTCTTATTTTATTACATGTATTTTCGTACTCCAAATCTGATGAATCCATAATTTATACGAAAATATTACCGGAAGTCGGTCAAATAGACTACTCTAAAATCATGTATTTTTCACTATTTCGTCCGTAGCTCGAAGAATATTAAACATAAGAAGTCCCAATTTATAAAATTATATTCTATTTTAATTATATATTTAATAAAGTTAAAATTAGTGAAATCGAATAATTATTGTAGATTTTGATTTTTTACATCAACGTATCGTATCACATATGTTTAATAATTTATTTTTACATGGCGTAGATAGGAAATAATTAATATTAACTCGATATTACATATTAGTAAATTTCACCTCAATAATACATGTAAATTAATTCCGATGTAAAAATTTGTATTCAGATATTCAAACCGGAAGTACCATTTCGTAATTCTACGTAATGTATTCGAAATTAAAGAAATTCATTTTTACGAAATTATTTACCATCAAATTATTCACGATAAAGTTTGTTATTAAAAATTTGCTTCGAATTTAAATTTTTCGATTACGTAAATCGACTAAAAAATGACACTATTTAACGATATTTGGTATCGCGCGAATACATATTCAAAAAAGTAAATCATCTATTAAAACCCCGCTGCCCCACTTTATCACCTGTGGTTTTCCTTACGGAAAACGGATATCGCGTTCGCGAGATCCTAATACTTACACACACAGACACACACACAGACAACTTCGCTAATATAGTATAGACTAGGCGGTCGGGGCCCGGCTTCGCCCGTGATCGCGCGTAACGTTCACTTGTTGATGTAATGTACTTGGGAATTTTTATTAATATGTTTATATAGGTAAATTAAAACTTAACCCAACCTAACCACAACCGTGACAATATACTTTTATAGGTTCACTCAGGATGTAATGCAGCTAAAAAAAACCTGCACAAATTAAAACTTAACCCAACCTAACCACAACTGTGAAAATATAATTGTATAGGCTCACTCGGGAAGTAATGCAGATAAAAAAAACCTACAAAAATTAAAACTTAATCAAACCTAACCACAAAACTGACAATATACTTTTATAGGCTCACTCGGGAAGAAATGCAGCTAAAAAAACCTACACAAATTAAAACTTAACCCAACCTAACCACAACTGTGAAAATAACAATATAAATAAATATGCTTTTATAGGTTCATTCGGGAAGTAATGAAGCTAAAAAAAAACTACCAAAATTAAAAATTAATCAAACCTAACCACAAAACTGACAATATACTTTTATAGGCTCACTCGAGAAGTAATGCAGCTAAAAAAAACCTCCAAAAATCAAAACTTAACCCAACCTATCCCCAACAGTGAAAATATACTTTTATAGGCTCACTCGGGAAGTAATGCAGCTAAAAAAAATCTCCACAAATCAAAACTTAACCCAACCTAACCACAACTGTGAAAATATAATTGTATAGGCTCACATGGGAAGTAACGCAGCTAAAAAAAACCTCCACAAATTAAAACTTAACCCAACCTAACCACAACCGTGACAATATACTTGTATAGGTTCACTCTGGAAGTAATGCAGCTAAAAAAACCTACACAAATTAAATCTTAACCCAACCTAACCACAACTGTGAAAATAACTAATACTCCAAATATCAATGACCACACAAACAAATATATCAATATGCTTTTATAGGCTCACTCGGTAAGTAATGCAGCTAAAAAAACCTACCAAAATTAAAACTTAACCCAACCTAACCACAACTGTGAAATTAAATATATAAATAAATACACTTTTAACAGCTCACTCGGGAAGTAATGCAGCTAAACAAAACCTATACAAATTAAAACTTAACCCAACCTAACCACAACTGTGAAAATAAATAATACTCCAGATATTAATGACCACACAAAGACAAATATCAATATATTTGTATAGGCTAACTCGGGAAGTAATGTAGCTAAAACCTACAAATATATATATATATATATATATATATATATATATATGCTTGTATATGCTCACTCGGTATGTAATTCATATATAATTATAGAATAGATTTTAGAAAAAAACAAATTTTATAAATCTATATTTTTTCTTTGACCATATATATGATGACATTTGGCGAAATAATAAAACAGAGATGGAAACCCTATTATTCATATTTTCATGATTTTTCTGATTTCATTACATGTATTTTCGTACTCGTAATCTGATGAATCCATATTTTATACGAAAATATTACCGGAAGTCGGTCAAATAGACTACTCTAAAATCATGTATTTTTCACTATTTCTGCCGTAGCTCGAAGAATATTAAACATAAGAAGTCCCAATATATAAAATTATATTCTATTTTAATTATCTATTTAATAAAGTTAAAATTATTGAAATCGAATAATTATTGTAGATTTTGATTTTTTAACTCACCTAATTATATATTACGATTGTATCACCTATGTTTAATAATTTATTTTTACATGGCGTAGATAGGAAATAATTAATATTAACTCGATTTTACATATTAGTAAATTTCACCTCAATAATACGGGTAAAAAATTCCGATGCAACAGTTGTTATTTAAATATTCACACCGGAAGTACCATTTCGTAAATATACGTAATGTATTCGAAATTAAAGAAACTCATTTTTACGAAATTATTTACCATCAAATTATTCACGATAAAGTTTGTTATTAAAAATTTGCTTCGAATTTAAATTTTTCGATTACGTAAATCGACTAAAAAATGACACTATTTAACGATTATTGGTATCACGCGAATACATATTCAAAAAAGTAAATCATCTATTAAAACCCCGCTGCCCCACTTTATCACCTGAGGTTTTCCTTACGGAAAACGGATCTCGCGTTCGCGAGATCCTAATACTTACACACACACACACACAGACACACAGACAGACATTTTCGCTAATATAGTATAGATATATATATATGATGGGCTAGATATATCCAATTGTAGACATTTTCATCCTAATATATTTAATGGTAAATCATTAAACTTGAGAGAGAAGCTTCTCTAAACTTAAAATTAAATTTATAAATTATAAAATATTACATTGCAATGATTGTAAGTGAGTACCGTAATATCAATTTACATCCATAACTTGAATAAGACCCCCTATATATATTATAAGCATTTTAAAGTGGGTATCCTTCACACGATACATGTAAATATATACGAAAAAACAAAAATGTTTAAAGATTATAAATATTTTTACATAATTTGATCACGCATAATAGAATAATAATACATCATTTATATATATATATATATATATATTATATATTATATATATATATTTATATACAAATAAATTGAAGTGTTATAGATATTTTTTATTTCTAGAATGGCCAATTTAATATGTTATGAAATTCCTATGGGGCCGTACGTTTTTTTTGCCCGGGGCCCATAGTATGATTAATCCGGCCCTGAGTAGGGTATGCATGTATGTGTATGTGCCTTTATAAATGTCTATATATTTTTTAATTTAAACTTTTGTTGACATTTAAAACTGCTTTTAAAGTGAATACATTTTAATTTTTGTTGACATTCAAACATTACTAATCTATACATCACATACCTCTAAATTAGAGGCTCTAATAAAGTGGTTCCCAAACTGGGGGTCGCGACCCACAAGTGGGTCGCCTGCCGTTTTTGTTGGGGTCGCGTGATTTTATATATTGTATAAAATTAAAATAAATAATAATTATATTTTTTAATAATTATGTCTTAAATTGTGTGTCATCATTTATTTATAATTTACTGATCTAAAAATGGCTAAATTTATATTTTATTTATATTTCTTATATTTTTTATTAATTTTAGGTTATTTGTGAAGTCAAAAATAGTTCAATATTTAGTAAACAATTGTATTAATCCTAACATCGATTTAACTATATTGTCACAATTGATGGTATTCATACGTTACATAGTAAATAAATCTATAAAAGAAGAGTTCCTTTTCTGTAAGCAATTACAATGACAATTAAAGAGTGGATGTATTTAATAAATTAAATTCATTTTATATTGCTAACGATTTAGAATGGATTACATTAATTTCGGTGAGTAGGTATACTGACGGAGCTTCAAGTATATTAGACATAAAATCAGTATTAATTAAACTTATCAAAGATAAATAACAAGAAGTAATCAGCATACAATTTGTAATACATAGACAATCTTTAGCTTCACAAGTTAATCCAGAATATTTATACATAATTTTAAAAATAGTAATAAAAACCGTGAATTTCATTAAGTCTAGTTCTTTGATAAATCGGCTATTCAAAAAAATGTGTGAAGAAATTAACTCAGATTTTGACAACTTGTTATATTATACTCAGATCCGATGGTTATCAAAAGGTAAAGTTATAAAGAGAGTTTATTCTCTTAAGGATACAATTAGTATTTGTCTTCGAGAACAAAATATTATTGAACTATCAATGAAATAGGAAAAACATAAGTTCATCTTGGTATTATTATATCTTGTTGACATGTTTGATTTACTTAATAAATTGAACATTTCTTTACAAGGTTTACCTAATATGTATGTATATATATTCTGATATAATATTTAAATTATTTATCTATGAAAAAATAAATATGTGCCTGAATTAATATCTCAGATTCGTAGATTCATTGGAAAATTGGATAACTGGTATTGTAAGACTTTAAACAAGAACTTCGAAATGTTACATACGTATAATGAATGTGTTGATTTTTCTAATAAAATTTCTAAAACTGAAATACAAGACAATATAACAACGAATTTAATTAATATTTCAGATAAATTAAAAATTTATATTCCATAAATTAACAAACATCTTTAATTAAATATATTTTACCTTTTTCAAGCACATATCTATCAAGCACACTATCAAGCACATATCTAGGCACATATCTATGTATAATACCCTTTTCAGATTTATTAAATTTGAAAAATAAATAAATTAGAAGTCGAACCAGACCTGATGTGCACTCTATCAGAACACAGCCAGATATTAATAAATTAGCACCACAAATACAAATACACAATATTTAAAAATAATATATTACATATTTTACATATTTTTATAAATTTATTATAAATATATTTTTAAAAGTTAACTATTTTTTTAAATATTTTATTTTAAAAAAATTATAGGGACTACTTAGGGGTCGTTTTATATAAAAAAAATAAGAGGGGTCGCCGAAGAAAAAAGTCTGGAAACACTGCTCTAATATGATACCACAACATATTAACTCTACGTACATTTCAATATATCTAGTTCTCATTAATATTAGTTATATCTTTGAAATGTATTTAATATTTCATACTTCATATTTTATCTTATATTAAATCCTGATCCCTTAACTCTATTAGGCATTAACTTAACTTACATTAACTTACATTAACTTAAATTTGAATTTATTATGATAACTAGTATATATTCTCACTTTTCCATGAATTTGTTGATACCTTATGTAACTCTCTTTGCACTAATAGACAAGGATGTATTGGATAAGTGGACGACGTGGTGTTATTTGTATCCTAGTCCATTTGACCTACCCACTCTTATCCTCAATTATCATACAGTGACTGTATTTCGGTGTCTTTATCTCACTCGAATATTAATTGTTAACTTTTTATTATGTATATTTTCTTATCATCTTATCTAACATTATTTCTCCCATGGGTATGTTAGGTGGTCGGTATTAGGCACCTATATCCAATTACCGACCCCCCCCCCTGTTTATTCTGGTCAATATAATGATATCAAAAATTTAAAATAGCCAATTTATTTATTGCCATAATATTACCGTAATTACAAAATTTCAAATAAATATATCAAATATTAAATTAAGTTATTACAAATAGTCATTGGGTTAAGGGTCGGTAATATGATACTTTCCCTCCTTTACAATTATTAACAATTTATAATTAAGTGTAGGTAATACCTACATATATGTAGGAATTGCCTACACTTAATAGGGGAAAGTAACCGCTAATACGGACAGTGCCCGAATACGGACACTCTCGGTATGTCAGATGTTGGCAGTGGTCTTCTGATGCGAAAGACTCCTTAATTACGTATATGGTACCAGGTTTACTATACAATCCGATTATAAACCACTCGAGATGATCTCTCGTACTATGATCTATACACCGCGCCGAATCGGCTGCAAAGGATGCTCCTACGCGTCCAACAATATGATTTCGATATCACATATCTACCAGACAAAGAAGTCTTATTGGCAGGTGCCCTCTCAAGATAACCCCTCAGTTAAGACGACAACATGGTGGCAAGTTACAACCCACAGTTCCCAACACCATCGTTCGAATGGATGTCCGGCAATCTATCTCCTGAGCTGTCCAAATTCAAGCTGCGGTCTGAGCTAGCGTTCATCAGTACAGCAAATGAGGCAGCTAGGTTAACCTAATTAGGTAGCTAGGTTAACCTAATTAAGCTAATTAGCCTATGTGCTCCTTTGGCTGGGTCGAATCGGTCGCGACATCTACAACGCTTGGGATGTTGAAGACAGCCAGAAGAACATGACCACACTTTGGGTGTAGGGTGCTAAGGGCGTATCTGAGAGAATCTCACAAAAATGTTTAATGAATAAAATATTCATAATTATATAATTAGTCTAAATAAGTATATTTTAATTAATCAAAATAGTGCTGATATATCCAATAAACTGATTTTTTGTATTACCTTTTTAAATTTATGAAAAATAATTTCAACTTAAAACCTTCTCAAGAATATACAAATGTATCGATATAAACCATAACAATATATTATTAAAAAATAAAGCATGCTAAACATTATATACATAATTACTATATTTGTTATCAAATATTAAGTCATTAGCATATATGTAGATGTCATATAAGTTCCTAATACGGACACTCTAGCTGTCTAATACGGACACCCTAAAACCAATCAGCGCGCAGTGTGTGAACTATTCTGATATTCATAAAAAGACGCGGGCATCATAGCCGCCGGAACTATTTTTTCCCAGGGGGGTTTTAAGAAATAACTATAATTTATCAACTAAATACTAGACTGTAATTATTTTAAAAACTATCTTGTAACATATAATAGAGTACAAATCATGATTTATTTTAAATGTTAAAACATATAATTATACTGAGTTAATTAACAGAATATGAATCCTATAATGAAAATATCTGGCATATTTTAAATAAATATGTATGTTAACATGTTATAATTATAACAAGAATAAATACCACAATAGTTTATATATTTATTATGTTATACTTATGAAATGTTTTCTAAATTTATTTCTTTGATAAAATTCTTTTATCAATTTATTGTCGTCAATAAAATATAATATATCCTGATGTTCATTGCAGATAGCCAATATATGTATGTGTGTGATGTGTGCTTTGTGACATTAACCACGTGCACGTCTTCAATCTTCTTAAAAGCTCCTCTTTAGGGATGTACAGTGTACAGTGTACAGTGTACAGTGTACACAGAGGATACTGACGTACATGCTTGTACCATTAAAAAGTTAATTAATGTTGTTGTTTCAATAAAAACAATTAATATTAATAAATCTATAAAATATTATTATTAAAGATTCTTTTAAAATATTTTCTAAATAAATGTGATAAATTATTCGTTTATTCTGTATTATATCGATTACCATATTAATGAGTAAAACAACATCTTCATTGAGAGTAGACTTTGATCGTATTACACTAATCTAAGGAAACATATTTTAAAACTTATACTTTTAATATATTTCTGTAATCAATAATAATTATTATAAACTATAGGTAAAACTAACCAATTTTTCTAATAAAGTGAATACATCAAATGCTATATTTAATGAAATATATGTAGGTTATATGTTTCTAGTAGAGTATTCTTATATTAATATGCTTTGGCCATTTGTTCAGAACTATTTCCGCTTGACATTATAAATTATTTTAATGCATTTATAATATCTAAATAGTTATATAAGACTGCTGATATAGCCTTACATCTGACTGGCCACCAGTTGCATCTGGTGTTATCATTATCAATAGATTGGTATAAATATCTAAATTTTCCAGATTTGTTAAAAACATTTTTGAACACCAATATCATTCACTATGGATGTTTCATAAGAGAAGCATGTGCATCTTTACATTGGTAGAAAGTGATTTGTCTAGAAATTTGTAGTGGGATACCCCATTAAAGTTCCTATTTCCGGCAAATTGCTGGAAAGTAAGAGTACCCCAATATAACTGTAGTTAACTTTCTAGTAAAATTTCCGGAAATACTGGTAATGGGATAGGTGACCTAGTGACCTATCTCCTTAATATGCTAAAGGTTGTTATTTTTATATCAAGGCTCGTGTTCCTTTATATCAGCTGACATTTTGAGGCTTAAATCATAACATTGTCCGCATAAATTAGACATGGATAGACCGAGACGAATAATTATGTTTTCGGATTATTTGCAATAATTTCGCCATTAGGTACTTGATGTAAGATATATAAAATTATATACATTTTTAATAATTTTATTTACAATTTAAATTAAACTAATATAAACAGTTCAAGTTATGTATAAACTAAGTAATAGAGAAATAGAGTGTTTTTCTTCATTATAAATAAAATTTAATTATAATATAGGAATTTGAATATTTGAAATTTTATTATATTTTTTAATGAATAAGCAAATATAATAGATTATAGATATAAAATGCATAGACATTTGAGTTATAATGCTTCATTATAATGTCTATGATAACATTATTAATTTCTGCTAACATATAATCATCACAGAAATTATAATAATATACAGAAAAAATCATTCATTTTACCTAAATTGCAGGGGGGGTTTTAGATAACAAAACCCCTCCATTATTTTGCCAGGGGGGGTTGCAACCCCCCAAACCCCCCCTGTTCCGGCGCCCATAACTGGCATTATACTATTAATTACACTAATGAAGCTATATCTAAAAATGTTATTATGTATATACTTGATTTATATTATTAATAAATTAAATAATAAAAATTAATAAATTAATTAGTATTAAAATTATATTATATTATTCATAAAATTAATCATAAATAGTGTAATTGTAATTGATCTCATTGGTTCATCAATAATATATAGTTTATCTAGTGGTATATGTCCGTATTATAACATAGCTGTCCGTATTCGGCCATGGGTATCGAATAGGGACATCACCGTTATCTATTGAATAACAAGATTAAATAAAATGTTAAAATCATACTAATATCTATAATTATAAAATATTAATAAATTGTAATTTTTGAATACGAATAGGACCTATTGAGTCATACCTATTGAGCCATACAATTGTAAGATAATGTATTGTTATAGTGTCCTAGTAGCCTACTATGGACTTCTATTAGTAGGTTACTTTTCCCCTATGTATTGTTTCGACTTATGAAATAAAATCGTATTAGGTATCCTAATTAAATATATAAATAATGTCATGATCGGGATCAGATAATTAACTTAGGATCGGGATCGGGATTGGGATCGGAAAAGTATCGGGTAACAAATGTATGATCGGGATCAGGAAAAGGATAGCATATATAGCATATATGCTATCCTTTTCCTGATCCCGATCATACATTTGTTACCCGATACTTTTCCGATCCCAATCCCGATCCCGATCCTAAGTTAATTATCTGATCCCGATCATGAAACCTATAGGTTTAATATGATATCCTATTTAATATGATATTATATATTTTATATCTCATATGAGATATATCTCATATGAATATATATTACATATTATTTATTTTATTTATTATATAACTATTATTATAATAATTATTATTATATATATTATAAATCATAATTATATAATTATATAATATAATTATTTTTATAATAATATTATATTATATTAAATTATATATTAAATATAGACTATATTATATAGTATATATATATATATATATATATATATATATATATATATATATATATATATATATATATATATATATATATATATATATATAATTATAATAATAATAATTATATATATATAATTTATATATAATTATTATATATATATATATATATATTATTATAATAATAATATTATAATATATAAATTATAATTATATAATTATTATATAATTATTATAATTATTAATTATTATAATTATTAATTATTATAATTATTAATTATAATAATTATATATAATTATTATAATATAATAATATATTAAATTATTTAATATATTATTATATTATAATAATTATATATAATTATTATAATTAATAATTATAATAATTAATAATTATAATAATTAATAATTATAATAATTATATAATAATTATATAATTATAATTTATTTAATAAATATATACCTATTAAATATAAAATATTAATATATTTAATATATTAATATTATGATAAATATAATAATTATAATATAATTATATAATTAATATAATTATATATATATATATATATAATTATAATAATAATAATTATATATATATATAATTTATATATAATTATTATATATATATATATATTATTATAATAATAATATTATAATATATAAATTATAATTATATAATTATTATATAATTATTATAATAATAATATAATTATAATAATTATTAATTATTATAATTATAATAATTATTATTAATTATAATTATTATAATTAATAATAATTATTATAATTATAATAATTAATAATTATTATAATTATATTATTATTATATATAATAATTATATAATTATTATAATTAATAATAATTATTATAATTATAATAATTAATAATTATTATAATTATATTATTATTATAATAATTATATAATAATTATATAATTATAATTTATATATTATAATATTATAATAATAATTATATATAATTATATATTATAATATTATAATAATAATTATATATAATTATTATAATATAATAATATATTAAATATATACCTATTAAATATAAAATATTAATATATTTAATATATTAGTATTATGATAAATATAATAATTATAATATAATTATAATTAATTAACTTTAGGTTTTCTAATAATTATAATTAATTAACTTTAGGTTTTCTAATAAGTATTATAATAATAAAGTATAATAATTTATAAATAATTATAAAAATTATTGTTAAATAATTGCGTAACTACATTAATAAATTAATAATATTAAACTAAATAAATTAATACATTAATAAATTAACTATTATTAATAAATTATTATTCAAATATAAATATTATATATTTTATGTTATTTAATTAAAATAAATAATACAAACATATAATATATAAATACCTGGTTAGCTCAGTCGGTAGAGCATCAGACTCTTAATCTGAGGGTCAAGGGTTCGAGCCCCTTATCGGGTGTATTTTTTTAATTTAATTTAATTTTTATATATAGGATTTTTACATATGTATATTAAATTAAAGTATAAGTAATACTTTATTTAATTATATCTATAAATTACAATTTAAATTATAAATCATATTAATTATATATTCTATGCCAAGCGGTGCCACTCCCAATCTCGCAATAGTAATATGAGAAAGTTTGTTTATTTACATTACAATTAATCAAATAATACTTTGGGCAGATAATTCAAATGTTTATGATATTTGAAAATAATGTCATTAAACTTTATTGAGTTATTATACAGTATTAATAGTTAATATTTATATTTAATTAATGTTATAATTTATATTAATTATATATTTATTATTATTATAATACAAATTATATTAAGTCAGGTATAATTGATGTTATTAAACAATATTTTCAGCAAATATTAAAATATTTATGGTATTTATTATAGTTATTATAAAGCATTAATAGTTAATATTCATATTAAATTAAGGTTGTAATTTATATTAATTATATATTTATTATTTATACTATTATTATTATAATAAATATTATATTAAGTCAGATATAATTAATGTTATTAAACAATATTTTTGGCTGATATTAAAATCCTAGAAATCCTGGATTCTATGTGCGATTATAGATTAGATATTTAAAAACTGTATGCAGATACAATGTTTTTTTATAAGATATAAATCATAACTGAAATCTCAAAGTAATTTTTTATAATTAAGTCTTTATATAGTTTTGTATTAAAACATATTATTTTTTAATTCAGATTTCTTTCGCTATTTTAATGTATATTTCATTTTAATGTATATCAGTTTTCTTAGTTTTATATTAATTAGTTTATATGCAATAACTATATACTAGCAGGAATATACTATAGTACTATAGTACTATAGTACTTCCTTATACTAGTATGCATTACAGTATACAGAATACAATTTACATATTCTCTGTATGGCGTTTACCTTTCCTATCGATACATCTATATACGATATTCTATCATGTAGACAATTTTCTACATGTAGACATCAAAGCCCTTTGTAGACATCATGAATATCGTCGGTGCGCCATGTATCATATTGTATAACTATTTCTTTCGGCGAAGACATTGATATCTATAGTTGCTGATATGCATGTGAACTTTATGTTAGAAACTATGTTCATTAATATATTGGTTACTAATGCTTAACATTCAGTTAATATGCGTCATGTGTCCGATTTACCCTTTAAATCCTTTGACTTTAACCATGGCTATACAGCTGAGAGTATATAACATATGATATATTCCTATTCATTTCTAATCTCATTCGCCTTGACGTGGTGGAAATGCTTGAGTACTACAGTGATTCACAAAGCTATGGTAATGGGTAAATTTTACCTGGTAGCTTCAAGCATATTACAAAGATTTGTGATGAGTAGTCAGACTAATTGAATGAGACATTCAGTAGGAGTGGCGACCACTGAAATATTAGCCAAGAAAACCCAACTATGCAATTACAACCAAACAACACCAGGGTTAAAGTCCCTGAATATAATATATCGGATGTTAGAGAGATTTCAACAACAACAAATCAGTTTGACGGTTTATCTCCAAACCCGGAAGGAAGGGATAGACTCGATATCAATGACATTCCGATAAAACTGCTCAGCTGCAAGCAGTATATAAATATAGCAACAATGAACGTCAGAACATTAAGAAAAACAACAAAAAGACAAGAAATAGCAGAATTGGCATCTAAATTTCAGATTAGTATACTTGGTTTAATCGATCATAAAATTGTTCACGACGATGATGAAACAAAGATTGAAAAATATGGTGAATATACCATGATTACAACATCAGCTTGGAGAAACAAGAATAATGCCTCATCCGGAGGAATCGGTTTATTATTGAACAAAACTAGTTTAAACTCACTTATAACAATAGTCAAATGGAATAATCGTATTTTAATCGTTAACTTTAATGGAAATCCTAAGTCTACAATTATCATACATTACTCGCCCTGTGAAGGAAGTGAATATGCTCAAGGACACTACGATGAACTTACGAAAGCAACTGTCTCTATACCTAAACACAATTTTCTAATCGTTATGGGAGATTTCAATGCTCATTTTGCTACATCTAGTGAAACCATCCATTCTTATCATGATAAAACAAATTTAAATGGACAACTTTGTAAAGACTTTGCACAAGAAACTAATCTATTAATAACCAATACTCACTATAAAAAGAGAAAAGGAAAACTATGGACATTTATGTCAGATTGTACCGGAAATAAGACTCAAGTTGATTATATAATGATACGTAAAAAATGGAGAAATAGTTCTATAAACTGTGAAGCATATAATAGTTTTAGCAGTATAGGTTCTGACCATAGAATTCTGAATTCCAAAATTAAATTAAGTTTTAGATCACAAAAGAAGAAAAATTCAATACCAATGTATAACTGGTCAGTACTTAAGAATAAAAACATAGCTACAGAATACAGTGACATAGTTACAAAGAGATATAACCAACTTAATATTTCCAATGAAGATGAAATTAAAGACATATCTTTAACATATGGTAATTTTATTCTTGCAAATCAAGAAGCATGTAAATCTCTATTACCAAAGAAACGAAAACTTGATAAAAATCCATCTCGACATCCAGATATTGCAATACCTCGTGATAATGTAAATGAAGCTTATAAAAAGTATGTATTATCAAATACAGAAGAAAAGTATGAAATGTTTCAAGAAACCAAGAGAAAACTACAGGAAGCATATGATAAGATAGAAAGTGATGACCTCGAGAAAACAGTTTATGATATTGAAAATTCGAATAAATTAAGACAACATGCCAAATGTTGGCAACTAATCAATGATATAACTGGTCGTAAAACTACCAAAAAAGGAATAATTAAAGCCAGTAATAACGAAGATAGAATCAATAAATGGTTTACTCATTTTAAAAATTTACTCGGCAATAATAATTCTGAAGAAGAAATTGATGATTTTGAACCAGAAATTGTAATTAAACATACAGAAATATTTACCAACGCTTTTACAAAAGACGAATATCTAATGGTAAAGAATAATCTAGTAGATGGAAAAACAGTAGGACCTGATGGTGTTGCACCTGAAGCTTTTAAATACTGTACATTTGACGATATCCTTCTAGAATATGCAAATAAAATTTTACTTGAAAAGCAAAAACCTATTCAATGGTCTACTTGTCAAATAATGCCAATACCAAAATCAGGTAATCTTAATAAAGTCGACAATTATAGAGGAATTGCTATATCTGTTATTGCTCTAAAAATAACTAATAAGATGATACTTAATAGAATTCAGCCAATTATAGATCCCCTTCTCCGGCATAACCAAAATGGTTTCCGTCCCAGAAGATCAACTACTACCCATATACTAGCACTGCGAAGATTAATAGAAGGTATCAAAGAAAAGAATCTAAAAGCAATCATTACTTTTGTTGACTTTAAGAAAGCTTTCGATACTATAAATAGAAATAATATGTTCAAAATACTCTTGGCTTACGGAATTCCCACTATTATCGTAGAAGCAATAGAAACATTATACAAAGGAACCAAAGCGAAAGTACTAACCTGATGGAGAAACCAAATTGTTTAATATAACTACTGGAGTTCTACAAGGCGATACGTTGGCCCCCTTTCTGTTTATAATAGTGCTTGACTATGCAATGCGAATGGCTGTGAAAGGAAAACAGTTAGATCTTGGTTTTGAACTAACTAGGAAACAGAGTCGTAGGGTACCAGCAAAAGTGATTACAGATCTAAGCTATGCAGATGATATTGCTTTAATATCACAAGATATTGAGCAGGCTCAAGAATTACTATCAAATGTAGAAACCCAAGCTTTAAAATTAGGTTTAAAAATAAACTCAAGAAAAACTGAAATAATGGCTTTTTCTCAAAGTGAACCAATAAATATCCACTCATTACTAAATGAAGATATTAAAGTAGTAAATAACTTTAAATACTTGGGTGCATGGATGAGTAGCTCATCAAAAGACTTTGAGATCCGAAAGGCACTAGCTTGGCAGGCATGTCACAAGTTGAAAAAACTCTGGAATTCCAAGTTAAAAAGAAAACTAAAGATTAGGACTTTTCAAGCTACTATTGAAAGTATCCTACTATATGGCAGTGAGACTTGGACGATCGACAAATCACTTGAACGGAGAATAAATGGATGCTATACAAGGTTATTAAGAATGATTCTGAATGTATCATGGAGAGACCATATAACAAATGTTGAACTCTATAAAGAACTACCAAAAATTACCGATGTTATAACTACTCGTCGTCTGCGAATAGCAGGTCACTGCATCCGTCACGACGATGAAGTAGCTCATGATCTGATTTTATGGCAACCAACGTCTGGAAAAAGCAACAGAGGAAGAAAAGCTGTGACGTACATTGATAATTTAAAAAAGGATACTGGACTAGATGATGTGAATGAAATACGTAATGTTATGATGATTCGTGATGATTGGAAGAAAATTGTAAAGAAGGGTCGAACGGGAGTTCGACATAAGTAAGTAAGTAAGTATTAGGAACTTATATGACCTCTAGATATATGCTTATAACAAAGATTTTGCGAATAACTTAATACTTAATGAATATTTGATAACAAATATAGAAATTATATATTTAATTTTAGAATGGTTTATTTTTTAATAATATAATGTTATATTTTATATCTATACATTTGTATATTCTTGAGAAGGTTTTAAGTTTACATTTTTTGTCATAAATTTATAAACATAATAAAAAAATCAGTTTATTGGATATATCAGCAATATTTTGAATATTAAAAAAACTATTTATATAATTATGAATATTTTATTAATTAAAATTTTTTTTGTAGGATTTATAGTTTCTGAGATACCGAGAGTGTCCGTATTCGGGCACTGTCCGTATTCGGTTACTTTCCCCTATTAATATTTGTATAGTCCATTCCTTTGAGTTGTATATCAATATGATATAATATATGTTTAATACTAAATTATCTTATATACGAATCATCTTAATTGAATAAATACCTTTACTCTAGTAATGTAGGTATGTTAACTAATCCTAGTATGTTAACATATTATTTAACATATATAATATCAGATATAAATTATGTAATTTTGGGAAATCCACAAGATACTGCAGTATTAGAGCATGCTCTAATAAAATCTGCTTGTGATGACTATATTATATTCGATAATGCTTTTAATAAAACATATTATATTCTTCTTTAATATATATGTTAATATATTCTTTATTTAGTTTGGATAAATAAATTATATTTATTTGGGATAAAATCAAATAATATTGCTACAATTGTCGAAGATTGAACGGCATTTTGCCCAACCAGATTTAAGGAATGTACAGCTTAGATATGGCCCATATCATATGGGGATCCATATTGACAATGGAAATTGGTATATTATGATATCGTTCATTTTATTGAATCTTCCATACATATTGCTGGATTTTTCATAACTTTGAGCTTATAGAGCTATAATCTATTATATTTATATTATTGTCATTGTGTGTATTTATATATAAATATATAGATGAGGGTGGTGTAAATCTAAACATTCAGTTGTAAGTACTAGTTGAATAATTGCAAAAATTATATATATTTATTAAATATATATACCATCAGTTTTATATACAACATAGTAGTACTATTAGTAATCAGTTTTCAATGGTTATTATTATACATATATAGTATACTATTACAGTAGATTATAGTTATTTACATTTAATAGATATATGTAATTCTATCATGTATAATTCGCTCTCACCAACCGATCGCCACTATTATATATAGACATTATTTATGCCGGTTTTCATGCGGCCAATGGCCCGCCCAATTTCAATATACTCCGTATAAATTTCAATATAATACTTATACCAAAGATGTTGCGAAGCAAAGATATAACACTCCATATCTACGTAACGTGATTAGTATTCATACATCCCGCTGCTAGCAGCAGTATCGAAATCTATTTATGTTTGCCGCGATTTGCATACTACAATGTTTTCATTGCTCTATTAAATTACATGCAATATAAATTAGCTTTTACTAGCCAAATAGATATTTATAACATTTAAAACCAACATATCCTGTTGACTTGTTATATATTAGTAATGAACACTTAGTTTTCATATTACAAATAATAATTTAAAGCATATTATTTTTCATTTTAAAATTGCATAGTTTGATACTAATTTACATTATAAACAACTCATAGTTCCTAAAAGTAACCCTATATAGTGTCGCTGTTGGTTTTTGTATACAAAATAGAATTACACGATTTCTCGCGAATGTTATATCTTACCTTAGAAAAATTATATATAAGTATATATAACTTATATATTATATAATATATATAACTTATATATTATATAATATATATAACTTATATATTATATAATATATATAACTTATATATTATATAATATTATATTATATTGAATATAAGTATTATTATAATTATAATTATTTAATAATTAAGTTATCACAATCATATAATATATATACACATTGAAAACATTCCATAATCGTATAATGATGTATATTCTTACTGATATCAATGACAATTAACCTTTTAATCGGAGTATATATATTTATTTGTGTACATATTATTTGTATTTATAACTTATAAGCTTTATAATTGGAAATTGTAAACGAGTCGTGAACTGTAATCTTAATGAAGTAAATCTGTCACTGAATGCAGTTTAGCGAGCGCTAGAAACATGAAAATATATATATATATAAAGTTTATATTATAAACTGATTACGATGTATATTTAATTATCATCAATATTAGTTATTTACACGTATATATATGTAATTATACGATTGTCGGATTTTTTCGATTTCATCCATATATATATAGGATGTATATAATATAGGGTTGTCTGTACGAATTACTATTGGCCGAGGTTCACATACAATTGCTGACCATTAGATATAATATTAATATAAGCGTAATAGGAGGTTATCTGTTATCTTATTTTTTATAATCAATACAATATTAACCATTGTGTAAACATTATTACGATATCAAACATGAATGAATTATATGGTGCAGTGAACGCATATTATTCATGTACTTTATATGTAAAACTATTTTAAGAACATACATCGCCTCCCTCTTTAAAGTTATAATTCAAATTATTATTATTATTATTATATTGATTTCATTGAAAAATGTCATTGATTAATTTTAAGTAATTTAAAAGGTATCCTACAAAATTTCGAGCTGTATTAATTTTGTATTTGATAATATAATATCATGAAATTAATCAATACTATAATTAATATGTATTGGTTGAAACATAGGTAGTTAATAAATACTAGTTAACAGCTTTAGTGCATAATCAATATCAAAATGTACAATATTTCGTTGTGTTTTTAAAGTTTATTACAATTATTTACAGACAATGTAAAATTACATTTGAATCAATAACGATTCCAATATATTCTATAATTGTGAAGAGAAAATTAGCTAGCTTAGTAGTATGTTGTACCGGTAATTGTAATAATTACTATCTTTGTATACATATAGAATAAATATGTTATGAATCAAAGATACAACACTCCATATACATGCAACGTAATTAATATTAACATGTCCCGCTTCTAGCAATAATATCGAGTCACTGAAATAGATTCAGGTTTGATGAGGTTATTATTACCAAAATATTGTATAAATAATAATTTAAAACATATTTTTACATTTTAAAATGATATAGTTAGATACGAATTTACATCATAAGCAACACATTTATCCGAAAGTTCAACCTACGTGGGTGGCGCTGTGTTTCGTGTTTTGTTTATAACATCGATTACAAGAATTAGTGTCCATATTATATATCTCCTTAAAAAAATACATACTTTTACATTTGTGTATGTTATTTCACCCAATTGCACAAATGGATTGCTCATGTGGACAGTGTATGTAAAAGAATCAACAAATATAACGAATAAAAATTTATGTTAATATAGTATTATTTAGTTTTATAATTTTCTATTATCCATAACATAACAATCTATAAACGGTATTTATTTGTAATCAATTATTCAAATACATATTAATAATAAACTATTAATTCAATCATTATTTTTCGAATATTTATCTAAATAAAGCTGTATAATTTAATTTTAATAACTATAAATTATAAAACACAGTTACTTAGTTTTTGCCAATTGGCATATTGATATGTGTGAATTTTTACCGTATATTAACATGGAAGAGATAGGGTTTTAACGTTTTTGCCATTTTTGCATGCTAGAAATTGGTTTCTGCCCAAATATCCAAACCCAGTATATATCATATATATCATATATATGTATAAATATATGTATATCATATATATGTATAAATATCACCCCTTATTTATCATTAAACATGTTGATTGTATAATTAGTTAGCAGTCATAAGGCAGGCATATCAGGCATGACTCATGCAGCATTAGTAACCAGTAAGTTAATTAAGGCCAACCACATTACTCTACATGTATCTTAATTAGTATTAATATCTTAATTATATATTGTTATTGGATTATATAATTTGTAATATAGTATACTGTATATTATACAGTATATTATATACATATTATATATAATTCAATAACAAAATGTAATTAATATAATTTATAATATGTATATAATATACATATTATATATAGTTCAATAACAAAATTTAATTAATATAAATCACAGAATTGTATAGTTGTTGTATTGCCATTTTACTAGTGTTAATTACGTTTGCAGCTTACAGTATCTCAGTATGAAATGAATATTTGTTAACAAAAAGTATGGAGATATATTAATGATATATATACATGAATATCCTCCAATAAAAACATGTGTGAGGACATGTTCACCATCCCTTTCTTTATTTACGCCACTAAATATATATATATATAAGTTACTATTATATAGATGATAACAATTATTCAATAATGATATATATACAAATAAATTGTTTTAGAAAATATTATAATTAATGGTTCCAATAATATGATTATCGAATACAATTTCTACAATCGTTGCACGCACATGTGTATGAGGAGATAATCAACCATTAATCTGTGTGTTTGTGTGTGTGTAGTAGTTGTAGTAGTTGTAGTAGTAGTTGTAGTAGTAATAGTAGTAGTAGTAGTAGTAGTATTTATTTATTCACAAAAATTCAATTTAAAATAAATAGTGCGAAAGTAATATATAAAGTTATGGGACATCCATAATAAAAAATAAAATAAACCAAAGTAATAATAAATATAATAAGAATTAATTGTATAGAATGTGTCAGTGTGTGTATGTGTATGTATGTGTGTGTGTATGTATGTGTGTGTGTATGTGTGTGTGTGTGTGTGTGTGTGTGTGTGTGGATATCCTAGCCGTACCCGTACATTATGCACTAGAGGATAGTACATGCACAATGCACATGCTTATCACCCTTCTACCAGTGTATTGCAATAATAATAGAATATTACATATTCCATATAGTATTATCTGTAAGCATTTAAGTGTAGCCGTACATTTACTATGGCTACCGTAATAGCATGTATGCTATTATATATTAGCTATAGCTGTAGATCATTCAACTACTGCTTCTACTGCTATATTAATTACGTATTCATAATTTTAATTTAATATAAATTATTTTAAATGATGCAGTCAATGTATAACAAATATAACAAATATTGTATATAATTTGAAATAAATTATTAATTTATTATTTTTAAATAATTAATTAAATGAGTAAGAAATTAAATAATTTGATATATTATAAAATATAGATTTATTGCGAATAACAATTCGAATATCAAGATAATATATAACATAAATTCATATAATTTTATTTCACAAGATATTACTCATTTATAGAATTAATACTTACTTAAAAAAAATCTACATTTTCATAAAATCGTTAATTACTAAAAATGTGTTCCATTATAAAATTAATAATATAATAATTTCCTCACAGTTCAAGCATAACCCCCTTATGACCTCATATTAAACCTCCTTCGATAGCTCATTAATAGGTTAAACCCGTGAGTGTATTGAAATGTGTTTACTGTTTAGGTTTTACACTGTGACCGATAATTAGTAATTTATGTTTACTCGTGACATCCGCTCTCTATTCAAATACCGTTTAATCACACTACTACTACTACTACTACTACTACTATCCAACGCATGTATTGCAACGCCGCGCTGGTTCCGACAAGCATCGTGCAGTAACCTGTTGATTCCATTGTAATCAGGGGTCACCCAGGGGTCAAACAGCACGGCACGCTGATTAATCATTCACCTAATGCAATGTAAACAGTATATTGAAATGTAAACACACACGTTTTCCATTTCAATCCATCGACGACCCACCACTCACATGTATTACATCTCTACAGTAGTATTATTACCCAGATGACCACACGATTGTGTCCCCAGTGTACTGTGTACCTATGAATGTGTACAGATGATGATGTATTACAGATACTAGCAGCGGGATGGGTTCTCTGTCCTTCATCACCACATCGTGGATACTGGCTCTTGTGTTCAAGTTAAAGACCCGGCTGAAAACAGTCAGTACCGTGTGTGTGTGTGCGCATGTGTGTGTGCGTTTGTGAGTGAGTGAGTGTATGTGTGTGTGTGTAGGTGTATATGCGCATGTGTTGGTATGTGTGTGTTTGTGAGTGAGTGAGTGTATGTGTGGTTTATGATATGTATTATAATTATATTCATATTTTCGATTACATTATGTATTATATAATTAATTTATAATCATTATTAGTATACTCTTTATATTAAAGTTATTTTTCTTAAGGGCATAGAAAAAAAAATTATTTTATTATTTGTTTTATAATATATCGATAACATTTTGGTCATAGCCTAAAGGAAAGGTTAAATACAAGCATGATAACATATGATATTATTCAGCAATTTATTCTTTGAAAATAAGTCCTTTTTTGTATCTTTTACATGTATAAAATATGTATCACGTATCATTGTTACTAGGTGAACATCAATTTAGGCTCTGTTAAATTTGATTTCACTTTGCTTTATAAGTAAATAGAGAGAAAATTGTCAATGATAAATCTATGAAATATATACTATAAATTATACGCCATGTATGATGTTTTAGTTGTCATCTATTCAGATGATCAAATAGAACCAAGTGTACAATATCTTAAAGCGATATCATTACAGTTAATAGCACATTTCATATATCTCGTATGTATAATATCAAAGTTGTGTACATTCATAATGATGTTATTATTTATTTATGTATGCTATCAGTGTAATATTTACATTAGCACAGAGAGATAGGTAAGCTCTGGTGAATTCACTTTATTGTGGTAAACACTGTCAATATAGTAGTCTCTGTGCTCTCTAGTATATGTTCAGAGTCTCACACAACTTAATTACCCTGATGAGGACATGTTTCTACAGTCCCCATTCACAATTATCAATTATAATAAAATAGATAATACCAGTTTTTATATTGTATTTCAATTATAAATTAAATCTATTAAATAGATCATGCGATTAGTAATTTAACATATAAGAATACCAGTGAAATTGCAGATTTCATAAACAATTATTTATTTCTGATTTATTAGTGGATTTCGAATTATATTATAATATTTATAGTTATTATTTACATTATGAATAAATGTTATAATTCTAACATTATTTAAAATTCTACTATTATTTAATAATAAAATATATATTTATATATACAATTACAAATTATTATATGCAAATTATTAATATATGATTTATCTACCTACTAATTTATTATAATATTTCATTTTATTTGGTATATTAAAAATAGAATATAATTCAATAGATTGAGATGATCAATTTATAATTAAATTATAATAAATTAATACATACACACACACATATAGTGTTATTCTCTAATAACGCCATTAATCGTACAGTATGGCTACGACCTTGAGATATTCAAGGACGTTGACATCTACCTGGGCGATGAGATAGCTCGCGGCAACGAGGGAATCGTGAGCCGGTGCCAGCTAGAGTTCCAGGCAATGCTGATAGAGTGCGCTGCTAAACAGCTGCTTAACTGTAACTCTGAAGAGTCGGTGATGTTATCACTAGAAGAGCTGTTCCTCAACTGGTTTGTATCGCGAGGTCAACTGGACATTACTACGCCCCCCTATGTATTATTAATGTCATCACTAGTTATTGAAATGGTTCGATTTTCGATAAAATGCAGGTAATTATTATTAATAGCAGATTTAAACGAGTTTATTAAAAACTTTTCGATTGCAATTATACCTCCTGTTTAACTGTTACGGTAATATGTAAAACTCTTTTTCATTATAATATAAAATAATAAAATATTTCCGAAAAACTTCATCAAATTTAAAAGTATAAAAAAAAATTATTACATAGATAATTTACTAAATATTAATAATATAGTAATATATTATATATTTTTTAAATGTAAATGTAGTATATTACTTTTAAGACTATAATTCTTAACTAATGAGATATTATTGGGTATAACTAGAAAATTATTACTGGAATTAGGTAAATCTACACTGTACTTACGATTCAAAAGTTAAATATATTGTTTATTTATAACAAATTATTATTGCAATTTCGTAATACTAAAATAGTATTTAATGTATCTATCTATAAACCCTATTATTTATTTCATTATTTATAAATGATGCTCTGGTTGAATGAAACCGTTTCATTACGATCTCGATATGCACCTCTATTTAATTAAAATAGACCTAAAATAGTCTTAATCTACTGAAATCATTATTATTTAGAAACTCAATCGAATTAAATTAAAACCTCCTTGAAACTCTACTATTAGGTCTACTATGTCCCTCCCTAGTCATCACTACTACAACTTGGTTAACAGTCGTGGATACTGCAATCTAGTGGCCACTACAGCCCGAGTGTTCGGTGTAGCTGTCAGCTCGAAGCCGATTGGCTCAAGTTACGTGGACGTACCCCACATCATCATCCTGACGGAACTAGGAGAGATGGACCTACTGAAACTGTTAGTTGAGCCGGCCATGATGGTAACCCTTTTCAACCTGGAACATTTCATTATTGTAGCTTAATTATAAATGTGAAAATATACATATTTTGTTTATATGAATTTCCCCATCTATTCCCATGTTAAATTTTGTTTAAAGTGACCAGGGCTTTGCATAGCCAATATTGACCTGAACTAAAATTTAAATGAATCCTATGAAGCAGCCGTGATCACCATCCCTCCCTCTCACACCGTACAGCTACAGCACTCGTCCTGTGGACCAGTTAGTCACCTGTCGTCTGTTCAGCGACCTTGCCGCTTCCATTCAGAGGTTGCACGATAAGAAGATACTCCATCGCGACATCAAACCTGAGAACATTCTCGTTATTACCGTAAGTTACACCGTAAGCTGGTAACCATGGTAATAACTTATGTAACTATGGTAATAACAGCGCAGCAGTAACTTATGTAACTATAATAATAATAGTGACCAATAGCGTGTAGGTTGTTGTAGTCGTTAGGGATAAGCTTAACTTGTGGTGTTATCTCATCTTATGTAATGCACCTAGGTGATGCTACTGGCAACAGTTACATAATATTGACATTTAAGATCATCTCCTTGCATTGGCATGACTTATTATACTATTTATAGATATTTACATATGTCAATATATATTAAAATAGGAGATATTTCAAAAATTAACTATTCATTCAATATTCAGTATTTTTAATAATTTTTTAATTAATCTATATATTATATTATAAATTGATTATATAGAACATAATTATAAACATAGAACATAAGTCACATGAAATTAGTCACACTAAGCGGTACACAATACCAGTAGCCACACAGCTTAATGGAAAGTAGCCCATAGTACCCTCATAGACTTTACTTACATCTTTGACTACTGACCTATTGCCTCTATCATATTATATATCATTATATTATTTTAAATATACCGGTTATCTTTATACATTTCTTATACATCAATAAGTAACACATATCGTAGTGTAGTGTCATATAGTGTTATCTCTAATTTATACTATTTAATTTTATTATACACATTGCAGGCACCTGATTCTAATAATGCTCTGAAAAAGGTTAACATAATTAATATATTCAATATAATTGTAGGATATATTTAATCAAATTGAATAATAATAATGAAATACCACTCTTATGGGTGGGTGAAATGTTCCTTGTATTTACATGTAAATGATAGGGAAGCTATTAGTTTACTAAGAAAGCGTTTCAGATTGTTAACATAATACTTGTTTACTATGTAGATGGCATTCATATCTAGAAGTGCTTTATTAACTCTAATAGGGTGTTCACATCAATTCCGTTTTAAAAAACGTACGTGTAACTGCAACTTCAAATGATTCATTCACGGCAAATTTGAAGTTATGAGTCACATTCCTATTTATTTGAAGTTGAACTACACGTTTTCTGAACGTTTTCTGAAATAGGATTAATCCTATTTTCTGTACATAACAACACACAGAATTAGAGAGAACAGCTAGAATGAACACACAGAATTAGAGAACAGCTAGAATTCCACTTGATTCCAATTGATATATATATATATATATATATATATATATAAAGTATATTATTACATATAACTTATCGAATAACTATTTATTAAATATATATATATATATATATATTAAATATACTATTTATTAAATATATATATATATATATATATATATATATATATATATATATATATATATATATATATATATATATTGATATATATATATATATATATAAAGTATATTAACAAATGTTTATTATTACATATAACTTATCGAATAACTATTTATTAAATATATATATATATATATATATATATACATATATTATAAAAAGGTTATATAAGATGGTATACAACTATATATATATTTTAATAATATATATCAACTATACAATAGTAATATATAATATATATTTCAATAATTTATTAAATATTTATTTAAATTATATATATTTCATAAGTTTAGATATAATTATAAGGATTTATGTATTATATAATAATATAGTATTTGTTATATTAGTTAAAAATATTAAATTAATAAATATAATGTATGTAGTATTTATGTATTTAAAGAAATATATAAATCTACTATTTATACATTGAATTTAGCTATATCCCACAATTAGATTTGTTACAATTGATTTTATTTGTACATTTTTAAATATAGGTGGCGATATATGTCTACCCTTACGACAAACTAAAAAACACGGAATTGATGTGAACACTTAAAAATCTGTTACTTCAAATTTGCTGTGAATGAATCATTTGAAGTTACACGTACGTTTTTTAAAACGGAATTGATGTGAACACCCTATAAGGGGAGAGAAATAATGAAATGTGACTTATCAATATTTGTTTAGATAACAAAATCAATATATTTAATGAGATTTTCTATTATAATTGTATCTATATAGTTTATATAGCTGTATATTAGATATATACTCTGATCATTTTATAAATATTCGTAAAAGGATTTTTTGTAAATGGAAATAAAGTTCCGTGGTATTAAGCTAAAGTTCTATTTTCTATGTAATAAATAAGAACATCATCGCTATTGTTTACTAAACTTCAAAAATTGTATATTATATGTACATTATAATATAAATTCAAATTATTGAAAAAATATTTACAATATGTACATAATAAAATATAAATATAAATCGAATATAATAAAATAACAATCATAATAACATCAGACCATTAATAGTTAACTTATCTATATTTTGAATGCATTTTTTGTACATTTATTTCTATGAGACATTTTGTAAAAAATATATCATGTCCGTTATCATTTTAAATTGATAAATGATTTAAATGAAATCATAATAAGGGTAAAAATAAAATATTTTAATTCATTGGCTATTACTTTTACATGGTAGTTAAACCTATATACATATATATATATATATATATATATATATATATATATATATATATATATATATATATATATATATATATATATATATATTAAAACACTTATTATCTTTCATATTTTGTTAAATAAAGAATATATTTATGAACTAAAGTAATAATGTAAACCCAAATTATGATACAATTTTTAATTAAATTAATAAATATCTATTTATCAAAATGTAAATAGGCCTATGATTAAAATGCACTTATAATTACTTTTATATTGCATATTATATTTTAGAGAATATTAATTAAATATAATATTTTAATAAAAAAAATAAAAATGTTACCGTCAAATCTCTTTAAATAAATTACAAACCAACAGTATGTATCAATACATATAATATTCACATATATACACATTTTTGTATCCATTTATAATTAAATAAATTTGTAAGGGTTAGTGTGATAATAATTCGTTAGATACATTTGTTTAATAAATAATAATGGTGGTATACTTGATAGGTGATAACTTATTTCTTACAGTTACCGTAAAAATAAACGAAAAACAATCGAAAGTATAAATAAATCATATAGAAAATAAAAATAAACGAAAAATTATCAAAATAGAAATAAAATACATTATTTTGTAAGTGGTATCGAAATATTCAATTTCTACTTTATAGAATTCTTCTTATCTTGTTACCCTGTTTTAGTAATACATTATTAGTTATATAGTTTAATATTTAAATGATAAATTTTGAATATATTATAAATAGAACATGTTAAAAATAAATTAAACCAATACTAGAATGAAATTTATTATATTTACATTTACAATTAGTAGACTTAACATAGATTATATATATTATACATATATACATATAAAAGTATAATAATAAAATATGAATATGTATATAAATATATATAAAAATATAAATATGAATATGTAAATGACATGTATGCAAGTACAAATATAATTATATAAATGGAAAATAAAATAATAAAACAAATTAAAATTGAATAAAAACAGACGCTATCTCTATTATATGATGATATCTCACCTGTATGTAATGCTGATCAATTAAATAGATACATAAATATACGTAAATGTATTTTTTAATTTATAAAAATGATCTTACAATTATTAAATCAGTATGATTAGCATAATAATAAAATGCTTTAATTCATATTTAAATTTGAAAATCAAATAAGAACCTATTTATATATATTGCATTTCATCAAATCAAACAGTTCGCATTACATCCAATTACATATTCTTAATGCTTTATTAATATTTATTAAAATAACGTGTTGCCTAACTAAATTAACCTACCCCAACACTTATGCACCCCCCCACCCCTACACTTATGCACCCCCTTACCTCGCAACCCCTGATCACAGATTGATCACCGAGTCATAGACCTAGGTATGGCTATCATGCTACCCTCTCAGTCGATAACCAGTGACCTCGTCTTCGGTACTACGGGGTACCACGCCCCCGAGGTTGTCAATGAGGAACGCTACGGTCTTAGTAGTGACATCTACTCCCTTGGGGTCACCTTCGTTATATTAGTAAGTCTACGGTCTACCTATCTATAGTAGTCACCTTTTACTGTATCGCTGTTTTAAATTAACTATCCTATCCTAGTCTATATATTAGTCTATATATATATATATACAGTAAAATCTCTCTATAAGAAACCTCTTTATAAGATAGTTTGTCACACATTCGGTTGGAATTCAACCTTTTCCACATTAAAAAACCTCTTTATATGAAACTTAGTGTATACAAAATATAAAAAATAATTATATATAAAAATAAATAGAATTATTATATATTGATAACAATTATAGAAATTAATTATTAATTTTCTATCATATATTTTGTATTATATAAGATATTTTTGTTTCTTAAGTGCTGTTCACATGAGCAATCTATTCCAGGAATTTCGCAATGGAATTCTTAAGAATTGCCAAAATGTGACAGTCTGTGTTTTTTCTGCGATTATTGATAAATGTTCTAATCCGAATTTATTCTAGTTTTGTGACAATTTATGCAATTGGTAAATAAACGCATGCACAAGTATACTGACGAGTATTAATGCATACGCATTTACCTTTTTATGGGTCAATCTATTTATAATCGTTTACCATTATAATTGATTAAAATTATGTTATTTAATCATTAACGATCATTTAATTAATAATTAATATATAATTAATAATAATTAATTAATAATTATAATTATAATATATAATTCCTTATATAATTATTAAATTATGAATATATATATATTACCACTTTATGATTATATAATAAACTTAAGTTTATAAAATGTATATATTTTTAAGAATTCTACTGCAAAAATAGATTGCTCATGTGAACACCCTAAAATTGATACAGCTAAGAGATTTTGAAACTGGAATTCTTAATAATTCCAAGCGAAATTGCTGGAATAGATTGCTCATGTGAACAATGCTTTACAAATATTTTATATTACATAAATATTACATAAATAGCTCAAATTGAATTACAATTAATTAATAAACGTTATTGTATATCCTTACATTTATTTATGATACAATTGTTTATATTATACAATTATTTGTTAAATATTAGATTATACTATTGATTATATTATACTCATCAATAATGATTCATAATTTATTCATATACTATATATATATAACCTATAGGATATATAATGCATTTTCAATTATAAATTAATTCTTAAAATCATCGGAAAAGTAAAAACATCTCTATAAGAAAAAAATTATTGAAAAAAACAAATTTCTTATTAGAGAGTTTTCACTGTATATATATATATATATATACATATATATATATGTATTTTCAGTAGAATAATGTATTTTGAGCTATACATATATAAATATGTATTTTTACTCTGATAATTCAATGTTAAATGTATTCCCGGAAAGTGTATTGCACATTTGTAAGTATTATTTTTAGGTAACAATTAAATGTTGTATTAATATATACTAGAAATACAAGAATTTCTCTGCACAATTATTTTATTGAATGGTTTTCTGGGTTTACATCTGAGGATATTTAGTTATTACATTATTTAATTGTCTTTATCATAACTTCATCTATATTTCATTCTAATCAGTATTTATAATAATAATTCTCATATGGATAAAGATATGTTTGTGCGATAAATTCAGCAAGGGTGTAAGAGCTATATAGATTAGTGTCACTAGATAATATTACCCCTACCCCTACCACTACCCCACCACTACCACCATTATTACCCCCACCACTACCCCTACCATTACCCCACCACATGCTTTACAGTTGCATTCGCATGAGATGCTCAAGAACAATGAGTTTAAGAAGCTGTTGACTTCGCTGCATTCCAACAAACTGCGGGGAATCAACGGTACTGAACTATACGAGAACATCATTCTACCTTCGATGAAAGCTAGCAGGTGTCCACTTCCTGATGACACTCTCAAGGACATTATCTGGTTAGTAGATTAGAGGTCATTGTAGCGGTGTTTCAAATAAACCATATCATAGATGTTCTTTAGTTTTCTCCTCTGAACTATTTACTATGTATGCTATATAATATCAAATATATAATATAGGATATATATTTTAATATATAACGTAAATAATTTACTTCTAAAAATATATGTCTACCAATTTTAGCAGATAACTGGATAACAAATTGCCCTAAACATTTATATTATTATCTTATCATTATACTAATTTCAAATATGGATAACTGTAGCTATTTATAGGAATCATTTTATATCATTGATATCTTTATCAAATACAAGTATAAATATTTTTTCCCAAATGAGTAATTAAAAATATAAATAAGAATACAATACGAATACAGTTACTGTGGGATTGTTTGGGATGAATTAATAAGGAACGAATAGCGAAGTAATTTGGGAACACTATAATTCATATATAATTCATATTTAAATAAAATTATTAAATCGATGATATTATTAATAAACACTTTTAAACTAATAAAATTTATCAATACGCTGACTTTAATAAATTTTTATTATAATTAAATTGTAAATATAAATGTAATACATAATATATGAGCAGCGAAGAAATCTGGGATTGTTCACAAAGTAATTTGTGATGACTTTAAATAACACATTTATTTTATTTTAATTAAATGAAACATTTAAAAAATTGTAATTATTAAATATATTATTTCTTTAAAAATACAGATACATGTTCAACATATATAAGCCCGGATATAAGCAATAACTGACATGATAGTAGTCTCAGATCTTAATTAAGTATTATATTATTTAAAACATAATTAACTGAAATAAATCTGGAATAAAAACTTATTGAAAACTATATGATACATAATGATACTAATAGTCAATTAAAATATCTATTACAAAATATTAATATTAATTGTTTAAGTATATTATAATATTAAAGATATATATATATATCATATATCTTTACTATTATACATTAAATTATAAATAAAATATATGTATTACATCAAATATACCATGGTAACATGTATCAACGTTTATTAATAATAATGCTGAACTAAGTTGATATTTGTCTCATATCAAATAAAATACATAACAATATAATCTTACAAAATAATGTATTTTATTTCTATTTTCGATTATTTTTACGCTATCTTTTATTTCTATTTTGATCATTTTTCGTTTATTTTTACTATATGATTTATTTCTACTTTCGATTGTTTTTCGTTTATTTTTACGGTAACTGTAAAACGTTTTAATTTCCTTAATTTTTTAATTTCGTATTATTCTTTATTTATTTCTATAACGTATGTTATCGTTAGCAAATATTTATACTTTATACTTTCGATTATATTTTCGACTATGTATTTGCTTAAATAAATTATCAATCAATCAATATATTCATATTTACAAATCTAATCAATTACAAATATTATTAATATAATTATATTAATAAATACTAATATTCAATTGCAATAATTTAAAATCATCCTAAATTACTTCGTAAGTTGTCACAAATTACTTCATCCAAAAATTTAAAAAAAACTTGTTTAAGAATTTAAAGATTACTAGTACCCTAAAATACTTTTTATATTAATATTATTATTTTATATAAATTATTATTATAATTTTTAATAACACCTGAAATATTTCCTATATATAATGTATATATTAAAAAACTTCATTTGTATATTCTATATTATATCTTTATTATACATTTATTAACATTATTCAAATTCTTTATAAAAATATTTGTCTATTTAATTATACATAAATATTTTGATAACATGCTCCAAATACAAATATATTTCTAATTAATCATTCAAATAAATTACTATTCGATCCCTGATGTGTTTCTGCAATAATTAACAAAAATAAATATCAATTTTTATTAACATAAATTAGCACAATTCAAAAATTATTAACACTTTATATTTGAAAAACAAAAATGATTTTATTAAGTAATTATAAATAATAATAGTTATTGAAAACAAATATTATAAAGTTTTCAATTATATAAATATCATATAAGAAATAACATATATTTGATTATATATATATATATATATATATATATATATATATAGATATATATATATATATATATATATATATGGTAATAATTAATTATAGAACAATAAATAATATAAATTAAAAAATGTAATATATATGAAAAAAGTCATTTTAACAATTTTAAATATAAAATATTATGTAAAACTGTATAATAAAATACTACCTATTATAGCTATAAACTAGTAACTTATATTTCAAGGGGATACTTCAATCCTTGTGTCAATAATACATTTACATGTAAATACAATGGCAATGCTTTCTACTATAAATTCCATTTTGGAAAAATTATTGGAATATTGCAAATTTTGTCGTATCTTTATAATCTAAATATGTATCCTCTTACAGAGAGAATTGTAGAATAATAATCATTCAATATTATTATATAAATTTGAAATAGTACATTTGTTTTTATCTACAAAATTAGCAAATACATTTTTTCAATTGTCAATCTATATATGATCATAAATACAATAGAAATATAGAATGCTATGTTTGAGATATATATATATATTTATAATGTTAATATATCAAACAAAATGATGAGAATAAATCATAAACTAAATGTTGAATATCATTTTTAATGTGTGAAAATAATGATTTCAAGATAAATAGATTTAAAGTGATTTAGAATGTTATACGATTATAATAAATATAGTCTTTAATCTATATGTTTTTTAATATTTTATAATTAGAATAATTTATATTTTTACTAACCTTCATAAAACATTATATTTATGATACTTATAAAACAGATTATTGACAATTTGATACAATATCATATATAATTGTAACTGAATTCGTAACTAAATTTAATCTAAAAAATCTAAAATGTCACTATTTGAGGGCCACTGTATCCCCTTATAACATATCATTTATATTTATATATATATATACTAAGGATAAATAAATATCATATATTTTCTATTGTTTATTATCCTTGTATTATATTATGTTAAGGCTGATTTTAAAAAATTTTAAATTATTATAATCATTATTATTCATACCATTTTTAACATGCGATTGCATTGTCAAGTGATATATGTGCACAATGTTTCAGTATGCACACAACTCGTGCGAGAAGAGCGATATAATCTTTCTATCATTGTAAAGAAAGTGAATTAAAAGCAATTGACACATTCAGTGCGTGAATGTCACTCTTCTCGTTAAATCAACAAAATAGCAACATATTTTATTAAATAGGTCAATTAAAATAGTGTGAAATTCATCAATTTAGAATTAAATGACTTATTTCTATATATATATATATATATATATATATATATATATATAGATTATATATTTCAATAAAATAATGTGATATATTCAATTCAATTAAAATACATTAAAAAACATTAAAATAAAAAATACAAATTCAAATACATTAAAATAATAAAAAGTGAAAAATTATGAAAAATTTTAATCTGTAGTATTTTACATATATAAATATTATTTTTAGTACAGATATAAATATAAATTATAATTTGAAATTTATATTAGTGTGACATCTATTTACTGCAGCGCCTCTATCAGAAGCTATATGCTACAATCTATTGCCTTAAATAATATGATGATTTTGTTTTATTAATTTAGCTTTACAGTATAACATTAAATATTCTTTATTATCTATATGTGTTTGTGTGTGTGTATTATTTCAATGTTATATTAGTATAATCAACACATAATAGAGAGTAGTTGCTAATAATAACCTGGCACCCTCTCCACACATACTATTACCTTTCACATATCACATCATAACCACTATTTCCTATTGCACTATAGCGAGATGTTGATGAAAAGAGACAATAGACGAATACAGCTATCAGACATACAGAGACGTCTGTTTGTCTACTCTGAGGAACAGGTTCTACTATCTTTGTAGTAGGCATTTAGTACTAGAATGTTATCGCCAATCTTTTAACTATTTCAATTCTACTATTAAAACACAACAAATATATAAAACATAATATTTATGTCGTATATATATAATATTTCAGTAGTTTGTTTAGTTTGAAATGTTAAGTATAGTAATTAATATTAAATTTTAAGTAATCGTATAAGATTATGTTCTTATTCTAGTCATTGAAATGTTTAAAATGAATTCATTAATTCAATAATGAACAAGTTCTAAAAATAAATTGATTTACTGTATTAAATAATATAATATATGTTTTAAAATTATTATGTAAATATAAGAAATAGAAAATCATTTCAATCTATATATATCTTTTTATCATTCATTGGATAGTTTGTTTCAAATATTGTTTAATTGTATTCACATTTTTATATTAATATTGTACATTTTTCATTTAAATTAAATAAGTTTGTCAATTCTTTATCAATAATATTGTCAATTCTTCATTTAAATAAGTTAATTAATTTATATAATAACACAATAATAATAAAGTAAATTAATTATAAATTATTATTCTTTATAAAATATGTGAACAAATTTTTTCATTTTAAGTTTAAACGTAAAAATATATTTTTAATTTCAATAATCTATCAGATTTTATAATTATATTTGTTTGTATAATTATGTAGAGGAATTTAAAAAGTTTTATAAAAATAATATTTTAATTTCAGGTTTAATAATGTTTAAAATTATTATTAATGAATACAATGAATATGATGAATTATAAATTTTCATTCTTATATATTTAAAAAAAAACAATATGTATTCCATGAATATTTTCATCAAAAAATTGTTTAAAAACAAATTTCTTATTACTGTTATTTATTTTTTCAATTATTTATAAAATTCATATGGTAAAGATACGGTTATAAACTAACATTATTTCATTAGTAGATTTTTGAACTTCACATCCGCAAAAAAGCAACATTATTAACATTTATTTATAGATCGTAATTAATGTATATTTTTCGTGGATATTTCTTATTTCGTACATCAATTGGTAAATTATTATTTTAAATATCTCACTTACATTACATACTAAACTATCATATAACTTTAGTATTTAGTACATGATACTAGTTCTCTTGCTAATATGCTATTACAATATTTCAGAGACAAATCAAAATGAACAGTGGTGATAGCCTAATGATAGAGTTAGTTACTTTCCTTAACTGTCATCTCTTACAACTATCTCTTCACTTACTTCATCCTCGTTGTAGGAACTGTAAATCTTCACAAACCAGCGTTCAGAAGGAGAAGAAGGAGGAGGTAGTAGTAGTAGATATTCCTTTCAAAGTTTGTAACTCTCTATTATCACTTTATATTCTTTGTTCTTTGTTACTACTATTACCACAGAAGAAAAAGAAGAACAAGAACATTCCCACTGTTAGCAGATTCAAGAAGACCCGATCCACTATAAGTTAGTGATCTTATAGTCCTTGCATTCTTTCGTAGTGATCCCCTTAAGACGCGATACAATGGTTTTTTTCAAAAAAAAATTTAATTTCATTTTTGTATTAATGTAAAATTATAATACTTCACATATTATTTTTTATGTGGTGTTTAAATTATGTTCATTACATTATTCATTTTGTTTATATTATATTATTTGTACCTGTATATTCATATTGTTTATATTTGAAACTTATTTACTCAGAATAATTATTTGTGACCAATCATGTTGTCATATCTAGTATTAACTTTTGTACAATTGAATATTTTTTCTTCAATTTTTTCAATATAACTAGATAAAACCTGTAAGATTAAAGATAATTTTGTCAACATTAAAAAATATTTATTTAAAAATTTTAATTAGCAATTTAGTTGGAAAATTAAAATTTTTCATCAGATATTTCAATTATTTTTTTTAGAAACGTATAACATAAAGATGTGTAAACATCTAAAAATTAAAACATATTTATAAAAAACATATAATATAAAAATATGGAATATTATTAATAGATTAAAAAAAAAAGAAAAAAAGTGAATATTTGTTAGTAGATAGAGTTAATTGATTTCTAAAAATAGCATTTTTTCGTATCTTTTACATGTAAACCAAACCATTGTATCGCATCCCCTTAACTTATAGTTTAGATATATATATATATAGGGAGCTGTAAATATATAACGACCTCTAAAATGATGAAAATAACATTCAATCATAAAATATAATTGTACATTATTTCTATGCTATAACTTAAGGGGGTACCGAAGAACGCCCGCAATTTCGGCGTTTACATGCAATTAGATAGGATGTTTTTTAATATTAAAAATAGCGGCATTCATTGAATATATTACCGATTTTAATAATTTTTATATATTTATATTAATTAGAATTATATCTCTGTGTCTGTGTGAGAACTTTTGAATATGATATATATTCGTCGAGTAATTCATGGTTGAACTTCATTACCGATTTTTTCCGGTATTTTAGTGTATAAAAGTTACAAAATGTACCATATAAAATGTAATAATAAATATTTTAAAAAAGTTTCTAGTCACATGTTAGATATATATATTATCTATAATATGTAGTAAAAATTATGAGTGAATAGTAGTATCCGCAATATGTCCTGCTGCTTCGTGTAATCAAGTAGGACATCTCCTAACTCCAGTTCTAGTTGGTAATACAGCATCTGAGTTGATACTGTAGCCCCGTTGTTGTAGATGTTTACAGCTGTACTTATAGCATATTTGACTACGTGGAGACCGTCGAATTAGGACTGGAGGATATTTTGTTATATAAATTAATAATTTGTAAATATGTTTATTGAAAATACCTTTTTTCATCTGTGCCATATAGTAGCATGTAAAGACTCGTTGCAGTTCTGAGTCAGCCCGAGTAAACACCTTCTACCTGTGGCTATAGTTTTCATAATATTTATATCACTTATAAATATCATAATAGGTAAATAGTATTACTAAATACTTTATATTATACTATTTTATAATTATAAAAAAAGTATTATATTTATTATAAGATATCTATTTAGTATAATTGTCTATGAATTTTAATAAAAATACACAATTAATTTGTAGAAATCTAATTAGTAAATAATAATTCATTCAATAAATAATAAATAATTTTATATTTATAAATTATAATCAATGATAATTATATCATAATAAACTATACAAATTTAATATACATTTACATTATGATACATTAGTATAAATACAATATAATTGATATAATTTTCATAATAGTTATATCACAAATTTAATATACACTTACATTATGATAAATTAGTATAAATACAATAGAATTTATATAATTTTCATAATATTTATATCACTTATAAATATCATAATAGGTAAATAGTATTACTAAATACTTTATTTTATACTATTTTATAATTATAAAAAAAGTATTATATTTATTATAAGATATCTATTTAGTATAATTGTCTATGAATTTTAATAAAAATACATAATTAATTTGTAGAATCTAGTTAGTAAATAATAATTCAATCAATAAATAATAAATAATTTTATATTTATAAATTATAATCAATATGATAATTATATCATTATAATAAACTATACAAATTTAATATACATTTACATTATGATAAATACAATATAATTGATATAATTTTCATAATAGTTATATCACAAATTTAATATACACTTACATTATGATAAATTAGTATAAATACAATAGAATTGGTATAATTTTCATAATATTTATATCACTTATAAATATTATAATAGGTAAACAGTATTTACAAATACTTTATATTATACTATTTTATAATTATAAAAAAAGTATTATATTTATTATAAGATATCTATTTAGTATAATTGTTTAGGAGTTTTAATAAAAATACGTAATTAATTAGTAGAAATCTAGTTAGTAAATAATAATTCGATACAATCAATAAATAATAAATAATTTTATATTTATAAATTTAAAATTATAATCGATATGATGATTATAATCATTATAATAAATTATACACATTTAATATACACTTACATTATAATAAATTAGTATAAATATAATATAATTGATAACATAATAAATATTATATATTTAATATCTAACATGTGTTATTTTGGTGGTTGATTTGTAATTTTTCGATCATCTTTCGCCTTTTTGAGTAGCCAACCATACTGAAAATTCTCAAAACCTAGTATATGTAATATTGATTATATATGATATATTTATAATGAACTATAAATATAAAATCTTAGTGGAAATAGAAGAAATAGATTGTAAACAAATTTATTAAACAAACTTTTGTCAAACCGGAATTAAAGAGACAGCTGCAAATATTAATCTGATATTAATATAAATACAAATGATTTGATTGGAGCTTGAACTCACGTGATGCAAAGATAATAATTATAGATAATACAATAACAGATCTATAGCAAATATGAGTTTTTCAAGTTTGAAAATTGATAAAACATTCATTATATGATACGTATTTCAAATTGATCATAATTAATCGAAATAAATTAAATATTTTACATATTTATTTTATACATACCTTCATAAAAGACAACTTTTAACATGTTTATATGAATCTTTCAGCCATAAAAATTCATATTTAAATAAATAATATATTATTTATCAGTATTAGCTCAAAATAATGTTTTACAAAAAAAATTAAAAAACGAAAATTACAAACTACGGTATCCCCTTAAGAAATAAATAATTATTGGAGTCAAATATTTTAATTTTAATATTTATAATATTGATTTTCATAATTTAAAAACTATGTTATATCCATATGTATATCCAATAAGCGCATTTGTTTAAGGCATACAATAATTAAACATATAAATATATATATATATATATATATATATATAGAGATATATGTGTGTGTATACATGTTATATATATATGATATATGATAAATTATATATATAAATATTAATAAAAGTTAGCGATATTTAAAACATTTTATAATTCCACTGCTAGATCAGTAATTATGAAACCATTGTACTAATTTTAGTAGTTATTCAGAAAGATATTCAGGTTTAGAATAAAAAATGTTATAATTTGTAGTTGGCAATAGAAATTTTTATTTTTCTTGTTATTATATTATTTGGAACAATTAATTGGTATCCTTTTTATAAAAATTATATTTATAATAAAATTATTTGTATTTAATAAACAAAATAACAAATTTTAAAGTAATTAAGTTTTATTTATTTTGTCTCGAAAAAAAAATATTCAGAATTATTTATATGTTATCCTATTTCATATATCATAGAGTATTACAAAATTCATAAAAATATTATAATTAGAAATAACCAAATTTGATAGAAATAACAAATATTTGTATGTACTGTATTTATATATTTAAAAATAAAATTCAAAAAATATAATGTCATGGTGTACCAAAGTCTACATCATTGTATTGCAAGCTAATGTACACCTCTGTTAGTTAATGTGCATATTAAAGATGCAATATATTGATGAATGATTATATATTTTTAATACTAATAAAAATCTACAAAAACCTACAGAATTTAAACGAGGATCAAAGTATATGAAAAATACAATTCGTAAAAGAATTAGTAAAAGAATAAGAAATTACTTAAATATTGGTTAGTATTATTATTGTATTCAGGTTACATATTTATGAATTATAAATTAGATATTAAATAATATTTCAATATTTAAAAAAATTTAAAATATGTTTTAATAATTCACTATTTAAAATGAAAACACTTTGATACTCTTATAATTATTTAAAATAATAATATATATTAAAGTAAATACTTTTGAGAATATTTATCATTGCAATATTATAAACAACATATTATTAGAAAAATTAAGATTATGTTTTGAGAAAATTCATTATAGTAGCAGGACTTCTGTTAATGAATTTGTTTGTATGCTAAATTGCTTTTATCAGATTGTATCATGGTCCAGGAGTATATATTTAAATTTAATATACATATCAATACAAAAACTTGTTTTTAAATATACAATTTCAATATTATTATACATAATATGATCATAATATTATATTACAAATTAAATTATTTAAACAAATTAATGCATTTTAATTTACAGATAAATATTTAAAATATCTTGGAATACATTGAAATATAATTAGATATACCACTGATATATTTCAGAGTTCAATAAATTAACATCACAGATTGTGTGCAAACATATTATTCTTGATAATAGATATTTATGAATTGTTAAATAACCAAATAAAAAGCATCAACATTTTTTTTAAATATTTATAAATAGAATTATTGTAAAATAATCATTAGGAAAAAATTATGTTTAGAAAACTTTAATATTTTATACTTGATTATTCTATTAATTATTTAAAAACTATTGAATTGTAATTACTTATTTATTGACATGTATAATTTAGAGTCTACATTTTAGGCAATGATGTAAATGTAAGTAAATTGAAACTAATGAAATGATGGATTTTTTATTATAAGTTAATTTCCACTTGTTTATTATTAATGTTTGTTTTATATATATTATTAAGTTATACTGTTACAATTATTATAATATCAATGTTTAATGTTAAGTTACATAGTACTAATATTAATTAAATATAGAAATGAACATGTAAATAAAATTAAATTTGTATACATTAAACTTTATTTTTTAATTTAATATTTATTTTGCATTAATTTAAATTTTTCAGTTAAAAATACTATTTCTTGTAAAAGATTATAGAATATATATTAAATTATAGTAAAACCCATATATTGTATTACAGAATAATGTACGTAACATTAAACACTGAATATAAAAATTATACAGCTATTAAGATTTAAACTAAAAGGTTTAAGATTTAAATCTATTGTAATCATGGAGAATGTTGTATATTAAATATAACTAATTACGAGTATACTGTATACCCTGTTTTATATTATACACAAATATATTTAAATATACATTATTTAACTGTGAAAACATCGACTCAGATCGTGAAAGCACAATTATTAAAGTCCCTGTGGTGGAGAAGGATGAGGAGGAGGTAAAGGAGGTGGAGGTGGTGAAGGAGGAGTTGAAGAAGAGGCTCAGCATAAGAAACCGAATAGTTCCGCTCCGTTTCCGAGAGTGAATGCCCCCACCCACTCACCCGCCCACCCAGTATACCTGAACTATACTAACCACAGCAGTATTAGGTGCTCTCATACTCTCGCAGTACAACACGCTAATGTTTCACTTTACATTAGTATCTATTTTCAGGAAAGTAACTAGTATTTCATACCCCTCCCCTCGTTCACAACAAATCAGATGTATATTTCATTTGATACGAGTGAGATACGAGTGCAAACATCAATCACAGATATGTTTCATTAAAATAGAGAGAGGATTATTTAAATTTCTTGACAAAAGTTACTCGAATTTAAACTATTCAACAATTTATGGGAATAGTAGAGTAGTACATAATATACCACTAATATAGGTCATGATGAGTCATGATTGCATGTATTATCTCTCTAGCATGAGAGAGAATTCTTGTGTGAGGAATGTTGTATATTAGAGTTGTAGTTTATATTACTTACATATATATATAACATTACCATTAACACATAACAAACATTATCTAACTATACTTACTAGTCAATACTAGTATATTTGTATTTCATACGATTCAATTATTAATACTTCTATATAGATAAATAGACAATCGCTCAATATATGTTTATATATTTATGTCTATTATATGCCTAATTTATATATATATATATAGTATTGTATTATCAATAAAAAATATTTTGAATAATTATTTAATGATTTAAATATATTTACAAATGGATAAGTTAATTTTGCAGATCTGGCTTCTAGTAGAAATGGGCTCTAGTAGTAGATCTTGCTTCTAGTAGTAGATTTGGGCTCTGGTTCCTGAGTTAAATTGTAATCAATCATTAGATTAAAATTGTAATGTAATCCATTATATTAAATATGTTTTAATAGTATGGAGAATTATAGTTATTATGTTAAATTATTATGATGATAAGGTTTATTTTCACTTATCATAGGTGCATATAACAATATAGAAAGAGAACAAAAAATAAATAATTAAATGAGATAAATAAATAAACAACGATAACATAGTAATGTATGATTAATATAAGCGAAGATTTGCGAAGCATTGATGATATGTAGGCCTTGAGGTGTGAATGGATTGATCTAATGGAGGCAGGGGTTCCATAAGGATGGAACAATATAACTGAAAGTGCGTTTATGGTATGAAATATGAGGACAACTTAGGGAAATATCGGCAATAGAAAGTAAGGCAGTTAGTGAGCGTGTTAGTAGGGAGGTCAAATAAGGAGAAGTATAATATATTGCATTATGAGCGAGTGATAGAAGGTGTAGGAGGGACGTTTTTTTGAGGGAACCAGTTGGATAGGAGTTGGTGTATGTCTAATGTAATGATCAAACTGATTAGTGGAGAAAATGGTTCGTATAGATGAACGCATTATACGATTTATAGGGGATAATGAAGTATTAGGGAGATGATATAGTAGTGAGGAGCAGTAGTAATTACGGGAGAGGATGAGGATAGTGGTAAGAGGGTGGGTTAGATCCATTCTTATACGACAAATTTTGGTGACAAAGAGGTGATAGATATATGTTAGCTGATTTAGATATATTAACTATATGGGAATTGAGGGATAGGTTAGAATCCAAAGTAACACCAAGATTTAGAATAGGTGGAATGATAATATGGATGGGATGTTAGGAAGACCATCATTGACAACAGGGGGGAAATAATGATAGTTAGATGGGATATTGAGGAGTGCAGATTTTGAAGAGTTAAGTAGCAGGTTGTTAGGGAGAAGAGGAGGGGCTGAGAACAGATACCATAGTAATATAAATATTGAATATACATTATAAATAAATCTAAGGATAAAGAATACACAGTAATATATATATGATTTATAAAAAATAAATAGTATAACATTAAATAATTAAAAGGAACTGAAATAATTGAAGATTTATGATTTATTATCCATTAATGAAATCAATATAACAGTAATTGTAGGGGTTATTGAGGTTAAGTGGGGATACGTCCTTCGGAATTACTATTTTTAAAACAAAAATAATTTAAATTATTAGAAATAAAATAATCAAATTTTTATCATCTATCATTTGAACTATAAAGTGTACGTCAAATCTTTATATAATTATATAAAAAGATTACTTTATTGTAAGTACCAATTGAATATATAATTTAAATTTCCAGTAATAATTACTAAATAATCGGTTAAGTAATTGCTGTATAACTTTGTGATTAATTTTGAAAATTTTAATAAATTTATAAACATCAAATAGAAATTATTTGTTTACAATTTACTTTATACTATAGCTGAAACTATTATACGAGTATTGTACAATAGAATGCATTTTAGATAACAAGAAATTCAATATATAAAAATGTATTTATTATACATATTATTATTCATATAACATACAATAATACATATAATATTACTTTATATATAAATAAATATTATTTGTATATCAAATATTTTATGTATTCTATATTATGCAAGTACATATATGTATGTAATATTATTTTCTAAAAATATTGTTTTTAATGTATTACTCTCACTCAGTTTCAATTTTTTAAATTTTTAAATTCAATATCTCATTGAATAATGGAAATAATGAATTGAAATTGTCAATATAAGTATACAATACAACAAGCTACATTACATGTAATGTAATTATATTTTATTATACTAATAATAATTAATTTTAATATTCTTTATTTATTAATGATAAATAAAAAATATATAAACATATATATTAAATATTTGAATGAAATGATATGTAATAAAAAGTATTTCATAATAGAATGATATATTATTAAACTATAGAAAGAAAAATTATGTGATTATTAAATTTGTGTAATTGAATTTATTGTAAATGTCTATTTATTTACATTAGGAACTTGAAGGACATACCTCCCCTTGATGTATTGTTTAAAATCATAGTAGAATTGGGAATATAATATATTTGTAATTATTCTTCTGAACATGTTATAATTAAATGATTCAATTGATTAGCAGCATAATTTGGACCACTATTACACATAGATACTTTTATTAAATTGATACGAAACAAATAGTCAATTACGTTGAAGATATCTAATATGTACAGTAGACCGGTTCGTTCGATTCAATTTTTAATCCTTCAGGTAAAATATAATACATATCTATATTTTAGTATAATATGTATTAACAATTTTTATAAAAAAATAGTTACCTTTGGTCACGAAGCATTTAAAGTTTGAAATATAAATTATTATTTTAAGATAAAATGTATAATATTCTATGTATAATAGTAATTATAAATGAAAAAATGTTTTAAATAAATATATATTAGCTCTAAGATTAGATAAGGTTTAAATAAGGTAGTGTTTAAATAGCTTGATAGCATATTACCAAAGATTTTCCGAAGGAAAGATATAACACTTACGCGAAATCGTGTAATTCGAATTTGTATACAAAATACCCTGGTGCCACCTATAGCGGGTTACTTTTAGGAACTATGCGTTGTTTATAATGTAAATTCGTATTTAACTATACACTTTTAAAATGTTAAATAATATGCTTTAAATTAATATTTATATGATGAAAACTAAGTGTTCATTACTAATATATAACAAACAAATATGATATGTATGTTTTAAATGCTATAAGTATATATTTAGTGAGTAAAATCTAATTTATATTGTATGTAATTTAATAGAGCAATGAAAACATTGTTGTATGCAAACAGAGCCGAACCTAAATATATTTCAGTGATTTCGATACTACTGCTAGCAGCGGTTGGGGCTATTACTAAATTACGTTGCATGCATAGGGAGTGTTATATCTTTGCTTCGCAAAATCTTTGATATTACCATATCTAATTAGATGTTCGCAGTGTGTAAGAATGTTGATACAATTGATTTAATTATAAATTGAGTTTAAAAAATAATATGTATTTTAGACAATATTATGGGAAATAATCTTAAAATACTAGACTTGTAAAGTAATATGATATTATAGTTTTATAACTGTGTAATAACATATGTTATACAATAAATACTAATATGTTATAGTAAATATTCATAGAATTATACATTTAGAATTATTATTTATAGATATATATATATTTGTTAGGGTATATAAAATACACTATAAACATACAATGTTTACATTTAATAAATTACTTCTTCATTGAAAAATTAAATATATTAAGGAAATTACAAATTATATGCTTAATCATTAAGTTAATGAATGCAATTTCATAAATCCAAATTAACATCTTAAAGCAGTGATTTCTCACGAATACAGCGGTATTTACATAAATCCACCAAATGCATCCGTTTATCGCAATGTACAACTGATCGTTAATACTACATAATTAATAAGTAATAAGTAATAATAGGATGATGAGAACAAGGGTGCTATCGACATCGCTGATATAAATACGATTGGTATTATACGAAGGATGTCATTAAGATTACAGTAAGAAGTCTGCATATTTATATAAATATGTTATATAACATAATGAAAAGACGACACATTACAAAATATAAATTTATAATTAAATTGAAATTTGAACACCCGCTACAATTAAATGTGCCACCAAATAACTTTTGATATTATGTGCAGATATTTTATTGTGTCAGGCGTTAAAATTACAAGTTAAAATTATATATGTGTATTTAAATGTGCCGACTTCCTTTTGTTACCATTTTTAATATAAGATATTGATTTTGAAATTGATTTCCTTAGTATTAAGTTTAATCATAAGGAATTGATCGCAACTAATTCTAGTTTTGTATTAAAATAATTCAGTAATTATTGTAATAACTCAATAGAAAAACTGCATATGAATAATGTAAATTGAAAATCAAAATTCTTACAAAACTTCACAATATGATCATCGTAATGTGATCATAATGAAGTCGATAGTAGACGTGTTCACATGACCCATGTAATAAATAATAAACGGAAGTGAAAATTATATTTATATTACAATAATTAAATGTGTTGAGACTATCGAATGGCCCCTTTTTTTATTACGATAATTATGTCAAATTTAAAATATTTTACATGTATCGTTGATAACGATTCGTTGTATTATACAACTTGTATACTTTACAATTATAATAATAACTAATTTATATCATATATAATATAAATATATAATATATATATATATATATATATATATATATTATAATATAGAATACATGTGTATTTTCGATATAAGTTTATCATGTAAACTAGTGTGTTAAATATCGAAACGAGTATTTTGAATGTGACCTCACATGGGGGAGATCCACGAACGGCGAATTGAAAATGCGAATGCGAGCGAGTGGGGTCAAAAGGGGGCGGAGATTAGACGCTCACCGGATTATCTAATGCCTGAGTTATTTTTAGATAAGATACACTGTATGTGTATATTTTACAGTGTATTTAGGCGTAGTACTACATGTGTGAATACGCTATGCTATATAGATATATAGTATTTATGCATAGTAATACTCGTGTGTTTTACATTCGTATTGAAATTCTATTAACTGATATTAATTATATGTACTATTTATATACTGTATTTGTATGTGACTATGTATAGACTACTGTTTACAACTTATTTTGCGTCTAAGCTCCGCCGCTTTTTGACCCCGCTCGCTCGCATTCGCATTTTAAATTCGCCGTTCGTGACTGTTATCGGATAACAGTGTTATCCCCTCATATATCTTAGTCATAACAAAAGGAGGACAAATTCGATAAAGACCAAATCATTTGGCAAATGTATTACACATTTAATGTGACATTACGTTAATGATTATCACTTTATAGAATTCCTATTAATTATTAATTTAATATAATCATTATTATAATAATGTAGATTTATTTTAAAATTTAAAAATGTTTTAAAATAATTATTATTTTATTAGTATTACAATTATAATTTATATTATTATTATCCTTATAGGTAACCTTATAAATTATGATGCCCCGTAATGAACTATATCGGCTTTTACACGAGTCATTTTCGTAGGCGGTGGTTTTGCATTTGCTTCATCTTTAACGAACTCTATTCTCTTAAAGCGTTTTTTCTGTGCATCCCTGTGTGCTTTAATACCTTTTAGTGACGCCGAATATTGAGTCAATTGAACCATTAACGGCTTCGGGTATTTACATCCCGAGACCTCAACGTTAACATAGGCAGACGCCAAACAAAGTAGTCTGGCGGATTCAAACTGTGAACGATATTCAACAATGAAATCCTTTCTGAGATCCCATTCAGCTTGACTTTCGTGTCGCTCCCTCAATGTATCTACGTCGAAGTCTTCGATCCACTCCATAATATATAATTACTTTATAATGTATATACACGTGTGTAAATACTTTATAATATTATTAATTATAAATTGGTTTCTATAAAATTTACTTTTGTAAACAATTGTTCAACAAATCAGAATTGTTAAAATCATAAACCATAGAATTACCAACGACAATATAAATTACAGATACCCAGCAATTTCCAGAAATGCTGGGTATATATATTTATCATATACATTGGCATTGGATATTCTCAGGGAGTTCAGACTCCCTGATATCAATACCCCCTATAACCTCGAGTTTATAGGAGGTCTTGCTGATATTTTGATATTTATATTAATCTGAAATATTCTTTATTTTACCATTTGAAGCAAAGATAAATAATTATATATCTGTGATGTGAAATATCGGAATTTATTATTGTTAAAATGAGAATTAATTCTCAGAATTCACTGAATTAAATATATTAATTTATATATAACGCAGTGATATTTTTTACAATTTGTTAATTGATATAAACCATATTTAAATAGTATTTTTAAATAACTAATTATAATATATATTTAATTGTAATTACACAAATATTAAATTATTCATATATTAAATAAATATGAATTCTTCATTATATATAATGTATGCATATTGTGTAGATAAATTAATATTTAGTCATTGGTTAACCCTTTGCATATATACTATAGTAATAAGAAATACTATTTTAAAATATTTCAAGATAAATATTATATAATATTAAAAATATATATATAACTTAATCTTTTCTTGGTTGATATAATGATGTTATAATAGTAGGTATATATATATATAATAATAATAATAATAATAATAATATCAGAATGTAGGCATGACCAAGGTAATCGATGAAGCGTAATGCTTATCTAGTCGTTTACCTGAAATATATTCCTAATTAACAATTATGAGGAGACAAAAATAAAAGTAAAATTTATAAAATATAGAAGTAAAATATGTAATTTTATAAATCTTATAAGAATCATGAGAATAAATAATTATAAATCATATAAAAATATAAATAACTTTAAAAATAATATTAAAAATAAATAAATTATAAATAAACAAATTAATAGTATAAGAAATTAAAAGAATAATTGGAGTATATATATATATATGTTAGTTTTGAATGCTGTAGTTAAAGATTACTAATACATTAGATCCAGAGTTGCCAATATTATGTTGAAATTGATGATGGTATATGATGTATCAACTTCAAGGATATGGGTACGCCAGTTGCAATGCCTTAGGGATCTTAATACCGCCAATAATAAGAACACTGACAATAATTGCCCACTAATATCCAATATCCCATCCCCAGACACATAGGGCACCTATATATATATACTATCATATATGATAGATATAGAGATCGAAGATATTCTTCGTCTTATATGACTATGCCTTATAAAGGCATTTGAGCGAATTCTATTCAAATATATATGTACTATATAACATGTCTACGGTAAGGACATCTAAACATTAACACTCGCTCTAGTCTAGCGTCTAGAGCAGTGGTTCCCAACCTATGGGTCATGACCAGAGTGAGTTAAATTCGGTTTTTCGTAAAAGGCAGAATTTTGCCGAATATAAGGATTTTCAAAAGCCGAAAATAAGCTAAATTCGGCCTTTTTAACTAAATTCGGCCTTTTTTAAACATATTATTTATCCTATCTTAAATCATTAAAAGTAATAAAATAAAATACTTAATAGTAATATGTATATTATATGTAAATAATACTACAAGTAAAAGCAAATGTTGATACAATATTAGTAATGTAAGTAAGCAAATTCGTAATTATTGAAGATTAAGGGAATTATAATAAGATTTTATAATACGAATTTATACTAATAACAAAATGCATGATATGCACATATTACACTTTCCTATCTTTGAGAAGCATATAATCGAAGTTTTATTTACGTAAATATCATAAGTATTAGAGGTTAGGGTATGTAAAGACTGGACATATAACATTATTGGAATAATAACGGATGTTGAAAAATAAGATGACAGTAGGTAATTAATAGTTTTAACCTATTAATAGTTTTTATAAAATAATATTTATTATTAAATTGTTTATATATTTGTATTATTCAAGGTGTATCAAGTAGAATACAAAGAGCTTCCTTGCCAGTATTAGTAAAGGTCTGGTGTGTAGATTATCAACTAGACTTGGCGTTACAGATGTTTTACACAATTTGAATTCAATGAAATTTTGGCTTACTTTGATAACATTAATCGGATTTTTATGTAAGCAATTCAATTTAATAACTAAAATGAGATCTAAATGCCCCAAGTTAATACAATTATAATTATTGAATATATAGGTTATGGAATTATATATATATATATATATATATATATATCTGATACTCGATGGTAGGTTTATTTGTATTTTACATACAATATCTATAAGAGCAACAATATCATTCAAAGAATTACAAAATAAATCCTTACTATTATAAGAACAATTATCACATTACAAAAATCTCAAGGAAAGTTTAATTTGATGGGTTTGTAAATAGTAATGTAATAAATGTAATATATAATTTAATCTCAATATTTTCTAGACTAAATCTACTGATCATAATATTGATGATGATGATATGGACTCCATTCTAAATAATGAAAATTCATTTAGATGTAATTTTTATGATATTACATATTTGTGTTATGTAGAATAAATAAAGTACAATAAATTAAGTACAATAAATAAAAATTAAAAATACTCAACTAATAGAATACAAATAATATTGGATCGAGGAAATTTAGTACGAGAATACTTCGATAATGCAACAAATATAAACAAAAGTTTATTTATAAGGAACACTGGAAAATATATATTGAATTTGATAATGAAAATTAGTAATATTTCTCTAGAAATAGATGTTAATAATGAAAGTACAATGACCGAAGAAGTTAATATTAGTCTAAATAAATTATTCAACTTCTTAGGACAAGAATTTGGAAATATAATTAGTAAGCACATGTTAAACATAAATCATACAATGAGTTAAGTAAAAGTAAATCTAATTGAGGTAGAATTTGATGAGATAAAAGATAGAATTGGTATAGATTTAAGATTTCATGAAACTATTATTGAAAAGATACTTTGGAAGGTAAATGCATTTATAACTATTTATTTATAATATAATATATTCTATTAATATTATATTGCCTTTGTATTAAAGATGATTATACGAATTTATTTAATTTCATTACCGGACTGCTATGTATATATCAAGGAACACCATTCGTTGAATCAGATTTGTCATTATTAAAGTCAATAAAAACTGAAGGAAAGACCAATCTTTCAAACATTTTACTTGAAGGATGTATACATACACTCAAAACAATTTAATTATGTAATACAAATATAATACATTTCTTATTTACTTGTACTATATTATTGATTTAAATACTATATATATAGTATTTAATCAATAGGGTATTAATATTTATCAATATTTAATCCTATATTGATACCAATATATTTGTTGACACTAAAATGATTGCAAAGCCATGCTATATAATATAGATAGATCTATATTGATAAAATATAGAAAGACCGAAAATAAGCTAAATTCGGCCTTTTTCCTTAAATAAGGTAAAGGCCGAATTTAACTCACCCTTGTTGTGACTCAGGAGTCATGACCCAAATATGAGGACAACAATTCCTTTATAACATTTATTTATTTATTTCTAAAAAAAGGATACAATAAAAAAATATATACTATATTATTTCAAACAACACAACATTTAGGCAATTAAAGATAGATTGATCGTAAAGTTGATTTTACTAAAATATCTATAATTTTTGTTATCTATTTAAATTTTATTTATTATATAATAAATGTAGCAACATATCTAACTTACAAATATTACGTATTTCCTACACAGCTTATTTCTTAATAATCCTACACATTGTTGGAATAACGTAAACCTAGTTTATAATGAATGTTTGCTAGCTATTCTTATATTTAGTTTCCGTAATTATTCAGAGTTCTAAATTCGAATAGGATCCTACAGATGCAGTTTAAATATCATTTTATAAAGATATTTATTAGTGAACTATTTTATTCGTATTAAATACTAATATAAACAATAATAAAAACGGAAGTAATAAACCGCTCAGGTGAAAAGTTATAAATTATTATGTATATGTTATAACTAGTTTTATATACATTACTAAAATCTATATAATATATATATATATATATATATATATATATATATATATATATATATATATATACTATACAGGTACTAGGTACTAGGTAATAGATTAACTATGCACAGCATCGAAGCTTCCCTCGTAATATTTGTAAGGGTTGGTACACTGAGTCACGCTGAACACGTCGTTAACATCGGGTATGATTCTCTGTACGTCTTTCAGGTCTCGGTTCAGATATCTACAGAACTCGCAGTATATGTCCATTGAAGAGATCTGATAGTGGAGTCTCCATGCGTGGTAGCGGGCATACTCGACCGGATCGGCTATCAGTTCGGTGAGGTACTTGGCCAACAGGGCCGGAGAATCGAAGTCCTCGATATCGATGAACGAGTGGGGTGGTAGATCGCGCGTGTAGTTTCCCCTGCCCAGCACCACGGGTACCAGGCCCACTTTCAGTCTGGCCCACACCTTTTCCGTGATGTAGTCCTGGCAGATGTTGTTCTCGAACGCCAGGTAGAAGTAGTAGCGAGAGTATTCGCGACGTTCGCATTCCGAGTCGTGTTTAGGGCACAGTTTGACCGCTCCGGGGCAACCACCCGTGACGGTCACCGAGATATGTTTACGTAGTTCTCGAGCGTAGAGCTCGCGTAGGGAAGTAGTTCGGCAGTGGGAGACCGCCCACAGAACGGGTAAACTCTTCGCCGCGATGATGTCGTCGATAGTGGGCGTGTCATTCCGCCTTTTTGGGCGTGGCGGCAACTCGGTCACTCGGAAATAGGGCACCAGAACGTCGGTGGTCGTCGAGTACGAGGCCGTGACGTTGAACATTCCGCTAGAGGACGAAGTTACCACGGATCTGGTCGGAGCCTCGCGGTAGTAGCTCATCCACAGTTGACCTTGGGGACGTCGATAACCTTTGGGCATCGGGAATTTGTCGCTCTGCACGTAGAACATGTTGAACACGACCATGTCGGAGCGGTGGTAGTCGCTCTCGTTCAGGGATATTGTGCAGTGACGCGTGACGTTCTCGCAGCGCGGATGTCCTGTAGGAATGTACTGATGGTTATGTAATGATGGTGACGTAATGATGGTGATGTAATGATGGTGATGTAATGATTATGATCGCACGACCGTCTATTTACGACATGCTTAATTGTTATCACCATAGAGTTGTATTTCATATTTAAACTATATATAGTTTGAGAGATTATAATCTCTTAATAATTACATTTTAGGTGCAAATGATTTTTGAAAACAAAATTAATATTTTTGAATTTGTATAAGATTATATTAGTATATTTCATATTAGATATTGTTAATATATATTTTAGTGTGTCCTATTTATATACATGGATATAGGTATCCTATATATATATATATATATATATATATATATATATATATATATATATATATATATATATATATATATATATAAAGTTTTCTGTAATGAACAGTAGTAGCTATGCAGTTAAATAAATACTAGAATTATATATCCTTATAGGAACACTGAGTAGGTAATATAAAATAATATGAAATGAAATAGGATATTTGAAAATAAATTGAGAATAAACCTAAGAATTCTTAAAATGTAAATTCGAATATGTGTAAATATGAATCGATCTAAAAGTGTAAATATATAATGGATTATGGATATATACACGAATACAATCATATTGAAGCAGATTCGATATTCATGCAGCTAGAAAAGTTGTTTGGATTAATAATAAATGTAATAATTTTTTCATGAAATAAAGTTAAACTTACTTACTCGATCCAAGAAATGCAAAGACTATTTCTAAAATGAACAGGAATCGAATTAAATATCTAGAGAAATAAAGATTTCACTGCTAACAAAGTCTAAGAATACCGTATTCACACTGCCGTACACACTGCCGTACATAGTACCGTATATAGTGCCGTACACAGTTCACATCAAGAGTTCGGACTACTACGACCACTTGAACACAATCAATACAGGAGCCTTTTTATTGGCTACTTCGCTAAATATATCACATACAAGTGACAAGGGGGCCAGTGTTATCATTATAAATGAATCAAGCTTGGTACTATCTAAGTCTTCGTATAAGTATAATACGTAAGTTATGGACACGAACATACTGGAGTCATGACTCACTGCTGTGTAGGGGTTACTTTAAAGTACAACTATAGGTCCCCTAGTATAAAGGAAAATAAATATAATATTATATATATATAAATTTATTTATATTATCTGGAATAGATATGAATATTATTGAGATAATTATCATTACAATAGGAACGATATCATCAAGAATACAAGAAACAGAAACCAAGAATACACTATAGTTTGGTATACCATAACCAAAACATCATTAGTAGGTATTATTATTACATTATTATTTTGAATTAAATACTCGTTATTATTATTCGATTTTAATTATAAATATTTCGAAATGGTGATGCCCAAAAAGGGAGAAAACCAAACAATAATTATAAATAATGTTAAGTTAATATTTTCACGAATGGGTACCTACTACGATATGTACATATAAGTATGTTTAAAGTTAAGTACTAATACATAGCAATGAAAGGATATACATACACACACACTGCGCTAGTAACAACGGAGGGTACTTACTAAGCTAATGTTGTGGAAGCTTCTAGAACTTCTAGAACTTCTAGAACTTCCTAGAAGACGGAAGGGCGAGGGGAAATATATCACGTTTTATTGTTAATATTCACATATGATCAGATATCTAATGTACAACACGTTCAAGAAAGAATACGTCTATTGTTAACTCGTATTCTAAACAATGGATGCATGTCACGTGGACTAATGTACAGAATAACTATTTATTTAGACTATATATAGTATATAATATATAATATATAATATATAGTAATAATGTATTTATAATTATTATGTAACATTGTAATTTATAAGGATTATTTTATATTTAAGTATATAGGACTGTAGGTATATACATTGGGTATATAAGTGTATATATACATATATACAGAGATATACAAGTATATAGGTATATATGTAGACATGTATATAGGCCTATGTGACTAGGTAACTAACCATATTCCGCCCCTTTGAAGTAAACAATTTTATTGATCCACGGATGCCACATCAAGATCATCAGATCCTCCTCAACCACGGGTACATGTGTACCTAGGCTCGCGTCACTCCCTACAGCCGACGTAGAGTATCCGTCAGTTGTAACGTAACGGTATAGGTATACTCGAGAGTTGATGAAGATCAGAAGCGAAACCACGCCCACCGAAATCATCAGAGCGTGACGTAACAACATCATACGGGTTGTTGGGAACGCGTTATAATAGCTGTAATTGTACTACAATTTATAATAGATATTTTGATAAGAATCTTTGCATATATAGATTAAGTTTAATATGAAGAAAATAAATAGACATGCTGAAAAAATACTAGCTGAAGAGCAAGCAGGCTTCCTTACAGGTAGAAGTACCATAGAACAACTCACAAACTGCAGAATAATAATGGAGAAACATCTAGAAATATATGAAATATTTATTTCATAATTTCATATAATTCAAAAAAGCGCTTGATCGTGTATTGCATCAATGTATTTGGCAGGTAATGGATAATGTTGACATATCTGATTGAATAACACAATTGATCAAATCTATTAAAAAGTTCGACAATTGCAATTCTACGAGATAACGTGATAGTTGATTACTTAAAGACTACAATTGGTGTACGACAAGGATGTGTTTTATCACCAGTTCTTTTTAACATTTATCTTGAACAAATTATGTCGGATACATTAAACAATCATCATGCAAGCATATCTATTGGTGACAGAAACATATACAATTTGCGATTTGCCGATGAAATTGATTTAATCAGCAGAAGTAACTATGTATTCTAATTACTAACCGATAGCCTATAGGTATAGCTATAGCAAAACACGCAGATAATTACGGTATGGAAGTAGTGAAAAATTCAAAATCATGGTAAATAATAACAAACACAATTTATGCACATGTATATGCTAAGTATATGATATTTTACGTGCTATTAAAGGTTTATATAATAATTCCACTAGCGCTATATATAAAGATGGAACGATTGGTGATTGGATCAAGACAACTGTTGGTGTAAGACAAGGATATTTGCTATCTCCCACCCTGTTCAACCTTTTTCTAGAAAAAATAATGACTGATGCTCTAGATGGTCATGTTGGTTCTGTAAGTATAGGAGGCAGACCAATAACAAATCTCAGATTCGCAGACGATATTGATGGTCTTGCAGGCAGCGAGGAGGAACTGCGACAATTAGTAGAGAGACTAGTGAAGATATCTGACGATTATGGTATGGAAATTAATGTTGGCAAAACTAAAACAATGACAAACCATCCAGAAGGAATTATTAACCCCATACAAGTGAAAAATTAAGAGGTGGAGGAAGTTCAGAAATTCATATATTTAGGAGCAACTATAAGCGAAGACGGTTCTAAACCTGAAATTATACGCAGAATTGCACAAGCTACAGCTAAATTAACAAAGCTAAAAATAATATGGAAAGACAAGAATATTACCTTAAAATTAAAAATTCGGCTAATGCGCTCTTTGGTACTGTCCACATTTCTTTATGCATGCGAAAGCTGGATATACAGAGAAGAATCTAAGCGATGGAAATGAGGTGTTTCAGGAGACTACTGAACATAAACTACATAGATCACATTACCAATGAGGAAGTAAAAAGAAGAATAAGACTGGAAATCGGCCAATAAGAAGAGTTTCTATCTACTGTTAAGAAGAGAAAGCTGAAATGGTACGGTCATGTGACACGAGCATCGGGTCTATCAAAAACAATAATGCAGGGCACAGTAAGAGGAGGACGCAAACGTGGTGGTCAGAGGAAGTGGTGAGAACATAATATCTCAGATTGGACGAACTTGAGTTCCGCCGAAACCCTGAGGCTAGCCGGCGACCGAAGTAGATGGCGGAAAGTGGTTTCAAAAGCAATGATGGCGCCCCTACGACAACCCGAGGTCATGGGATAGGTAATAAGGTAATAATATGCTAAGATAATAATGAATGGAGAGAACTGGAATAATTATATTAATTAAATATCTAGGTGCTATACTCAAATTGACTGTTTGAGCTAAGTATAAATAGGAATATGTACTGCTACTGCAACATCAGAAATGGCAAGACTTGATAAGATATAGATAAGCTAAAAGATGAACTTCACCTTAAAGTACAACCTTTATAAATCTTTAATAATCTCGATATTTGTATACGGATGTGAGTCATTGACTGGTCTAGAATCTATGGAAAAGTAAATAAAAGCTTTCGAGAATAAATAACACAGGTGGCTATTAGGTATAGCCTAACCTATCGATACAAAATAAATAACAATTTGTAAAAGAACAAATTGTATCATCGGTTGGAACTTATGTCCCTCTTCTCACTGTAGTAAAGAAGCGAACACTTTGTTGGTTTAGTTACACCATTCGCCTTAATTATCTAAGGCAAAGCAAAGAAATTAAATCATATAAGGCAAAGCTGAAGATAAAAGACAACAAGGATGACCAGAGTTAAGCTGGTTGCATAATAATTATAAATGGTTATCACATAATATTGACGAACTCTTATTAATGACGCTAGACCGAGATGATTGGAGACGTTACTATAAAAAAAGAAGTTGTTATGTTTCCTCTACGATTGCAGAGTCACGGGATTAAAGTAAATTAAAAGTTAGTAAAACACTGGAAATATTTCACTCGATGTAAATTAAGATATTACACTCGTGCCATAAAACAACGGGCACACATAGAACATCAATCATAATTAGGCGTAGCTAAACCTGGTTGACATACTTAACAACCTACGTGTGTGTTACGTACGTAGCCTTCGTGTAATACGATATACAGGATATATAGGATATATAGGATATATTGGATATATTGGATATATGATATATGTATTTATATGTATATATATATATATAGATGTATATTATATATAGATTTTAATTCTAACATAATAAAATGATGACGTACAAGAAAGACAATTTAAATGTAAAGTAACGCGTGTCATTATTTAATTCGTTAACACCCTGGTTAACACCCTGGTTAACACCCCGGGTTAATACCACATCTTATAATAACCCTACAAACAAGTGGGTTAATAATGCACTTATACCTACATACACGCGTGTAAGAATTACATTACATAACTATCATGAATGACATACAGTTTACTAACATTCATTAGAAAATGTAGGTGAACATAGGCCTACATATAATAGCAGAACTTCGGTCCAGTTTAGAAAGTTGTATACATAACTATTAGTCGCTAGGGATTGTGACTATAATAATGGCGGCGATGATACTTACGTTAGTATTAGAGATATCTGGTATCGTTGTGTAAGTTAACGTTTAAACCCGAAGAACCCTGGTCTACCCTATAGGGTAACACTAATCTACCCTCTATAGGTTAATACAAGAGTACACTATATGGTTAAACAAGGTTAACACTAATCTACCCTCTATATGTTACTACAATAGTACACTATATGGTTAAACAAGGGTAACAATAGTCTACCCTCTATAGGTTAATACAAGAGTACACTATATGGTTAAACGAGGGTAACATTAGTCTACCCTCTATAGGGTAGCACCGGTACAACTAATACATCAGAAAATACGTGTAACCGATATCGATCAACGTATAAATCAAGTATATTTGGGCGTTTACAATTTGGGCACTACATTTTAATTGTTAAGTTTATATAAATATACACCTAGGTGATAATAGCTACTATTTTAGTAATATATCGCCGGTTTATTGTAGGGTATCAGCAATAGTTGTGGTTCAGATGCCGTAAGGGGAAGCTGGGGTTTACATAGGGTAGAACTTTTACGTACAACGATGATAGTGGAGTAAAGCTGACATTATATAATATAGCTAACAATATATAACGCTGCTTATCTGTCAGAAACGTGAACTTCTTCATCAGGCAGCAGAACTTAAAAATATAGATCCTTCACCAAGAAACATAAAAAACTTCGTAGATGCTCAAAATATACTCACAAGTATGTATCAAAGAGAATAAGAGGAATATGTTACACGAAAGATCGAAGAGATTGAAGATGCAATCAGTTTTAAAAAGTCTGCACTCGCATGGAAAACAGTGAATGAAGTTAGTGGTAGGAAGAAGTCCAACAAAGCCAAACTTAAATCAAATTCCGAAAAAGAACGTATAAAGCTATGGCATGATCACTTTAAAGAATTACTCGGCAAACCAACATCAATTTCAACAAACGATGACATAAATGAAAGATCAGACCAAGACATTACTAGACAGGATATCAAGACAGGATTATTCACATCTTATGAACTAACTAAAGCTATAAAAAGTATTCAAAGCGGAAAAGCGGTAGGGCTAGATGAAATACCAGCAGAAGTATGGAAACTAGAAGACTTTCAAAATGTCTTACTAGAATCCTGCAATAGTGTATATTCACAAGAAACTATAGAAAGATGGAGAGAAGGATGTATACTGCCTTTCCCTGAAAAAGGAAATCTATCTCTAACAAAAAACTATAGGGGAATAACACTCACATCAATTGCGGCCAAAATATTTAACCTAATGATCTTAAACCGAATTAGACCAGAAATAGATCCTATTCTACGGAAGAATCAAAATGGTTTCAGGAAAAATAGATCTACATCAGGACAAATTTTAACAATTCGTCGTATATTAGAAGGTGTTAAATCAAAAAACCTACCATTAACACTTTTATTCATAGATTTCTCAAAAGCATTCGATTCTATCAAACGAAATAAGATGGAGCAAATTCTGCAAATATATGGAATTCCAACAGAAACTATAGAAGCTATAATGATGCTGTATAGAAATACTCGTTCTATGGTTAGATCTCCAGATGGTGATACTGCCTTTTTCGAGATTACCACTGGGGTACTGCAATGAGATACTCTTGCTCCCTTCCTGTTTATATTATGTCTCGACTATATTCTTAAGACTTCTGTAGATATCAATGCAGAATTAGGTTTCACACTAACTGAACGACTAACTAGACGCTATCCGGCCACACACATAGCTGATATTGATTATTCTGACGATATAGCAATTACAACAAATGATATGAAAAGTGCAAATACTCTGCTACATCAAATAGAAGTAACATCAAATGAAATCGGACTAAGTATAAATACTGAAAAAACTCAATACATGAAATTTAATCAAAATTCTGACTCCGATGATATCACAATAAACAGCATAAATGGTAAAATTATTTCAAAAGTGGAAAATGTCAACTATATTGGGAGCTGCATCGGGTCAACAGAAAAGGACATTCAAATAAGAATTGCTAAAGCCTGGTCAGCACTAAATAGTATGCAAGCAATTTGGAAATCTAAGATGCCCGACAAATTAAAAAGAAATTTTTCAGAGCCGCAGTTGAATCTGTATTAGTATATGGTGCCATATCGTGGACTCTAACAGCTAAACTTGAGGGGAAAATAGACGGAGCCTATACTAGAATGATCCGAGCAGCTCTAAATAAGTCATGGAGAGAACATTTGACAAACAAGGAACTATACGGAAATATACCCAAAATATCAGTAGCTATACGCGAATAACGATTACGATTTGCAGGACATTGCTGGAGAAGCGACTATCTCACTAGTTAGCTTACAAGTATAAGATTATAGTTGAAATATATATGGTGGTGATACACTATACTGTGTTCGAACTGCTAATATATATATGTATGTTTATATATATATTCAATATAAATCTTAATTATTCATATAAAAATATAGATAATATATATATTATTTATATTTTAACAATAATAACGAAATATGTATTTTAGTTTGTCGTATATATACTTCTAAAAGTTTGCATTTAAGTAACATTGAAAGCTAGCCAATCAAACATCTTCAATAACAAATCATTGGTTGGGTCAGCACTTACTTAAATGGATACACATGTAATACGCAGGGCCGGCTTAAGGGGGGGGCAAACCGGGCAATTGCCCGGGGCCCCACATTTTGGGGGGCCCATGAATTATTTGAGAACATTTTTTTTATTATTTATCTAAAAAAAAATTGTCTTAACTATATTTTTCTTATATATTATTAATTCTAATTAAATAAATAAAAATAATATAATAAATAAATTAAATATGAGTCATTTAGATCGATTTGAAAAGTGAATTTTACAAACAATTTACAAAAATTTCTAAATTTACACGAAGCTATAGTGGAAACATGTTTGTTTGTGCACCTGCAGGTACATGAAGATTTTGGAGCATATGCTAATAGTGATAACCATAGATCATATCACACATCTCTGTTTGTCAGATAAAATAGTATGAAACGGATTGATAAATAATTGTTTGTTAAACTAGAAAATGATAAATGATAAACTTATTAACCTTTTTTACCCAATTTAAGGGAATATTAACCATAATTCAATCTTAACAATTTATATTTATATAATTAGTTTACGAAAATAAAGTATACTTCTTTATATTAAAATTAAATATGAGATATATATTAAGATATATTTTAACTATGATTTCTGAAAATGAAAGATATATTAAAATTAAATATGAGATATATATTAAGATATATTTTAACTATGATTTTTGAATATGAAAGATATCATTATATACCATAGTCCATTGTCAATATGGATCCCCATATCTGCGCTGTACATTCCTTAAATCTGGTTGGGAAAAATGCCGTTGAATTTTCGTAGCAATATTGTTTGCTTTCATCCCAAATAAATATAATTTATTTATCCAAACTAAATAAAGAATATATTAACATCTATATTTAAAAAAGAAGAATATAATTAAATATTATTAAAGAAGAATATAATATGTTTTATTAAAATCATTATCGAATATAATATGGTCATCACAAACAGATTTTATTAGAGCAGTATCTTGTGGATTTCCCAAAATTACATAATTTATATCTGATATTATATATGTTAAATAATATGTTAACATATTACGTAAATTACATTACTAGAGTCAAGGTATTTATTCAATTAAGATGATTAGTATATAGGTAATTTAGATAAGATAATTTAGTATTAAACATATATCATATCATATTGATATACACCTCAAAGGAATGGACTATACAAATATTAATATATATATATATATATATATGATGGGCTAGATATCCAATTGTAGACATTTTCATCCTAATATATATAATGGTAAATAATTAAACTTGATGGAGAATTCTATAACTTAAGCTTAAGCTTCTCTAAACTTAAAATTAAATTTGTAAATTATAAAATATTACATTGCAATGATTTTAAGTGGGTACCGTAATAATTATTTAGACCCATAGCTTGAAGGAGACCCCCTCTATATATATATTAGATGTATCTTAAAGTGGGTCTCCTTCACATGATACATGTAAATATATATGAAAAACAAAATTTTTTAAAGATTATAAATATTTTTACATAATTTGATAGAATAATAATAGGACCTACATCATTTATATATATATATATATATATATAAATAAATTTTAGTATTATAGATATTTGTTATTTATAGAATGGCCCATTTAATATGTTATGAAATTCGTATGGGGCCCATACGTTTTTTTTGCCCGGGGCCCATAGTATGCTTAAGCCGGCCCTGGTAATACGTATAGTACCTACTATATGAATTGTCAATGTTATTTGTGAATATGACTATAGGCATTGCTATAGGCATTATAATGATATTGTTAATAATGTAACACAAAATAATAATATATGAATTGTCAATGTTATTTGTGCATATGCCTAATGATATTGTTAATAATGTAAATATATTAACACTAGTTTATGAAATAGAATACATACGTATACGAAAGCAGTGGGATATTATTTACAGAAAACATTATAGTATAGGAGTTTAATTAATTAATTTGATAACATATTAGATCGTTTAATAAATATGTTACATGCTATAGCATGTGTATATATATACATAACTAACATGATTGTTAAAATAAAATAATAGACAATATTTGTAATTTGTAATTCGATATAAACACTTATGTATGTATAGATGGAAAATAGAATAATGAATTAGTCTATGTATGATCATACAGATATTGTAATTTGATATAAAGATGAAATCTATATGATTATAAAAAATATTATAAAATATTATATAATAATAAATTTATATATATAAATATATAAAAAATATTATACAATATTATATAATAATATATTTATATATATATATAAATATATACAAAATATTATACAATAGTATATAATAATATATTGATATATATATATATATATATATATATATATATATATATATATATATATATATATATATTGATATATATATATATATATATATATATATATATATATATATATATATATATATATCAATATATTTGTATATACTATTGTATAATATTTTTTATATATTTATAGATTTCATCTTTATATCAAATTACAATATCTGTATGATCATACATAGACTAATTCATTATTCTATTTTCCATATATACATACATAAGTGTTTATATCGAATTACAAATTACAAATAATGTTTATTATTTTATTTGAACAATCATGTTAGTTATGTATATATAGCATGTTATAGCATGTTATAGCATGTTATAACATATTTATTTAACGATCTAATATGTTATAAAATTAATTAATTAAACTCTAGTATTCTAGAATGTTTCCTGTAAATAATATCCAACTTCTTTCGTAAATATGTATTCGTATTTCATAAATTAGTATTAATAATTGTACATTATTAAACCTGCAAAATATATGATAAGGTTTCGATAGGTATCTAAGTAGGACCTATATGACAGTATTACAATAATATTCACATGATCGTATTCACACACACATACACACACACACATATATATATACTAATACTATAATAAGAAGGAAGAAACGAGTGGACAGTCAGGTGGTTTAGGAAGACATGAATTATGGAGATATTAATGTCATGTGAAAGCGGGTAATAACTTAAGTTATATAAGAGAAGGAGGGCGTTATGGGCAATAGCTTTGGGATATAGTAGACCAGTTTAGTTGTTTCTAAGCCGCATGCGATACCGGTGTGACAATTGGGTTCAATGTGTGAACAAGTTATGATTGATATAATTAGTAAGAGGTCAAGGTCAGTTACTATAAACTATAGTTTATACCGGTTTATGTATTGTTAAGTTGGGAGAATATTCAGTGAGGATTTTAGTAGTGAAGGCGATATATGGTATTATTTTCCATATAATATATTGATGGCGTGATATTGATTTGTTAAGGTAGTTTTATGTTATCTGTTGAGTAAAGGGAATCATTTGTGATGATACAAAAGTGTTCAACTTGTCTACGGGGAAAAGTGGGCAGCTTTAAATATAACGTATCGGGTAATTAGGATCGCATGTTTTAGAAGATATGTTAGGAGATATCCTGTATTAATCGAGTTTAGTAATACATGGTTATACGATAGATGATTGTGTATATATATATATATATATATATATATATATACAGTGCTATATATAGATAGTATATATATACACAGTTCTATAGTATTTACATACATGTATAGTTCAGTGAATTTATGTATATCAGCAGGCAGAGTTGTACTGGACATTAGGGACGGTATTAATGAGGTCAGATACTGATAGCATGTACATTTATAAAAGTATTGTAGATAGAGTATAGATAACGCGGGTGGCTGTGTGGCACTCCTAACCTACATAGATTATACAGGTAGCTTTGTGATACTACTAACCTACATAGATTATACAGGTAGCTTTGTGATACTCCTAACCTAAATAGATTATACAGGTAGCTTTGTGATACTACTAACCTAAATAGATTATACAGGTAGCTGTATGGCACTACTAACCTAAATAGATTATACAGGTAGCTGTGTGGCACTACTGACCTAAATAGATTATACAGGTAGCTTTATGATACTCCTAACCTAAATAGATTATACAGGTAGCTTTGTGATACTACTAACCTAAATAGATTATACAGGTAGCTTTGTGATACTACTAACCTAAATAGATTATACAGGTAGCTGTATGGCACTACTAACCTAAATAGATTATACAGGTAGCTTTGTGATACTACTAACCTAAATAGATTATACAGGTAGCTTTGTGATACAGTATACTGTAGTGATTGCTAAGTTTAAGGGGAGACTAGTATATAGAGAATGTACATAATCAATTCTCAGTATAAATATATATATTCTTACACCATGGTTATCGCTAAATATCTTAATGATAGTGTTACACCGTTTCACACCGGTGATACTAATGTTGTATCTCCACATTCATATCATACTATCAGCCAACTGCTAATTACTCCTGGTTACCGTCAACATATAACCTTCTTATGTATGGTTTCTTCTAGCTTTATTTGAGGTGATTACTTTAATTATTGCATTATATAAATATATATTATTAATATAATGTTTGATATAATGAACATAGGTATACGTGAATATACAGTGTACACGCATGTATGGTGATACATTATATATACATACATTAATAAAGCGATATATACAAGGTTTTGTGTATAATAAACCCCGGAACTAAATAATATCTCGGTAGGAATGGCAACTTATAATGTATAATATACTATAGTCAAACTATAGTTAAACTTGTGTCCAAGTCTTCAGTCATCAGTCATCAGCTTAACATAATATTCTCTATAGTATTCTTTAAGGGACATATTTTCCTCGTGTAAATTATTTTAATAGATTATTCAATACATAAAATACATCAATACATCAAAATATATTAACATATTTGTTTAAAGAAAATAGTTACTATCATTGCATTCATATGACGTTGTATACAAACATTATCAACTATGTTATAGATAGATAGATAGATTAAAAGTTTATTGAATTACTGGTTATAGGTATACCTATATAAAGAAAGTTATAATTATATATAAACATGTAATTATATAACATATAAACAAAATATATAAATGTGATAATAGTAATACAAAACGACACGATACAAAAAAACAAGAAATAAACTGAGAAGTAAAATAAAAATAAAACATTGGATTATACGAGCCGTTGAATCAATATATAGTATCTGATAGTGCACGTTGTAAAACAGGAGAGGTGACAAAACCGAAGGTCTCGGGTTGGTAAGGCCCATATGGGATGGATCAATTCCCAAGGGTGGATGAGTCCCTAGTAAGTAATTTGGTTGACGTCTCCTGGCGTTAAGCTACCGTAAACTGCTGACATCAAGCATAATATCAGATACTATATATTGGTACAATTAATACGGAATAACAATAACATGATTGATACATTTGATGTGAATTAATTTTTCACGGAAAAGTGTTACGGTTTTACAAGATGTAATTGTAAAGGGTAACGCGTTCCAGGAAGAGCAAACTCTATTTCCACAATAATTCAGATGGGCGTTTGTTCTATTATGTTATTACTTTCAAATGATGTTCACCTTATATCGAATTATTCATATGTATTATAATATATTATAAAATTTATTATAATATATATATAGTATAGATTTACAGTTAATAAATAATTTTTTTATCATAATTTTATTACAAAAATCTCTTTCAACTAATTTGAATCTTTCGTTTTGAGTATCAAGTCATTTTCAGCAATATTCAATCTGTTTTCGGTCAAAATCTGTGATAATTATATAAGATATATATATATATATAAGGTAAATGAAGGTAAATAATAAATATGTAATTATATATATATATATATATATATATATAATTGTGTATACAAAAATGATCGGCTGTCATTAAAACCATGGATGCCTTAAAATAGTAGCGAAGTTGAAGATATATTTGAGCGTGTATACTATACACTGTATAGCCCATCGTAGGCAATACGTTATAACTAGATCTAAGTTATAACAGTATACTGGATAAAGTAATACGTTACTTTATCAAAGGAATCCACCAAAATAAAATAACAGTGTAATTACTATAAATATATATATATATATATATATATATATATATATATATATATATATATATTTATATATATATAATATACATATAAATATAATAACCATTTCTGAGGATCTTATGTTAATATTTGACATGTTCAGACAACCAGATTATGCACAGGTTTCTCTCCAATAATGACGACTTTTGATTTCGTTGAATATTTATATATCTTATTTATACTTTAAAGCGAATTTAATAAATATGAATCCCAAGATGTATTCTTCCATTTTATATCCGATATACACATATATACATATGTATATAAATAATACATTACAATATACACTTTAACCATAAGTTATTGACAACAACCAACTAAAAACAAGATAACTAAATAACTAAAAGTCCAATGTCAGTATACTTTCCACAAAAAGAACACACAAACTAGCAAGCAATAACACAAACAAACAATACATTCAAAGAACAATGCCACCTTTAGTGAACAAGCATCGGACGATACCGGTAGGCTGATTGTAGACAACGGGATGACGTCATAGCGAAGTAGCGGTAACTATCAATGACGTCATAGGTAACCGAGAGATGCTGGTAATGATAAAGAATACGAACAACCACATGTCAGAGGAACTGGAAACATAGCTTGTAGGCAATATACTACAATAAACTACTACATACGTATATATATACGTATATATACGTATATATATATATATATATATATATATAATTATATACGTATATATAAATATATACACATATAAATTTATCAATATCAATTCCGCAAAAGTAGATATTAAACATAAAAAGGGATGTCCTAGAGAGCCCTTTCCCAAGCTCAGCGGCTACAAGCCAGCAAGTTGCGTGATACACAAAGATGAATATAGGATTGAGGCTGCAGCTTTCCGCAAATACATGTATCGCGCAGATGTCACACATCAATGTAGCAGAAGTGACGTTCTAGTCTGACACGGCAATGTCAGATATGTTGTATGCCGGTCACTGCAGTTACAAACAGAAGGATGACTAACACTCAATATTAATAATGCTTCTATTACTCAGCTATCGATCGACGGGGAGGGCAAGATAAACCTCAGATATTATTCCGACGTGGACACCCGGCACCAGATTAACTATATATATATATATATATATATATATATATATATATATATACATATATATGTATATATACATACATATATATATATATATACATACATATATATATTACACAATTATTAATTTAAATTCCTCAAAATTCCAACTAAATATTATACATAAGAATACATATTATATAATATATATGCATCTTATGTCTAGATCAACTGAATCATATGTGTATATCGGATATAATGGGAAAATACATCATCGGATTTATAATTATTAAATTAGTTTTAAAGTACAAATAAGAAATATAAATGTTCAACGATAGAAAAAGTCATCGCTGACATCGACATATGTTCAATAGCGAGGACATATGTTATGATGAGGAATCGAGAAGAGAGATTGATTGTTCCATCCTATAGGTAGGTGAACACATTATATCTCTGTATATTGATAATGTTATTATATAATACGTGTGTTAATAATATTGTTTCCTTTGTAAACATATACTATAGCACCTATATATATTACAATAGAGTGCCAATATGCTATGTAGAGTGCTGTATTATTACTGAGATGTAAGCTAATACAGGGTGACGCTGGAGGTTTGTTTACGTGTATCGTTAATGTATAATAATGTAATTGTGAAAGTAAACAACTATAGTCGGTAGGTAGGGTTTAGTGCTTTATATCACATAGTTATGAGTGTTAGCATGTATTAATGAGTTATCAATGTATCAACTATATGTTTATTGTATTATAAAGATATGTTCATTGTAATTTAACATATAAATGATTGATTTACATATTGTTTTGCATAGAAATCAATGCGTGCGGATTGTCTATAGTTATCAATTGATCTTAAGATTATAATATAATTTATTTAATAGATATACATATATATATACACAGTTAAAAAAATCCGATTCCTACGACGATTTTATTATAGGAATCGGATTCAAATTGGAAAACAGATTCCTGTAAAGTTTGTTTAGAAAGCGGTTTATAAAAACGATTCCTACATTTTATTGTGCAGGAATCGATATTATCGATTCCAAAACTAATTATTGAGAATCGGTTTATAAAAACGATTCCTAAACAAATGATTACAAATCGGTTTAAGTTATTGATGTAAGAATTTCTTAAATTATAGGAATATTATTTTTTTAATATAGAAAGAATAGAATATTATACCTTTTAATTATTTTAATATATTGATTTAATTGTTATCTATTCAAATTAATTATTAATTATTATTTTAATTTAATATTTAAGTTAATATATTGATTTTAATAAATAAAATATTATTTAAAAAACTAAAATTATGTAATCATATGTATTTTTCTAAATTATCATAATTTCGTTCAAGTGGCACATTGAATTAAAATTGTAATCATAATTATATTGATAATACAATTGTAATCATGTTGAACTAATTGCTCAATATTGAATATAGGAGTTGAATATTGAATTCAATATTATAATGTTATTATTATTGAATTTAAGTTTTAAATCTAACTTAAATGAACTGAAATAATAAATTATAATATATGAGTTAATACTTTACTACGATACTAATATTTATTTTAATATTATATTTTATATCTAAACTTACGATCAAACTTACATCAACAACTTAAGTTAAACCGATTCCTATAGTAATAGTTTAGGAATCGGTTTCACATAAACCGATTTCTATAGTAATAGTTTAGGAATCGATTTCAAATAAACCGATTTCTATAGCAATTTAAGAATCGGTTTCATATAAACCGATTTCTAAACTTGAATTTTAGGAATTGATTTAAAACCGATTATCATTAATACACTCAGGAAACGATAATAACATAAATAGGAATCGGATTTTTGTAACGGTGTAACGATCCCTATAGGTGTAACTATAGGTGTAACGGGTATAAGTGTAACTATAGGTGTAACGGTCCCATAGGGAATAAGTTATAACGTAGCTAGGTATATCGGGATTGTTAGATAATGCGCTGTGCATATAATCGGTAAGTCACTATATGTATGTATATATGAATGTATATATATATTTATAGCGATACTATTCTAAATAGATAATACATTATTAAAATAGTTAATATATATTAGATTTAATATTTTACTTTGAATTTACGAATTAAAGATATAACCCTAGTGTGTACATTTCAATTTTTATTATTTGAACAAAATTATAAAAATGAATTTTACATATGTCAAATTCGTAAAATATCTATATTTCATCTAAATTATCGTATTTGTTTAATATTATATGAATATATATTCATATATAATATTATAAGTAAATTTACTATAATAAACTAAGTTAATAAATTATCACTAATGGACAATAAAGTTAAATATATCTCAATAACAAATGACTACAAGTAATATGAGGTATATTAATGATATATGTTAGTGTATAATGCAATAGTGTATGATAATGAAATATATATTTTATAGGATATTAAATTAGTCATTATAATGGTGACAATTGTCGAAATTTAAACATTTAGTATATATATATATATATTGTATATATATATATATATATATGTATATATATATATATGGATATGTAGGTATATATATATAATATGATACATATATAAATAATAACAGTTTCTGTTGATTCGGAGTTAATATTGAATGTAGTTCGTAGCGGAGTTTGTAAACAATGATATATTTTATTTATGTTATTTTTTCCGTTTAATTTAAATACGTTTTAATTTGTTTTGTTTATATTATTGTTACTTTAAATAATAAATTAAATATACTAAATTGACAGAACAACAATAATAGATTAGAATGAAAATAATATATATATATATATATATATATATATATATATATATATACTTAATGTTTATAATATTATAATTATATTATTTATGATGGTAATTTATTCTTAAAATATTTGATAATATTATCTATGAAAAATCATCAATAAGTATTATTATAGTATTGTATATTCATGGTGTATTTTGTATTGAATTAAAGATACATACTATAATAGTTAGGCATTACACACACCGCTAAGTTACCACTCTATGGAGTGTACGCTCCAGCCTGAACCAGAGTTATACATCAATGTAAGCATAGCTAATAGTGTGTATTTAGGGGCGTATGTAATAGTGTGTATTTAGGGGCGTATCTAATAGTGTGTATTTAGGGGCGTATACGAATTACATTCAGCGGATATGATAATGCAACTTTAATAATCGTAGCTCCACAGGGCTACGTAATACTACAAATATACTGATAAATATGAGAAAATATCATTAACAGATATTTTAAATATGATTTAAGATAATATAGAATAATATCTATCCCTTAAATAATCTGATATTTACATGTATATATACTTGTAATGCTAAGATACAAACTAGTTTCAATTAATATCGATTATTATAAACTGGTGTAGGTAGTCCCTACTACTTTATAGGACCTATCGGACCTACGTTAGAGTATAATAACATCTATTACAATGATAATATCCTATACAATTAAAACAACTAGTAGGTTCCTACATATCACATACATATACCCATATCACACATATATGCTCATTCACTGAATATCTCGGAGACAACGAGAGCGATACAAGGTGAAAGAGGTATAAGATAAGGATAGGTAGATATATAGAGGAGATATATATATATATATATATATATATATATATATAGTTGAAGAGAGGGATAGAGCTAAGAGGGATATATACCTAGAGAGAGAGTTAGAGAGAGGGAGAGATATTCCTAGAGAGTTAGAGAGAGGGAGAGATATAAACTAGAGAGATAGGGAGATGGATAGGAAGATAACACGTCAATAGTGGATAACAATTCATTATGGACTTCACTGTGGAAAAATACAGCCGATACAATGTCGCATTAAAGGAGTCACAATTAACCGCTTCCATTAGTGGTAATGAGATGTTTCATTTCATGACGTCACCATCTTATAATAGTAGAGATCATTATTATCTCATCTGAATACTTAGGTACCCGGCAATATAGTGAACATTTATAGTATGGTGATAGAAATTGTACCTTACAATTATATATATATATATATATATATATATATATTTGTATATATTCCAGAAAATCTGCCAGGCAAGTATCCGAATTATAGAGTGTGTATATAATCAGGTATACCAGCGATATATACCACTGGTATAGTCTATAGATTTAACATGGCGGCATATATTCTCCTGTGCAATGCTGGCATAGATGTCACTACAACTTCATCAGAATGTATTCACGCAAGACAATAAATAGAGAGATGAATTAGTATTATCAAAATCAAACTTTATTGAAATATATTCATTATTAAAATATATTAATATATTACGTAATATTGCAATGTGAAAAAATATCGTTATTGAAATATATTCATTATTACAAATATATTACAATCTATACAAATATATTATCACGTGTACATGATATTGATGCACTATTGATATTTTGCTCATCCATGTTTGTTGCATTTAATTAAACTGTGCCAATAACTATAATAGTTACTTATATAAGAGAATACCCTTACATTTATTCGATTAAATGGTTGAGAATTTAAAAATAGGAATAATCAAGCATGGTTAGATTCGATCACTTATCATTTCTATTAATCTCAGTTTTGTTTTTCTGAAAGAGAATAAAGTTATTAATTATAATAATACATCATTATTCTATATATACTTTAATATAAGATGTTATTCTAACAATGGCATATTTTAATTAATTAAAGGTGTGAATACGTAATCGTCATTATATTTACGTGATAAATAATAGGTTTAAATGATTAATTGACATCGTTATTTATAAATAACAATGTTAACACCGTAACATATAGGTCATTAGTTATCATATAGGTATAGTATACTAATACATAATTAAAATATGAATACGCTAACATTTACACAATAAATAGTTTAACACGGTGTAAGTAAACTTACTAATTCATACACAATTCCTCAAGATGAAATATCATATTTGTTATTTTAAAAATTCTCGTATTACTGACATTATCAATACTTATTAATAACTATATTTTATCTGGTAAATGTTCGGTTATAATATATAACGTATATGACAATATAATGGTATAACTCTTGTCTTTAAAAAGGCGATCCTTCTTTTAAAGTTGATATTAAAATAAATAGGATTATGTAGAGTATTATATTGTTTTAAATAAGATTAAGTTATTTAAACTACATTACATTATTTAAAAAAAAATCAATTTGATCTCCATCCGCAATTTGGATTAATTTTAGTAAGTATATTAAATTATCAATATTGCCAAGCTTACAAAAAGGGCTTTATCTATAGAAGATAAAAAATGTATAGATATTGTTTATTTTGATTATACAAATTATAAATTCTCTTTCGATAGCAATTATTTATTAAATTAAATGTATTAGTAGGATAATTATATATAATATATATATATATATATATATATATATATATATATATATATATCCGATAACTCAACATAATCGCTAACTCAACTTGAAAACTCCGTCCCGTCAATGTTGAGTTATCGAGCTTTGACTGTATATATATTTTATATTTTAAATGTTGAGTTATCGGATGTATATTTAAATGTAATGTATAGGCTAGGATTATAAAAACAATGTTGATTTATATTTGTTGAGTAATAGGGTTTTTGTTAACATGTAAAAGATACGAATCCAACCAAATATTTTTTGGATGTTGAGTTATCGGCAATGTTGAGTTATCGGCATGTTGAGTTACCGAGCTTCTACTGTATATATATAAATTATTTAAATGTTTTTAAATGATAGAAAATTATATATCAGATATTAATCATATACAAATAATAATACATTACTTTTTATCTTGAAGCAACATATATAGCTAAAAAATTAAGGGCTTTCATTTTATTGAATATTATAAATATACATACTATGTAACATAGTTATTATATATATATATATATATATATATATATATATATATACTTATATTGTACTCTCATGATTCGGAAATCGTAGGGGGAATCAAAGCAGTCTTTTATGCCTTAAAAACACATTTTCTCCATCCATCGTGATAGCGGACTTTGTGCAATAGTTGGTTGGCGTCCATCTTAGTCCATTCAGATATATTTTCGAACCACTGTCTCTTCATACGATCATGCTTTCGCAAACCTTCAATCATGCCTTGCATTACCGTTTTTCTGAGACCGTAATGTCTGGATATATGCACATACCATTGTAGTTTACGTCATTTGACCATATGTAACGGAGGATCATATTTGCCGATTATTTCTATAATCTTCTCTTTTACATACGCATTCGTCCTTTATTCCTGGAATTTTATGCCAAGAATCTTTCTATGTAATTTATTTTCAAATGCTTGTAGTTTGTTATGTATTGCTGCGTTAATGGTACAGGTTTCACATCCATATGTTAATATTAAACTTTGAACAGTATAAATTGTATTTGAGCTTAAAATTTATGTGTCGGCTGTTCTGTATAAAATATAATCGTATCATGGTTAAAGTCTCAATAGCTAGTCGTATAATCATAGTTCATGTGAAACTGACAGAGTTGCGCCTAAGTAACATAATTTATTGACTTCTTCCAGTTTATTATCATATAGGTGATATCATCATACTCACTATCATATTCCTAGTGTGATGTCAGCTTGAAGCGAGGAGTCATTACTATTAACCATTACCTTGCTTTATTCTGAACTGGTTTCCATGCCATGTTTTCTAGCACATTTATACAACTGCTTGGTCATATCTTGAAACTCTGTATTGGTGATCGCTATTATATTAATTTCATCTGCAAATTTTAGATTCCAAATTCGTCTACCACTTATCAATATTTATGGCGTTAGATTATCTTGTACTTCCGATATGATTTCCTCGAGGAATATATTGAAGCGTACAGTTGACAGTAGACATCCTTGAGGTACTCCAACTGATGTTTTGAACTAATTCGTGCTAAGGTTGTCACTAATCAGGACTGAACTTGAATTGTTACTATATAAATCTTTAATCATTGTGATTAATTCATGATGGATACCATACTTTTGAAGTATTGACCACAGTCAAAGCAGAAGCATTTGACAGAGTCCTAGACTCTGTCAAATGCTTTCCTGAAATCAATGAAGTTGTGGAAAAGGTTCGTCTGGGAATAAATATGCTTTTCTATAAGGGTTCTGACATTATTAATTTGCTTTACAGTACTCCCTTCCGAAACTCTGCTTGTTTCTCAGATATAATTTGTTAAGCTTGGGAAGTTAGCCTTTTAAGTATTATTTAATGTAATACCTTACTAGAATAACATATTAAACTAAGGTTTTGTAGTTTGAAACTTTTTTGAGGTCACCTTTCTTAGAGATGGGTATTACCAAAGATTGGCTAGGAAAACTTGTATTATCCCATATATAAGGGTAACAATTTAATAAATATAGGTACAATATTTTCCTAAAGTTGTTGTATAATTAAGAAATGACTTGTAACTTTTTGGTTTAATGGAATGCTTGTATATCTGAGTGACGCAGCGATCAGCCAACCAATATAGTGGAAGTTATCGAGGACAACGTGTGAAGGGAGGCGAAGTTTTAAAACGTGTGCCTAAGTGATGAAGCAGGTTGGAGTTGGACACGATAGAGTTCCGAGTATACGCGTAAGGCCTATCACTGATATTGTGGAAGTTACTAGACTGTGTACGGAGGGATTGAAATAGGTTGTTATTGAACGGGCGTGTAGTGGAGTGGGAGTGGAATACTGGAGAGATAGGTCAGCGAGGAATTAATAGTTATTTGTGATGGCGAGAGGTATGCACGTTAACCGGTGATCTCGTGCGAAGTGATTACTTTCGGTTTGGGGATTTCGTACGCGGTGTAATTTCTACTATTTTAAAATAAGTATTTACATTACATTACATTACATTACGTTACATTACATTACATTACGTTACATATGTATTATCATTGAGCGATGATATTAACTTCTCACGAGATAACTCCCCATCATATCACCTGACTCCTTATGAACTAGCAGGAGTACGTTGTAACTTGTTATTTGTTGTAGGGGAGACATTGTTGTTTAGCGTAGATGGGTGTTACATGGGCGTGGTAGAGTTCACACCTGGCGATGTTATTAGGTTTTGTCATGTATGTATTAGATAATTGGGAAGAGAAATTAACAGTGAGTAATAGTGTCGAAGTTAGGGAGAATATAGGATCAGGCATTTATAGAGGTGACTTCGAATTTCATGGAAGGTTCACAGAAAGAGTTGAGATGAATGTATGTCGGAGATATAGATATAGATTGTAAATAGTAGATATAGATATAGTAGATATAGTAGATATATATATAGATTGTAAATAGTAGATTGTATACATAGAACAGCTATATATATATATATATATATATATATATAACTTACTAAAGTAATTAAGTAAACTATGTATTACATTAAAATCGTATAATTATAATTATTCAAGATAATAAGTACACATGAGAAGCTATCAGTAATACATATTATATTGTCGAGTATATTATCAAGACTATCATATATGTAATATTTAAAATTTAAAAATAAATTAGGTATAGTTATATGAACCAATGTAAATATTTAATATAGAGTATATATATATTCTTTAATTTAGAATTTATATATACATATATTATAAATTTAATTGTATATTTATCCTAGTAATTTTATTTGGATGACATTCTCGATAAGTTATGCTTCTTGTTTTCACAAGTGAAATATTGCCGATATATGATATTATTATTATATATAGATAGTATTATAATTTGATAATATATAGGTAAATTATTAACTATTATTAAAACAGAAACTGTTTAATGCATGTAATAATGTATTCAATAATTACATATAATTATATATAGAAATTCTTGTAACAAAATAAATAAATATAAAAATATATTTTAATATTTATATAAATACATAAGTATTACAATGTTATAATGTTAAATTCAGATAGTTATAATATAATCATACTATACTTAGTGTATACTATACACAGCATATAATATATCAGTGTATAGTATAGGCGCCGTCAACGTGGTAACTTAAAGTGTAAACACAAACTGAACTTTGACCCCGACACAAAGCGTGACGTACACATCATCATCAGTATCATCAGTATCATCACTCTTCTAGTCAGCTTCCCTCCCACACACACATACACACACATGCATCACTGGGTAGCTCTACTGCTCGTCACGGCCGTTTTGACCGTAGGGGTCACTCGAGGTCAGGAGGACACGCCCCCTCCGCTGTACCACGCCTTCAACGAGATCCGACTGAACCACCAGATGCCGCTACTCGGGTATCAGCTCGAGGATCTGGAACCCCAGATGGCGGTGGCGCCTAGTATCGTGCACTACTTCAACACTATGTTCACGCTACACTCTAAGATGAACAACGTCATCCGTGCCTGGAGGAAAGAGGTTACGTAACGAGGCGTAAAGGGGCGTACACCTGTCAATCATCTAGCACTATCTCCCTACCTCCCCATACCCCACTTACGCGTTATCGTACTTCTTCTGTACTTTAGAGTTACGTAATACAATACATTCATAATTAATTATTGTCGATTATTTTATATATATATAATATATACTATAGAATATACTATATAATATATACTGAGATTCCTTATAATTTTATATATTTTTATTTAGAATGTATCACCTATAATAAGTTGTAATATATAATATATACATAATATTATATATATATATATATAATAATAATAATAATAATAATAATATTCGTTTATTTAGACATTTAAATAGTAGTAAAAATAATTCTCTAAAGTGTAATTAAATAATAATGTTAAGAAAAATAATTATAATAAAATGTTTCTTCAGTATTTTGCGGAATATTGAAATGGAAGGATAACTTCTTATCGCCAGAGGTAGATTGTTCCACATCGAAACAGCAGCAATTTTGAAGGACCACTTTGTGATATTGAAGAGGGTCGACATCGACCCTCTTCAAGTCTCATTGGATAGCGACTCGAATAGCCAGTTATTTTCTCTGATAGTAGCATTGATAAATAGGAAGGTACTCCAGAAATAATTACTTTTTTAATTAAACATAAAAATCTGTAATTAATTCTGGAAGATACCCCTAACCATTTTAATAATATCTAGTCCAAAATCTATTATAATATGGAATTTCGTTTAATGTTTTTTAATATATAAATTGGAGCTCCAATTAAGATAATATTCCCATAATCTAATCTCGATTGAACTAAACTTTCAATAAGTCGAATAGTTGATTTTATTGATAAATATTTACGAATGATATTTATATTATGTAAATGATAATTAGCTAATTTACATGATTTTTGAGGTTTGGGTTTCATAAATATATTCAGACTAGTTTTTTTGCACTTATTATGAATATGTAATTAGTTTTTTCATATCAGATAAAAAAATGTGTTCACTTTGAAATTTGTTGAAAAAATTGTAAAATTTAGAAAATGTTCAACATTTTTGAAATACATGTATACATATTACTATTTAATATATATGCATACATATTATTATATACTCTATATATATTGTATATACTATATATTATATTTAATATACTGTATACACTATACCATGCACTGTATATATTATAGTATATACTATATTATATATATATATATGTATATAATAAGTATATACATTTATATATATAAAATGCATACATTAAAATATCCCAATAATCCATCTGAATTGTAACAAGTAGGTTACATTTAGTAAAAATTGTAACCTACCATATTATTATTATTAAATTTTAAACACTTTTTAAACATAAAATAAACGTTAACAAAGGTGTGTACACATTCATAAAAAATATGTGATTAAATGGATTATATAAATGATTGAAAATAAATAAGGGTTAAATGTATCATTCATAAGGTGAGAAAAGGTGAGTTTTTAATTCTCTCTTGAATTCAGTTCTAGATGTGGTGCACTGCAGAATATCGGGAAGTTCGTTCCATGCCTTTACTCCATATTCGACGAATGGGCCAGTATTACTGTATGCTGGAACTTCTATAGCCTTTACTCGGAATATGTGACGAGAACGGAGACTCCTATGTTGCTGAATTGCGGATATTAACAGGCATAAATAATCAGGTGTTCCATGGTGGATAGCCGCATGCATGAGTGTGCATAATTTGTACACGATTTGTTTCTTTACCGGTAGCCAGTGTAGATCGCACATTAATGATGTGATGCTGATGTGGTTATTATCAGCTATGTGTGGTATGTCGTAAATGATACGGACGGCATAACGCTGTAGTGCTATAAGCGGCTTGAGGGTAGATATAGATGAATGGCATAGAAGTGAATTACAATAATCAAAAACCGAAAGAACTAGACTTGTCACTAAAATTTTACAAGAAAAAAAGTTAAGACTTTTCCTAATTTTTGTATACAATAAAGTTGGTGGTTTATGCTGCGTATTTTGTGTGAAATAAATTTTTTCATATCAAGCGAATGGTCGAAAATTACACCGAGGTTAGTAATAAATGGTGATGATTTAATGGATAGGCCGGCAAACGTATAGGAGGTAATCTACCCTAGTAGTGTTATTCTATTTACAATATTCCATACAAAATTCTATACACAAAATATCCATGATTTCTCGATTTGTGAGATAGTAGAGGCTATGCTAATCATTGTATATAACGTGATTTGTAATTTTTCAATTAACGAATTTTTAACATTTATTTTAGCCTGGTTCATATAAGACTAAGTCACAATCACCTATTAATACAGGCATATTATATACCCATTAATGATATAATATTAAACACATTAAACTTAGATTAATTAAGAATTTTATAAAAACATTGGATGTGACATGATTTTACTAATTTACAACAAAGATTTCCACATATTATTGAAACTAAGTTAATGATGGAATTTATAATGGACCAACAAATAGGGAGTTAATTAGCAACATAACTTTTGATTTATGTACTTAGGAAATTGAATTAAGAGCTGACTAGCATTAATGTCAATTATTACAAAATTTCTCAAAAATCATAGATGTACAGAATATGTAAATATTGTGAAAGACTTGCTTCTATGTTTTATGGATATATAAGCTCTTATGTCCATAAATATTTATTTTATCAGTGCAATTCTAGAATATTTTCCTAATAACTGTGTTGACTATAGTGAAGAACAAAGGGAGTGCTTTAATCAGGATATTTTGACAATGGAAGATAGATAACAAGTAAACGTAAATATTAACATACTAGATGATTAATGTTGGAGTCTAAAAAAGGATATAAAATAAATAAAATATAACCGAATCATTGAAATAATCTTATTATATGATTAACTATGTACATTATTATTTTAAATCATTATATATTAAAATATACCAAATAATATTGAAATAAATTCATCACATTTCCGTTAATTTTCTTTATTTTTCCTATATTTGTGATTTTTTCACAAATTTTCATAGTTAAATAAAAAAAAAACTTGATATGATCTGAAAAAAAAAATTACATATTTGAAATCAGTATGAAAAACTAATCTAGAATCAGTTACCATAACCCAGACTTCAGAAAAGTGTTGTTTAAATGTCGATCAGTAATTAGCTGATTTACATTTATATATATGATACATGATCTGACTGCGATATATTACATGAAACAAATGTTCCACGGAATTTGATTTTAGATGAAGGAGTAATTAAAATATTATCAAATATAATATTAGGAAAAAAATTAGAAAGAGAAATATGCAAGAGAATAGTTTTACTACCTTGTATAAGTAAATTATTATTTAAGAGCGATTTACGAATATTATTAGCACATAACATTAATTTATCGTGATGACAAGATTCAGGGTAAATTTGAATATTGTTATGTTATGATATTTCACATTTTGTGTTTGTTCTATTATGTATTTAAAAGGAGAAATATAAATAATAAAAAGTAGAGGACCTAATGTGGATCCCTGTGGAACCCAGTATAATGAAATATTCTCAACTGAAATATAATTATGAATCTTAACCGAATAGGTTTTATCTTTTATAAGTATAATTAATATTTTGAAAGCATCTCCAGTAATGCCTATTAGCGATAGCCTATTGAAAGTATATAATGAGATATACTATCAAATGCTGATAAAAGGTCAAGTTTTTAATAATTGAATACGACTATGTTTATCTAAAGAGAAATAAATATCATTCGTGGTAGCCTGCAAAGCAGTTACAGTATTATGTCCATTCTTATATGTACTTTAGTATACATCAAAAAGGTTATTATCATTAATATAATTAATGAGTTGCTTAGATATATTTGTTTTCAAAATGTTTACCTATAATAGGAAGCATGGATATAGGTCTAAAATTGATAACATAATTAGAATCTAAACATGGTATTTTTATGAATGGACATATCAAAGATGATTTTAAGAATTTCGGAATTTCACAGTTATTTAATAAATCAATTATAATTTTAGAAGATAGGAGTAATAGTATTAGCTAATTTTTTAAGAACAGAAAGAGGGATAGGATCAAAAAAGGACGATGAAGTAGATGTAATTATATAATAATGTATATCAAAAATTAAATGATTGAGAAAGGTATTAAATGAAAAAGAGGCTATAGGAACTGATATTTAATAAGTACTAATATCCTTATTTAAAATAATATTATTTATTATATTAAAAATATTAATAACTTTAGAATCAAAATTATCAATAAATAAGGATCATAACTTTTCATTAGTAAAGGAGGATAATTTAAATGTGATTCATTACCTAGGAGTTTTCTAGTAATAGAGTATAATTTCTTCGAATTATTTCCATAATGGAATATATCATTTTTATAATAATTTTTTTATCTAATGGAAGTTTCATTCTATATGAATTTCTTGCTATATCTAATTGTTTATAATTAGTGATAGAAGGATTTATAAAATAAATTCTTTCAAATTTTCTAGTTGATCTTTTTGCCTCTGATGTAACTATAACACCTTGGTTTATTACTTATAACTTTAACATAATTAGTCTTAATTGGAGCTAAGATGTCAATGTTTAATTTAAAATAAGTTTCAATGAATTAATACTAGGTATTTTATTATGAAAATTTGTTTTAATATTATCTGAAAATAATTCAAAATTAATATATTTAATATATCTATTTCTTATATATATATATATATATATACAGTTCTTATTTTAACTGTAAGTTTGGAAGAAAGATCAATTTCTAGTGAAATAACATATTGATCTGTAATTGTAGGTAAACTTATAGGAGGTTTAGGTAATATATTACATAGTGGAGTAACTACCAAGTCAAGTATATGACTAATATAGTGTGTTATGGAATGTTATGTGTTGAATACGTGAAAAATATCAATCAAATTAATGTATAGACTATAGTCTATACATATATATGGATGCTCATTAGCATCATAAATTATGATTCACAATGGAAATTCATATAATCAATAAGGATATAATCATTACTCTTAAAAATACTATAGTATCAGAAAATTCATTTAGAAATGTTTATCATCATTTATATCATTCAAAGAAAATCTAGGTACACGATAAATTGAAAATAACGATACATTAATTGAATAATGTAAATAAAAATCAATTCTCTATAATCTAAATTAATCCTCTTAAAATTAGAATATTTATAAAAAAAATTAAATAAAATACAAACACCATCAATGCCACTACCCTCATATTATAAAAACATCTAGGAATATGAATAACATAATATTTATCTCCCGTTATATCACTGATTACAGTAGAATACATATATATATATATATATATATAGATAAAGAGTTGTACAATGGATACACAGTTGTTTAGCACATTTCAGTGTTATCTATATATATAAAATGTTCAGAAGATTTTAGAGGTGTTTAACCTTATGACTTCCTGTTTACATATATATATATATATATATATATATATGATAAAAATAAATAAAATATATAATAAAATATAATGAAACTTATCATGTAACTAAATGTAATGATCATATAATAATGTAATCATTTAATAATATAAATGATAATAAATGATAAAAGTATAAAATTAAAAGCTAATAAATACATCAAGTACTAAATAATATAAATTAAAATATAACATAGTGGAACTAAATATGAGATAGCCAACATTTAAAAGTAAAAGAAACAACAGAAAAAAAAGAGAAGAAATAAGAAAATATATTAAATAAATATAGGTTAAACAATATTCGATGTTCATACAGAAAAATATTTAACCCAAAGTAATTAATTTAATGTAAAAAAATGTAAAAATAAAATAAAAGATAATACAATCTTAAAATCATATATAATAATTATTAAAAAGTCAGTTTTTTATAATGTCAAAATGTAATATAATGTCAGTATTTTTATAATGTCAAATAAATAAAATCAAAATTTAAATAAATTATAAAAAAATATTATCATAAGTCAAATATATTAAATACAAATTTAAACTAAAAATAAATGCATTAAAATAAACTAAGTATTATATAAAATTATTTTAAGATTTTTACAGAATAATGATAAAGAATTTGACTTTCTTATATATATATATATACTTAAATTGTCTTGGTCCGAATGTAATTAAGGTATTATTTATATAATTATATTTAAAATAAGGTTGAATAAAATCACAGTTACACCTGGTATTAAATCTTTTTTTAGATGTCAATGTAAAAGATTTAAAATTATAGGATGGCACAATTTATTGAATATTTTATATATGTAAATGCAAGTCTTATACTTACAAATATCATATAAAGATAATATTTTATTTTCCTTAAATAAAGAAACAGTTGAAAAATCATTTGGTTTATTACAAATTATTTTTAATATCTTTTTTTTGAATTTAATATATGCTATTTAAGTTTGATACATAACCATGACCCCATATTTCTATACAGTAAATTAAATGTGGATAAGATAAAGCATAGTATAGTTTGATCATGGCAGATGTATTTACAAAGTATGAAACATTTTTCATGATCCACAAAATGTTTAATAATTTTTTTTTTTAATAATTTATTTTTAAGATAAGCCAAATGACATTTCCAATTTAAACAAGTATCTAGATTTATTCCAAGACATTTTGTAGAAGTTACTTGAGATAAAAGTGTATTATCTATATTTATATTAAATATTATATCATTTTTAAATGACAGAATATATATATATATATGTATATATATATATATATATATATATGTATATATATATATATATATATATATATATATATATATATATATATATATGTATATATATGTATATATATATATATATATATCTCTACTCTATACTATTTACAATATATTATTACTTACTATAATTATATATATAACTAAATGTTTTGAACCCTTTACTTTTTATTAAATGCTAACTAAGGGTTTCGATACCTTTAGTTATACCTATAGTTTTAGAGACAACTTGTTGTTTAATCTAATTAGTTAATGTAATCTATTAGTTAATATATAATTAAAACCAAATATATTTTGGTTATTTTAAGTTTTTGTAAATATTTAAAATATATTTTGTAAGTAAAATTAATCAATATATATATAATTTATAATTTATATAATTATATATAATTTATATAATACTTTATAATTTAAATATTGTTCTATATTTACCTATTATTAATTTTATATGCAAATATATAATTTGTTTTAAATTATTTTTTTTATAACAGTATAATTTCACATATAAATATTATATAAAAAGCAATTATTTCTTATCTCGCACGCATCCGCGGATGTTATGTTTAATATATTATTTATATACGATTAGAATATAGTTTATTTGTTGTCAGGAAACGTTTACAGCTTAATAAATGATGTATTTGTTTAAATTATACAGTTATATTTATGAAAATAATTATTTATAATTACAATATATATATATTATTATTATTATTATTATTATCAGATTTGGTTTTAACAACCGGGTAATTGTAGAAGCAGAGCTTATCGAGACAATTACCCTTTATTATTTTGACAAGTCCTAAAAAAGTACAATTATAATTGGAATAATAAATTCCTGAAAAAAAGAATAAACTATATATAACATAATGTTATATCTAAGTTGACTTCCTGTTTACACTAAATCTAATTATGAATAAGATCAAATAATTGTACTTATGAAGGACTTGAAAAAATTATCAAAAATCATCATATAATATATAAAAATAAACAAAATAAACATTAAGAAAACTAAAACGACTAAAAAACTAAAAACAGACAAGAAAGGTTAAGAAGAGTAAATATATGAAAATTTAATATAAAGAATAATAAATATATGTTTGGCAAATATTCAAAAATAAATTTATAAATTATCTACACAAAGTAAAAAATATTTAGATAGTTTTCATAAGTCGAAGAGTAGTTATAGTATAAAATATGGAAAAAAGAAGAAATTAATGTAAAAATGTAAAATGTAAAAGTCTGAGTAAAGATAAAATGTATTAAAAATAGTATATAATATTATATAAAAGCGTAATTATAGTATAAAATATGGATAAAAAGATATATATATATGTATATCATAGCTATTTGAATTATGTAATTTAATTTGAGATAAATTGTATTTGACCAATATATTAAAACCATTTAGTTAATTTAATATTACAAACCTTTAGTTCAAATAAGTTAAAAACCATTTAGTTAATATTCTATCATAAACTGTTAGTTCAAATAAGAATAGAACCCTTGAGTTTATATTGATCAAACCCCTTTAGTTCTTTATGTAGTAAAACCCTTCATGTTTCACTAAAGCTTTTACTAAAGGGTCGAAAACCCTTCACTCACAGGACCACTTACTAAAGGTTTATTCAGCGAAAACTAAAGGGTTATTTTTAATAGTGTAGCACAACGCGTACCTGATAGCACTATACACTTAATATAAACTTATATAATATAGTAGCTGTTATTTACCAGAAATATTACTGGTCAGCGATCGGTAAATTGTGTTATAATATAGGCATGTTTAATTACCTGTTAGTTCAGTGTAGTTGTAGACATTTTCCCCGTAGGTATATCCTTTATTAACAAATAATATATTATTGTGTATGTATATTCCAATTATAACCAGAATGAATATTGCAAAATGATGTCGAACTAAAGTTAATAATGATGAGACTATAATTATCACGTTTATTTGTTTTAATGTACATATGTCTACCTTAATTTACCTATGTTTACTATAGGATAAAGAAAGCCTTCGTATATCGAGGAAAATATATTATTTATATAACATTACGTAATAGAGGTATTAATCTAGTGTTACATACACGTATATTTTCGATATTTGAAATAATAGGTTACCTACTTAATTTTCATTATTTTCTGAATTATCGAATACTTATATATTATAGTAGGATTACGTGCTATACGTTATACGTGTCTTACGTAATATCCTACTATAGTTATATTGAGGTTTATGTGGGTTTATGAAGTGGTTAGCGTGAATTTGTTGACATATTTCATAGTAAATACAGCTAATAGTATACTATAGTAGATAGAAAAATAAATTATAAAATTGTTGTAAAATTGATTTTAAATGTAAACGTTCTACAGAAAGTTACTTTGTAACTTATATGTATTGCTACTATTTGCTCGGGTATACATCCCTGAATATTCTATTAATAAGGTTACTTTATCCTATACTAAGGTTACTTTATCAGTATCATGATACTACGCCTTTACTTATTTCTCTAACTTATAATACATTTTCTTTAGTAATAGTTCTTTAGTAACTATTTGTATTAATTTATTTGTACATTTTCTATATAAATATATATATATATATATATATATATATATATATATATATTATAGTATAATTTGAGGGAGTTAGCTACAGTTACATTAACTCTATTACAATTCTACTTCGGCATACCATATTAATGATGAGATACCATACGAATTACGTCATTCATCTCGTGAATATATCTATTCGTCGCGTAATAAACTATTACATCACAACCACAACCGGTAACTTCTGATATAGTATTATTTAGTTCTTTGTCATTATGATAATAAAAACTTCTACTAAGTGACACCAACCAACATAAATCTATAGAGTGATAACAGTGATCCTATTGTGTTCTAGAACTTAGTGATAATTATTGCGGTTAACTGTATCTGTGATCGCACCCTAGTACTTCGCACACACACACACACACACGTATACACTCCGCACTCCGATACATATACACACATACATACATAATTACACACACATGCATTCCGCATTCACACATTCACTCCAATACACACACACATAGTGTATGTCGTACACACACACACACATGCACAACTTTGTTCGGCATGCGTAAATCAAGGCGTTTTTTAAAGTTAATTATAAACCCAATGTTAATTGTTGTACCATGTCGTTTTGGGTATCAATTTATATATATTTTGTCTTAATTATTTTTGTTTATTTATTTATTTTTTATTTACCTAATAAACTATATATTATTATTATTATATACTCCGTACACATTCACAGTGTACACACACCGATATCACACCAATACCATACATATAAATAACTGGCTACGTGTTTCTTAGGCTATATATAGCCTATAGGAATCTGTTACGCTTCAGTACACAAACTACTACATCCTACAGGTGTGTATATCTTATATGTACACAATACATATTCCTATTGTTATCTACTCATACCTGGGTAGGTGTGACACCGCATATAGTTCACACCCTTTAGGATAGTTAACACTACGCTATTGTTGACAAGGTCGTGACCTTGGGGTGCCCAGCCGTAAACATATATCTACAAGAGAATGTAGTACCATTTCACTATACAAGTGTAATGTATTATATGTATTTTTATTATTCGTTATAATTATGTTTACACATATATATATATATATATATATATTATTTTAAACAACATATTATTTTCTGTAATATTAATTTGTTATTAATAAAATAACAATCGCTTATTATATTAGGCTTTATTTATGTTAAAACATATGTAGTATATTGTAATGTAAATTAAACTCTAGTATTAACAAATTTTGTTTTTAATAATTTAATTTTTAATAATTTAAGATGTATTTATATATATATATATATATATATATATATATATATAATATTTAATTACGTCATTACTCTTTCTCCTTAGGGTTAAATATACCGCAATATATATTACTTTACCTTTTAATTTTTTATTTGATCTTTTCCCATCTCTCTCTCTATTTCATTCTTAATAATTAGTTAACATATTAATACCTGACACTACAACTGCAATACGCATATGTGTATCTGTATGGCAATGAGTAATATTACTATTGGGTTGATGTGATGATACTCAGGTTTATAATGGAACACTATCGTCCACATCCATATATTCAATGCATATATACACACTACATATACCAAAGATTTTCCAAAGGAAAGATATTGCACTCCCTATCTATCTCTAGTACCTTTAAAAATGTAAATTTAAAATGAATCTGACCATTACTACTATAGTGTTCAACATCTATAGATGGCGAAATAGTATATGAAATATTATAACATGTGATATTTTAATTAAGACATTAATAAATTACTATACATATAGAAAATTCTTATTATCTGACTAATACCGCTAGATGGCCATATCGAATTATTAGGTTACACAAATATACGCAAGTGCAATATCTTTCCTTTGGAAAATATTTGCATATACTATATATATATATATATATATATAGTTAATATACACTATACAGCCGTTCTATACAAACTATCACAATTTATGCTATACAGCCTATGTACAATGCACAATGTGCATGTCAGTAGGTCATCTTGGGTATTAAATGCGTATTCGTGGTCCGGCTCAGATTTAACGCGGAGGTATTACATTGAGAGGGAGGGGGGATCACTTTTTAATCTATAATACATCGTTGTGGTAATACAATGCATATTTATGTTCTTGTATACAATATAAACTATAAACTATAGTTTATATAATGCAATCGTTATTATTGGATTTCACAATGAGAAATTATCGATAACAATTGTTCTATAATGTGATATTATCTAAACTGATTACTCAATATATAAAGGGGGCTTATGGGGCTTATGAGGCTCTAGATATGCCTCTGAATGCGTACAATGTCCACTAATCAAATCTCGTACCACATTAACCGCATCACACCACGTGATTACACATACCACTAGGTAACATCACGTGACCACATCACTATATAACTTGCCTCCATTACACCTACTATAGTACTATCACATGACCACTACATAACTACAACGTGACTACTTCCACATTAACACGACCATATGACTACCACTACTACCACTTACATAATAAGACAGTACTTATGAATTTTTCACCTCCAAATTCCGTTCCCACCACAATATTCCCATAAATGTACCTAGGTCATACCCTAATCCCTAATCCCTCCTTCTACTACATCAAAATATCTTGGCATACATATCAATAACAAATTAACTTTTGATAAACACATATCATCATTAAAATCTTCAACATATCACCATTTATTCAATATAAATAAAATACGTCCCTACATAACAACATCCACCGTACTAACTATTACCCATACTTTAATTCTACCTCGACTACACTACTGCATGCATATACTACTTTCTTCTCAAAATAAATACTTTGCAACCATCGACCGCTTAACTAACAGATCACTTAGACTAATATACCGACTAAAAAAACTGATTACACTACAAGTATAACTGACCTACGAACACAACTGGACTGGCCATCATCTAAAAAAAGGGCTCAACTTAAATTAATATCCATTCTTCATTCCTCCCTACTGACTAAACAACCTGATTACCTTTATAGACTAATTTCTCTCCATACTGCATCACGCCACCTACGATCCACTAACTATACGGTCCTGACTGAACCATCCTATCTCCGGAAAAAACTTGGGAAGCGTCACAACTATGTTTGCGCCAGCCACCTTTGGAATCCACTCCCTCAATCCCTCAAAGCCATCAATACCTCAACAGTAACATTCAAATATAAACTAAAGAAGTACCTCCTGACCATGATATTTGAACTTGAAATATATTCGTTTTCGACATGTTGTACACTTATCTGTACTTACTATTACATTTATTTATTGTTTTTTATATATTATTGTCACACTATAAGAATTTTATAATTGCATTAGTGTTTAAATAAATCATCATCATCATCATAACCACATGACCACTACTACACCACATGACCACATGACCACTACCACTACAGTACCTCAGAGATCGGGTGGCCCGGATGTCTCTAATGAACGTGATGAGGAGTGACGCAATAGAAGAGGAATTCAAGGACTCGGTACATGACTCACTAGGAGGGTTTGTGTCATGCGCATAGTAGCCAGTTCATAGGCACGCATGTGGGAATGTACGTACGCATGGTTGCATGAGTGTTTGTATGCTACAGTGTTCAGATCTCGTATCATATATATATATATATATATATATATAATTATGTAATAGAAATTTAACAAGTGTATGTTAAAATTAAAGAAATGAACTTTACAAGACGTTCAGACAAGCATGTAGTATTAGAACATAGTATCCTAATTTTCTTCCGTGAAAACAATAATATATAATTACTGTAAAAATCTTAATATTTAAGACTGTAGGCACCTATATATTAAGGGAATTCACGGTCTTTAAAATAAAAATGTTTGTATAATGTATTATATGTCAAAATATTATATGTTAAAAACATATATAAAGCATAAAAACATAATTTTATAACACAACCTATTTCTAATAAAATAATGATTAAAACAATGGCCCAAAAATGACGGTTTACATATATTATAACACTGTTTTAAATAATTTATATAGATGCAATTTATGTCAACAGCATGACAAATTATACAAGTTATATAAATTGTATATAAAAATTGTAAGAATTAGCTAAAATAACGTTTTCCATAATAATAAGAGTCAAAAAGCAGATAAATAATATAGTCAATCTTTAACATCGATTATCTAAACTTAACTTAACTAAAATTAATCAAATGTTCACAGTATGTTTAGTATTATATGTATATTATAGCTTTAGAAAATATTTATGATTAGATATAGAGTTGATAAATAATTGATAATTCAATTTTAAAAATAAATATTTAATTTAGATATATTTTTTACTTTTTTTAAATGCTGATATTTTCAAAACTGATATTCTAATAATTTAAATTCGATAGAACAATTAAAACAATATATCTTAATGTTATGCAATTTAAATTATGTGAAAATCTTAATTATTTCGTGAGATTTTGAAAATTCAACAAACAAAAAATGTCCTATCTAATTACATTAATGTAAATCTAAAAATTCAATTGAAATCTAAAGACCGTGAACTCCCTTAATCGTATTTAAGTGAGTTTTAATCAAATTTAGATTTAATCTACTAATCTACATTTCAATTTAACCTATGTAGACATTTCCTGGGATCCTATATATATATATATATATATTTAACACAACTGCCAGCGTTACTCAGTTGGCTACATCGCCATACACACAAGCAGTAAGATGCGGGTTCAAGCCTAGTCCGGAAAATTAAAATAGGTCTTAAAATAATATTTAGAAGTGATCTTATATAATTTTATATAAATAAATGACCGTCTCTCGTTAAAACCATGGATACATTAACATGAGAATGGCTTCGAAGGGACATTAGAGCTATATATAGTTATAAGTGAAAACTTCATATAAGTTCATAGATGGGATGAAAAGACTCCACCAAATAAAATAACAATAACAATAACAATATATATATATATATATATATATATATCATAGGTAGACATTACTATGTATCATAAGTATACATTTCTATGTTATATATAAATACATTTAAAACTCACGTTCGTTGTAACCACACTGTTAAAAATACCCTTTAGTTTTCGCTGAATAAACCTTTAGTAATAGGTCCTGTGAGTGAAGGGTTTTTGACCCTTTAGTAAAAACTTTAGTGAAACATGAAGGGTTTTACTACATAAAGAACTAAAGGGTTTTTATCGATATTAACTAAAGGGTTCTATTCTTATTTGAACTAAAAGTTTTTGATAGAATATTAACTAAAGGCTTTTAACTTATTTGAACTATAGGTTTTTTACATTTTATTAACTAAAGAGTTTTGTACTTATTTGAACTAAATGTTTTTGATATTTGTGAATACAATTTATCTCAAATTAAATTATACATAATTCAAATAGCTATGATATATATATACATTGTAATTATAAATAATTATTTTCATAAATATAACTGTATAATTTAAACAAATTTGGCATTAATTAAGCTGTAAACGTTTCCTGATAATAAATAAACTCTATTCTCATCTTAGCGAACATAATATATTAAACATAACATCCGTGACAGACAAGACATAATTTCCTTATAAATAATATTTATATGTGAAATGATACTGTTATAAAAAAAAGACAATTTAAAACAAAATATATATTTGCATATAAAATGAATAATATGAAATATAGAACAATATTTTTAACTTATAAAGTATATATTAATTAATTTTACTTACAAAATATGTTTTAAATATTTAAAAAACTTAAAATATCAAAAAATATATTTGGTTTTAATTATATATTAACTAATAGATTAACTAACAATTTGTCTCTAAAACTATAGGTATAACTAAAGGGTTCGAAACCCTTTAGTTATTATTTAATAAATAGTAAAGGGTTAAAACTTGTTGTTATTATTTAATAATATATAGTAAGTAATAATATATATATATATATATATATATATATATATATATCGCCTATATGCTCGATAGTAAATAAGCTCGATGTGGAGAGTCTTAACTTGTATTGCAATATATAAAACCTTTAGTACAACTAGAGGTATACCTTATATATAACTAAAGGGTTAGAAACCCTTTAGTTAGTATTTAATGAACTAAAGGTTTTTTATACATAAAATATATATATAAAAACCTTTACCTCGTATTTAACGAAAACTAGTTGTTTTTATAGTCATTATTTGTAACAGTGCACTGACCAAGGGAAACTAGCATCGTTCCCCTATAGTATACATTGTACACTGTACACTGTTGTACATGCGCAGATCACAAGTCACGTGCGTTCCTCTTGTCACGTGTGTGTGTGTGTTCCTCTTGTCACGTGACTGTTACCAACGTTCATCACGTGATGTGATTATCTCGACACAAACTTCGTTACTAATCGAGTTTACGCCACATCTATTTATAGCTTTGTGTACGTACTATGTGTAACACACGGTTACTAGTGTTATGTGTTAACATATGTAACTATTCATGGTCGGCCAAACACTGTAGACATCGTCCACTCTATAACGTGTGTATATAAACATGTACTGTACGGCCGCACCTTACATTGCTGATAATGTAAGTTGTACAGTGTACAGAGGGTGTACAATGGTGTACATCCTCGTACAGTGTACGTCGTACACCCGTGTACACTGTACAATGTACACTGTACAATGGTGTACACTGTACAACGGTGTACACTGTACAACTGTATTCGAGGTTAACACACGTTATACACCATCGTAAACGTTGTATAAAGAAAGCTGTACAGTTTACAAAGTACGATGTACAGTTTTCTTTATACAACGTTTAAGATGATGTACATTGTATGTACACTGTATAATACACGTGGTATGCGGTGTACTATTAAAGTATAAACACTGTACAATGTACTATACAGTGTATATATATAACATTCTAAAATATAATAATATTTTGTGAAGCAAGTTTTCCTCAGAAAAATCGTTGTTATACATAAAGTATACTACTTTACAAGTCTCCTCCCCCCTATAGTAGGACACTTACGGTGTGGGATGACGCAATCGCCACTCTAATTACGCAATTACATTGTGGTCGGCGTGATGATGACGTAACGCTGATGATTACCGGATGTCACTTAGCCGACCACTCCGGTGTTGACGGTAGATGAGGGGTCAGTAACGCGTGAAGTCCGAGTGTCCGAGTGGTCATTGCTACCGCTGCTGCTGATGATAGTGGTGCTAGTGGTTCTAGTGATGGGGGTCACGGGGGTCACGGGGTGGGTAATAATCAGTATGCGCGTGTATCATAATGTATATATATAAGTATATATATATATATATATATATATATATATATAAATGCGTATATATAAATAAAATACAATATACGTATACAGCTCATAGAACGCTACATTCCTTTGTTACGTTGATACCCCCTACTGCATGCACTACACATCCGCACACAATACCCACTACATGCATGTGTACGCATAGCATTAGATGTACGCGTGTTCATTAATGATCTCACTATCCATTAACTTTTACAAAATACGAATATATATATATATATATATATGTATATACATATTTATATATCAATATATATCAATATATTTTACATATTTATTTAATTTACCTAATGTATAGTTATTTTATATATATATATATATATATATATATATATATACATATATTATACATTATAGATGTTATGTTATTGTATATCTATGAATAAATAAACGTGTATATATAGTAATGTTTCCCTATACGTAGGTATATGAACCACGTGATAATGTGGTCTAATCTGAGTCCTAATAAAGACTATTATCCACGTGATCTAATGGGACCAATGAGAAGGCAGATAGAAAAATCGTACGGTACCTACGATAATTTCAAAACGATATTCAACAGGACCGCCATTGATATGGTAGGATCAGGTAAACAACTTCTGTAGTTTGTGTTCGTCTATATTATGATCGATGTGATTGGCTACAGCCATATACTTTATACAGTTGAATTCCACATTCGATATTGTACGATATATGTAACACAGTATCGATGAATGAAAATATCTATAAATAAATCTAGTATACTCATATATGTTAATTATCTTACTTATAAATAAATTATATTTGAACCAATATAATGATATATATATATATATATATATATATGTGTATTACATATTCGTATAGTGCATTGCTGTATATCGATATACACTCATTATATAAGGAACATTATATTGGGTTAAATATAATATACATATAAGATACTTTATTTATTTATAATTAATATTCGTAATTCGTTCTTTTTGAGTGGATATTCAATTATATTATATATATATATATATATATATATATATATATATATATATATATATATATATATGTATATATATGTGTGTGTGTCTGTATAATTACATTTTTCCTACATTCTCACCAGGTTTCGTGTGGCTAGTCAGAACTAACGACGGCGACCTTGAAATAACCTCTACGAAGAACAACGCCAACCCTCTCGCCGAAGGGGTGTGGCCTATCCTGGCGTACGATGCCTGGGAACACGCCCACTTCATCCAGTACGGTACGAATAAGGCTCGAGCTCTGAACGAATGGTGGACGCTCGTGGAATGGGATAACGTAGATGCCCTGGATCGATACTGGAAAGAACAACAAGAAGCGAACGCACGCGAACTGGAACTCGAGAAACGTACGAAGCAGATGCCGATGCTTGACGATAGGTGGATCGATGCCGTCGACACCGAAACCAGACGAACGACTATCTCGCCGGGCGATAATCAGATTAAAGATGGCGTCGCGCCGGATGTTGAAGAAAGTCACGTGGACGCGACGAGCGATGATGCCGTAGTTGAAGTGGAACAAGAGTCTGACGAACCCAGTAATACAGTGTAATAGTAATTATTTACTATAGTTGTAAATACATTAATACGAGTAGGGTGTTGTTGAGGGTATCTAACATAGGGGTGGTTATAACTACTGAATAGGGTGTGCGAGAGTATACTTATATTTACAATTAAACTATATTTGAAGTACATATTTTAATCCGCCTATTCATGTTTCTCATACACACACCCACACACGCATACACGCACACATACGCACACACACCTGTATTTAAGCATGCTCTGTTAATATGTTAACGATATCATTTATCGTCAAATCTCGATTATTTTTTTCAAATAAAATATCTATTTCTCGACAAGTTTGTATAGTTTTCGAATGTCTGAAATAATCGAAATAAGTAACAACAATAATTATGTATTGTTATAGTGTAATATAAATGTCACAATATATATATGTATATATATATATATATATATATATATATTATATAAAAAACTTGAATACATTACTATCGGTAACATAAGTCTACTTTATGTTATCAATATATGTCAAATGCACACGACATATGTATGTATGACACTAATACGTGTAATATGTCATTGGTTTTTGTTATGTTAACAAATGGATTTACACATATATATAATATATATATATATATATATATATATATATATACATATATATTATATATATATATATGTATATATTATAGCATAACAAATATATAACATTAACTACATTATGTAATGTATATAGAATATGCATTAGTGTCATGAATATATAAACTGAGCATGCGCATTCGATATAACTAAATAGATATAGAACTATCGATAGATCTATAACATAACGTATACTTGTTACCGCGGCATTAAGTTATATACGCTGTGTTACGCTCTGCTGACCTTTAGAAGCGATAGATTACCCCCTCTAGCGGATAATGTAACCACTTTAAGTAGTAATACCGTGAATCGATTTGTAACGCGATTTACACCAGTGGTGTTTTTTAAAATTATAAATTGCTAAAACGCAACCAGAAAAAACCTATATTAATTTCTATTATGAATTATTTTACTTGCTTTTATTTAATACGTTACACTAATAGCCATTCCATGTAACACACTAACAGACACGGGGTATACACACGTACACATAACTAGTGTAGTAGTCACGCATGACCGCACACCGTCTTATACGTTATAATGCTAAAGCTGATATACCAGGATATATGATTGATGAGTCATAGTGCACTCTCTTTAATATATCTCCTTAATATTGTTAATTTATAGGAATGCTGGTGATTTCGACTTCCTCTTCCTGATTGGCTAATGCCGACAGTTTGTAATTCCGTGTCCTTCGAACGGAATGTAAACTTCCCGAGCCGCGCCGATTTACCATTTGATCTATAGTATAAATAGTTAATAATGAATCATCGCCTCACTTTGATGACCTTGATGCCGTAGCTTTGACCTTATATGGAGGTCTTACCGGAAATATCAATTAGCTGAAACTTATCTTATTATTATTAACAATTATTCACGTCTATAGACTTGATTGATTGAATGATTTTATTTCATAATAGTATGTAGTAGTAGTAAATAAGATTAATTAACAATAACAATATGAGCATTGCTCGACACAAGTAAACCTATAGCTAACCTATATACATAGTCGCCGAATACCTTGCGATACTCATCTGTTTTTATCGACTTCACTCTTCGTTATGACTCATCACTGATGACTCATCACTCAGATACATGTGATACACATCATTACACTATACTATATTATACCATATAGTATTATACCATATAGAATTCAATATATTACTAAAGTCTCGCTGATATTGTAATTATTGGACCGTCGTTTCTTTGCTTAGATACTATTCATCTAGTATACTAAGCCGTCAGATACTGTATGCAGTACTATAGTAGTACTATAGAAGTACTATAGTAGGTCACCATACATGCGGACCAGTAACTCTGTTTATAACATGTACTCGGTGATAGTCCGTAAGTATCTGTTAAATAATCTCTTTTGTTACCTATATATAACTATATACTTCTCGTACATATTATTACATATATGTTTCTAAAAATTATATATATACAGTAAAACTTCTCTATATGAAAGTATATATTAATTAATATGTTAATTGAATCTTTTTGCCATCATACAACCCCATAATATAACCCCGATATAATATACTCATATATATTATAAATAGCTTTATATACAAAATATTATGATTATTTTGGATAATAATAACTCTGTATAATAAGAAATTATATATAATATATACATTTATAAGGTTTCCACTTTTAATTATTTGTATTATATTTATCTCACTGATAATAGAAATCCTACGAGGATCTTAATATGAAGGGGAAAGTAACCGAATACGTACAGTGCCAGAATACGGACACTCTCGGTATCTCAGAAACCATAAATCCTACAAAAAATGTTTAAGGAATAAAATATTCATAATTATATAAATAGTCTAAAAAAGCATTTTTTTATTTTTTTAATTATTCAAAATATTGCTAATATATCCAATAAACTGATTTTTTTATTACGTTTTTAAATTTATGAAAACAAATTTCAACTTAAAACCTTCTCAAGAATATACAAATGTATCGATATAAAACAGACAAGAGTAAATAACACTATATTATTAAAAAATAAAGCATCCTAAAATTATATATATAATTTCTATATTTGGTATCATATATTCATTAAGTTACAAGCATATATCTAGAGGTCATATCAGTTCCTAATACGGACACTCTATATGTCTTATTACGGACAGTGTCCGTCGGACACCCTATATGGTTATATATAACCAATCAGCGCGCAGCGTGTGAAATATTCTGATTTTCGTAAAAATCGCTTGCGTTATAATATTAATACCACGAATAAGGCCAAATCTAAAATTTTTAGTAGTTATCAATAGTAATTTGACATAAAATAAAATGATTAATATACCATTGAAGTATATCTAATAATAGCATCATAATTAAAATAAATAAAATCTTTATGTTGTTGACATTTATTAAATACTGTTTTAATGTTGTTCACATTCCAATAACGTAATTACGAGAATTAGTATGTAATTATGGGAAAGTAACCTAATACGGACACTTTAACAATAAGTGGTCTTAATATTTTATGACTCCTAATTTGTATTCAAAAAATACAATATATTAATATTATATGATTATAGATATTATTGTGATTTTAAATGTTTATTTAATCTTTTAATTCCATAGATAACGGGGGTGTCCGTATTCGGACATGGGTACCGAAAATGTTAAATAATGAGTCATAAAATGTTAAGACCATTTATTGTTAAAGTGTCCGTATTAGGTTACTTTCCCATAATTACATACTAATTCTCGTAATTACGTTATTGGAATGTGAACAACATTAAAACAGTATTTAATAAATGTCAACAACATAAAGATTTTATTTATTTTAATTATGATGCTATTATTAGATATACTTCAATGGTATATTAATCATGTTATTTTATGTCAAATTACTATTGATAACTACTTGAATAATTACTTTAAATACATCGTTTAATGAATATTATTTTCTCAAAATGCAATATTAGTGAATTTATTTATTATATATAGTCATAATTTGCAATACATTTCAAATATTAATATAAAGTCTCAATATCAGAACAATTCTCTATATATAAAGATATTTCTATAGAAATATTATATTTGTGTATAATAAGTAGTTATATACGTGTATGTTACTATGTGAAGATTACTTACAGTTGAGAAAGTCTACCGTTCTGTAATCATCAATGCTACTTAACCTTGCTACTTTTGAATCTACATTAAATATATGTTATTATATTTCTATTACATTATAATTATCTAACCTATTATTCATTTCACAGGTACTATTAATAAGTCGTATCTCGTATGAGTCACTATAGTAATATATTACATATGTACTATATTATATATGTACAGTGTATAACCTTATACAATTTACATAGTAGTGTGCATAACCATATACACTGTATATTAGGAGATACTGTTTTGGTAAAATGTTTAGTTCCCTACATAGAAAAGTGCTATATCGGAATACTTGGAACTAGTATTCTAAACTCGGAATAACTCCTCTTAATAATTCTAGATATAATAAAAAAAAAGAATTGAAAACCGACAAAAATTCTGAAAGAATATTTAAAAAATCTTGAAATAATATTTTAAAAACTGTACGTATACACTGTACATAGTACAGTATACACAGTCATTATCTACACTTGTAGCTGTACTATAGTACAACTATACTATAGTAGAAGAAGCTTCTTCTTACCAAAGTAAGACGGCATCGCCACATGTATTGTGTGTACAATGCATACTCTACAATGTATCATTCAGTGTACATACGCATGCATATATGCATGTATGGTATACTAGTATTAAATATCAATACAAACGCATACATACACGCATACACACATGCATACACACAGTCATATGTGTTTATATTTACCGAAATGCTACTGACGCGTATGACCTAAGTCTCATATTTCTCTCTAAATGGAATTCTATAAATAGATATCTTGTAAGATTAGCTAAGCTTAAGTCGTATTTGATTGTAAAGTAGAAGTTTTTATAAGCTAGATTATATATCCGAAGTTATATTTAAACTCGTTTAATTAAATTATATTATAATTTGGGGGATATATTTCCGTGCGGAATTTAAATTGCAGCTTATCAAATTAGTGAAATTAGTAATAAATAATATAATTAATATTGCTGTTTATATATATAAACATGTTGACTAACATATATTATTATTTAATTATTATATATTCAATATAATAAATATAAATACATTATGTGTGAATTATAATATATAAGTATATTATCCAATATATTCAAAACATTATTGAGTATAATAAATCATTTATTATTTATAATAATATGTTATATATATACATATAAATAGTATATACCTAGTAGTAAAATCTAAAGAATATACTTAATAAATGTAAAGTATCTTAGGGACTTAATACATTTAAGTAGAAATAAAAATAGCAATATTAAAACAAATTAATATAGTAAATTCGATCTCACTGAGCGGCGTTTTATAGTAAAATAAATTACTCGAAATTGACAGAATAAAAATATATTTTACAAAGTGAATAACAACGTAATAAATGATAAAACATTTAATTACAAGAAAATAAATATATATATATATATATATATATATATATATATACCTTTGTTGTACTAAATAGTAGTATATAATATATACTATATATATACATATATTTATATATTACCGGAGTTATTATTTACCTCATCGTAGTACAGAGACCGCGCTAAATCCGGTATTAAATAATATTAATATCATACTTAATACTAATTATGATTACTATCCGATTATTTTTGATTTACATATGATGTCCTTGCAACGATATTGTATGAGGTCGACATACATGGCCAAATTCGTGCATGATTCATGTCCTTTATTACTCATAGATGATTCTGTATACAGATTAATAACTCGACATTGGTTCTAATTCCCAACTACTTGATATCTCTCAGGGCTCTGACCTTGGTATCATACATTTCCTATACATTATTTCATTAAAACCATTGTGGTGTACACATATCCATCACTCCGTTACAATACGCCGATGACCTTCAAATATATCTATCTATTCCATCTGATTCACTCTCCATACAATATATACTATAGTATACTATAGTATACTATAGTATACTATAGTATAGCAAGTATGTTTGCCCTTAGTAAATGCATTGCTTATATAATTACATCTATGAACTCGATATCACTAAACCTTTCAAATATATTATCTATATAATTATGCTTATCTGATATATACCTACTACCCGATATATCATCACATATTACTAACCATCTAACCTCTATCAGAAGTATTAACACAACACTTATTATCTAGACTAAAGTACAATATATCGATGAGTAATATTCTTTATATACAGTGGTGTCCATTTATTTTCAAACTATAACAATTAGTTGTAATACTGCACCCTACCTCAGTCACAACACTGTAGCTGATCTACTGCGTGTCTGTTGGGTACTGACTTATACGTACTTTATATGTACTTCAAATATAATGTACCTGTACTTTAAATGTAATTTATACGTACTTAAAATATAATTTACCTGTACTTTACGTGTAGGGGAAGTAACCTAATACTATAGATTTGTATTTTACCGGTAAACTATAAATCTATGCCTAATACGGACACTTTAACAATAAATGGTCTGAACATTTTATGAGTTATTATTTTTATTCAACAATTACAATATATTAATATTATATGATTATAGATATTATTGTGATTTTAAAATATTATTTAATTTTTTAATTCCATAGATAACGGGGTGTCCGTATTCGGTACCCATGTCCGAATACGGACAACCTGTATTATAATACGGACACTCTATATACCACTAGATAAACTTTATATTATTGATGAATTAATGAGACAAATTACAATATTTATAATTAATTTTATTTATAATTTATTCTAATTTAATTAGTTAATAATTTATTTATTTTTAATATTTTGTTAATAATACAATTTAAGCAATTAAATAATAATAAAATTATATTTAACTTTAATTGGTGGTATTGATATTATAACGCACGCGATTTTTATGAAAATCAGAATAGTTCATACGCTGCTGATTGGTTATAGGGTGTCCGTATTAAGAAATCTAGAGTGTCAGTAGTAGGGACTTATATGACCTCTAGATATATGTTTATAAATTAATATGTGAATATTTGATAATGAATATATAAATTATATATATATAATTTTAGAATGCTTTATTTTTTAATAATATAGTGTTATATTTTTTGATACATTTGTATATTCTTGAGAAGGTTTTAAGTTGAAATTTTTTTTCATAAGTTTAAAAACGTAATAAAAAATTCAGTTTATTGGATATATCAGCGATATTTTGAATAATTAAAAAATAAAAAATACTTTTTTAAACTATTCATATAATTATGAATATATTATTCATTAACTTTTTTTGTAGTATTAGGGCACTGTCCGTATTCGGTTACTCTCCCCTACTTTCGAGGTGTGCCCGCGATACAAGTGGTTAACATTGATACATAGTACACTTCGCCATCTCGAGCGGATGCTGGGGATACGAGGACATTAAAGCGATGTCCTTAGAACTCTCCTCTAGTTACGCTAACCGGTTGTTTATTGTTATTACATAACTCTAGTTATACCTCGCGAGGCCTACTTTATCATCATCATCAACAGTAGCATCATCAGTATCAGTATCATTATTATTATCATTATTGCTTGATGTTATTTCTATAGCAATAGCAAACAAACACACACACACAAACACACACACATATATATATAAAGGTAAACATGATGATCTGATTCTCCAGCGAGCTATTCGTCATCGTTCCATTGTTAACGAATAGTGTTTACTATCTGTCAGGTAGCTGTCACTCAAGTAGGCAGCATAGGCCCCTCCCCTCGTAGTTATTTATAACTCATGTCAAAGTCATTATTTGTATTGTATTTTAATATATATATATATATATATATATATATATATATATATATATATATATATGTATACTATGTTACTATACAAATGAATGCTTCGATTCGATAGCATCATCACCGACAGCAGCGGCGTTATCACTAGTGATGTCGCTAGCCTATCTCGCCTATTGTTACGTAATCACGTGGTACGCATGCGTAACCGCACGTACGTACGCGTCTACGTTCAACACCTATGTGTAACTAGAGTCTAGTTTACGTTATAATCTATAGTGTCATCCTCGCCCCGTCATACTTGTTATGTTTGTAGGTATCAGACCCATTATATATATATATATATATATATATATCTAATATCCGTAAGTATTCGTAAGCGTGTAGACCAATCAGAAGGCTCCACGGACGATCGGACTCTGTACCTATTGTTTCAGACATCGCTATCTTAGCATCTCGACCTGCTTGCCTCCGCTAGTTTATCTCCCTCGGTGATTATATATCTATCTATCCGCCGGCCGAGATGATGTTAACCTACGCACTGACCGTAACGGTTTTAGCCGCCGTAGCCGTGGTCAACGGCTACATGCCACCGCCGTACTACACTTCGTCCCTACAGGTCAGTTTAGTAGTCGTCATCATTCCTGACGCTAGGGGGAACCTATAACAATAACAGTGAACGGTGCGCGAATGTACGAGTATATTTTGTATTGTATTATATTCTATTTTATTTTACATACGCGTTTAGATATATATATATATATATATATATATATATATATATATATATATATATATATATATATATATGTGTGTGTGTGTGTGAGGACATATCAGCGATGCGAATAGGAATGTAGTAGCTCTATTGTACTATTACATAATAGGCCTATGTGAATGACAGCAACAATACGGTACTGATCTGTTGCGTCAATACCATCACTACCACTACCACTGTAGCCACGCCCCCTCCCCCCCGATACCTATCGATCACAGGTAGCGCCTCCTATATCGAGGTGTGATTAGATCGCCAGGTGGCGAAACAGGTGATCGAGGTGATCGTTACGACATCGTCGGCTGGAATAGTGGTTCGCTCTAATGGTGGGCGATAATCGAGGATTGGGTTCACAGCCCAACAATGCGGATACCATTACAAAGTTTCTACACCTAGTACAATGCAATACTTGTATTGGTGGCTAGAGATACCTTATAATCTACATATATATGTATATATATACATATTTGAATTTTACATATATTACTTTATAATCTATAATAAATAAAGTTACCCCTACGTGAGATGAAAGTTGAGCATTATTAGATACATTGTTGTGTAGACTTCAGTCTAAACCCATAGGTTTATTATATAAGTTTATCTAACTTTATACAGTTGGGGTGTAGGGTGTCTTCAATACAATAGGTATGCTATAAGGTATCCTATTAACATATGGCATCGATATATATATATATATATATATGTGTTTATTAACTTATTTAAGGAAACCGTATTCTATTGTATATTGAACATAATATATTTAAATTTTATATATACTACATTTGGTATATCTGATAAAGACATTATGTAATGTACTATAGTGTAATAGTAATTGTCTCGACAAACATCAATGTTTCAACAATTACTCATTTACTTATACCTAAATATGATAATAATAATAATAATAGTAGTAATAGGACTATAGACCTAAGCAAGATATAGTATCATTACAAATGCTAACTGATACAAGTGTGTATACATATAACAGTCAATTTATACCGATTGTTACTTTGATATTTCACACACGATGTGAAATACAGCAATAAATATAATAACGAGTGAAGCTATCAGGTAAACCAGGTCTCTCCTTATCTTCATTGATGCCTAGCTGTGTGTGTGTGAGTGTGTGTGTGTGTGGGAGTTTGTGAGTGTGTGGGAGTGTGTGTATGTAATCTAACACATTCCAACGGTGGCGGTAGCACTCTTTAATTAAAATCACCGAATACGATAAGAGTCTACAGTCTTCAACTCCTGTACGATAATGTGACTTATCTAAGACCTCGATGTTACCCTCTACAATGTAGAGAGTGTAGAGTCTACATACTAGTCGGGTATAGTCGATATCACCAGGACAGCCGCAACCACCGCAACCACCGCCATCGTACCACCTTATCGTGTTTAGGTTATCTACATTAGGTGATCGGCTATAATCGATACTCGAATCTCAATCGATAATTCGGAGTCTAATTCAGTGACAGTCGGTTACTTTACACAGGTAGTTAAGTGGGCGTGTCTATCGATGGGCGGGGGGCGTAACCGGTATGGTACATGTAGTTCTTTATAGTACTACCTGTATAACTTCGTGGTATTTCAATTTCACTCTAAATTAGCAATTATAATGTTACATGACATGTTTTTTATGTATATTTATATATATATATATATATATTTGCGTATATATTTTAATTAAATTAATTTTACATTTAGTACCAAATAGCATGTTATTTTCTAAGTAAAACATATAGTTGTATTTATAAATATATACACACACATATATAATTATATATATATACCTGTATGTATATATATTTCATGATGTCTTTACTTTGTAAAAACGAACATATATTTAACATATTTATTATAAACATTATTTAACGTACATTAATGTACAGGTATGGATATATGTATTAATTGTGTGATATTTATCCACGATAAATAATAGCTAATTAAGTATCTATATCTATATATATAGCCAAATGCCTTGCTATATACTTTTCTATAGCTACTAAAAGTAGCATAGTATGTATACGGGTATTCCACGTATAATGCTAAGCCCCCCTATTTGTGCTAGGAGGTGATGTATATTCACTTGCGTAATGCTAATATCGTATTTGTAAGTACCCATGTACCTAAATATAATATATATATGTATGTGAACACATCATGATAACATAGCGTACTACTCCGCATTAAGAACTGTCTCTCATAATCGCTTGTTATAATTACTTGCAAAGGAAAATGTTTATATTAGAAGCAATATTTCTATTTCTATGTATATAAATATACATATATATATATATATATATATATATATATATATATATTGATATATCAATCGTATACGATCATGATTGGCAGTTAATTCCAGAACAATTGAATACAAATCACCTATCGTAGCATATCGTATCATATCGTATTAAACATATATTGGAATGCCGTTCTCTTCAAAGCTTCCATTCTACTATGATTGCGTAATTCATCTTATCCCAGTGATTGGTAGAGATATTTCTAGTAACACGTGACCTGTCATGTGACGTAGCTTAGGATAGGTGTGAGAGGCTGAGGGTGATAGGCACATCGAATTATAAATATAATTCATAAGAGAATATGAACAGTAGGATACATTCAAATACAGTACGGTAAATACACAATAAAATACTGTATTATATGGAGACCTCGACGTTAAAGGAGATATTGCTACAACACATCGATATAAAGAAAGCATATAAAGAATATAATCACGATATAAAGACTTTCTTTATATCGAATACCTGTACATATGATAATACACACACTCGGTTGTGTATAGCTATGACTCACCGATGCGATGCCTACTGCACATATGCGTAGAGGTCACGTGATGTTATGTAACCGGAAGTTATGCATACGTCACGCAACGTAGGGTTACCGATACATTAGTCACTATAGTATATACAGTTAACACCATCTAGGTTACGGGTGGTTAAACTCCTTCCTAGGTTAACGTAACTCTTTCTAGGTTAAGAGTTATCCTGTAAAGTTAAACGGATGAGTTATAAGTTGAAATATTGGTAAGTGAAAACGACTCTTGAAAATTAATATGACTCATTCTAAGTTAATATATTTGTTACTAATACTACTTTAAAAGAAGTAATGTTAAGTTTAAATAATAGCCGAAGTTATCATAACAAAGCGATTAGATCACACCGGGAGTTAAATATCACTGCTATAGTATTTCTTTAATATCATATAATCACTTATGTTGATGTTCACATCCTATATATATAAACATTAGTTAACCTCCGACCACGTTAACCTCTGACCTCATTAATCTCCGACCCATAGGCGGCGTACTACATCCTACCGCTGCTTCAATTCAACGAGACACAACTGGAGCCTATGCTAAGCAGACAGAGCTATGAGTCACGTTACCAGAACGTGTTCGGCCGATACCACAGAAAGATGACCGTTGCTCTCGATGCGTGGAGGAAAGATGTTAGTCATATTGTTCGCGTGCGTTACCGTGTATGCGTGCGTTATAGAGTATGCGTGTGTGTTTGTGTGCGCGCTGTTGATGCATGGAGGAAATATGTTAGTCATCTTGTTCGCGTGCGACGCCGTGCGTTACCGTGTATGCGTGTGCACGGTACGATGTACGCGTGCGTTAGTATGTGTTGTAAGCGTGTGTTCGTGTATATTGGATGATGTACGCGTGTGTTTGTTCACACGAGTGTTAGTTATACTCGTTCACGTTCGTGTGCATGCTCTTGTGGGCACGTGTCCGCGATGCTCTTTGTTAGAGTGTGTTGCTGTATACCGGGTGTGTGCGTGCGTTAGTATGGTTTGCGTAGAGAAGATAGAGAGAGAGGGAGAGAAAGAGGGAGAGAGAGAGAGAGAGAGAGAGAGAGAGAGAGATAGAGAGATAGATGGAGAGAGATAGAGTGAGAGTGAGAGAGAGATACTAAATATTAATATGACATGTATCTCGATAAAATCACTAACAGCCGGGTGTAATGGGGTATGTATTGATTACGTGTCACTATTGCATAATCATGACACGCATCTCTTGTAGTACGTCACCCCGCGTAGGGTTATCATTACGTGTCATCTCATTATGTAATCATGTATTGTTCACATACGTAATGTATTATGTGTTGTTGATATATAGCACACGATGTACTGTTAATGTATGCATATACTCTAATATGTTTTATTGCATTCATTTAAAATATAAAATACAAGTTTATTGAATACTATATATATATATTCTAATAAAATAATATAAATAAATATAAGTGATAATTTTCCAATTTATTTGAAATATAAAATAAATCTAAGATTTAAAAACAGATAAAATACATATATAAAATTACAAAATTACAAAATAAAATATAATTCATTTTAAAAAATGAATCAAACAAAAAAAGTGGGATATTATTTATTCTGAAAAAAATCCTGATATTGCATATGAAAAAGTTATGAATATATTAATAATATAATTATATTAATAATTGTATTAATAAATAAGGCAATCCCCATTATAAATAACAATATTTAAATAAAAGAGATAATAATTGGATGACTACAGATATAAAGATTATATTAAAGTTATACATTATTTAGCGAATATAAATACGAAATACATTAACAAATAAAATTAAAAATTCCAAATATAAATATTTTTCTGAAGAAATAACTAATTCTAAAATATCTAAGGATAAATTCTTAGTAATTAATACATTATTAATCATTACCTTACACCTTTATGCTGAAGATAATACTTATAACACACAACTATAATAGCAAATTGTATTAATAATTATTATAATAACTATTATAATAGATTTATTGAAACTATACAAAATATAAATAAAAACTATTCTTAAATATAACATGAACATTTCAGATCTTATAGATAATAATAATAATACCATTTTCATATATCCCATAGAACATTTTGAAATAATGAAATAGTTAATAATAAAGAATATACATATTCTTTAGATGTTAACAATCTAAACATGGCTGTTATTAACATATGTATTACATCCGTATCATTGAGCCTCCCCAGTTATTTAAAATACACTCAAGGATAAGCATATTTATAACAAAGAGACAAATCGTTATTTATAAATTATAGACCGATTTCCATACTTCCTAAATTTCTAAAATCCTAGAAATACGAATAGCCACTAGAATGAATTCATTCTTCATAAAATACAATATAATGTGACCCTGTCAGAGTGGTTATCTAACTTATTGTGGTTATCAAAACAACATATAAGCAGCTGTGACGACATTATTTATAGATCTGATATATAAACAAAGAGAACAAAAGTGTAAACGAATACAATATTCTTAGATCTTTCAAAGGCATTCGTTATAATAAACTCTGATATATTATTTAAAAATTAGAAATTGTTTGTAAAGAGTTAACTATTAAATCCTATCTAGATAACAGAAAACAAATCACATCTATTAATAATACACATTCTAATACAATACTAATGGTGTGTATGTCCTTCACTAATGAGGGGTACCTCCTTCACTCCTAACAGGACGAGAGCGAGTTCTCCGTGGGTCCTATTCTTAACGTGATCCGCAACATGGACAAGGTACCAGAGGTACACAGGGATTCTCTTACGGTTCCGCTCAGCGGGTTAGTCATGTGATATATGTAGGTCACGGTCTGTCACGTGTGTTCTGTCACGTGTGTGTGTATGCTGTCACGTGATAAACTGTTTACTTTAAAATGTAAAATAATATGCTTTCAATTAGTATTTATTATTATTTAGTATTCAATTAGTATTTATATGATAAAACTAAGTGTGCATTACTAATATATATAACAAAGCAATAGGATATGTTGGTTTAAAATGTTGTACATATATATGTGGCGAGTAAAGCTAACATATATTGCATGTAATTTAATATAACAATGACAAATTGTTATATGAAAATATCGGCAAATCTAAATATATCGCGATGAAGTCGATACTGCTGCTAGCAGCGGGATGAGTTAACATTACTTACGTTGCGTAGATAGGGATGATGTTATAACTTTAGTATCAGAGCCTGTTGTTGTGATGTCGTACTTGGCGCTAAGTTCGTCGTACTATCTTCCCTTTAGTCTGTGCAGAAGAGCACGTGACCAACACGTGTGCTAGATACACGTGTGTTAGCATGTACCCTCTGTATAGGCAGTGTATAGGTATACTATAGTGTAAAGTGAGGGTACTGTAGTCACGTGGTATACCCGGTAGTGTGGTCACTGTAGTCACGTGGTATACCCGGTAGTGAGGGTACTGTAGTCACGTGGTATACCCGGTAGTGAGGGTACTGTAGTCACGTGGTATATCCGGTAGTGAGGGTACTGTAGTCACGTGGTATACCCGGTAGTGTGGTCACTGTAGTCACGTGGTATACCCGGTAGTGAGGTTACTGTAGTCACGTGGTGTACCTGGTGGTGTGGTCACTGTAGTCACGTGGTATACCTGGTGGTGCGGTTACTGTAGTCACGTGGTGTACCCGGTGGTGAGGGTACTGTAGTCACGTGGTGTACCTGGTGGTGTGGTCACTGTAGTCACGTGGTATACCTGGTGGTGCGGTTACTGTAGTCACGTGGTGTACCCGGTGGTGAGGGTACTGTAGTCACGTGGTGTACCCGGTAGTGAGGTTACTGTAGTCACGTGGTGTACCCGGTAGTGAGGGTACTGTAGTCACGTGGTGTACCCGGTAGTGAGGGTACTGTAGTCACGTGGTATACCCGGTAGTGAGGGTACTGTAGTCACGTGGTGTACCCGGTAGTGAGGTTACTGTAGTCACGTGGTATACCCGGTAGTGTGGTCACTGTAGTCACGTGGTGTACCCGGTAGTGAGGGTACTGTAGTCACGTGGTATACCCGGTAGTGAGGGTACTGTAGTCACGTGGTGTACCCGGTAGTGAGGGTACTGTAGTCACGTGGTATACCCGGTAGTGAGGGTACTGTAGTCACGTGGTGTACCCGGTAGTGAGGGTACTGTAGTCACGTGGTATACCCGGTAGTGAGGTTACTGTAGTCACGTGGTGTACCCGGTAGTGTGGTCACTGTAGTCACGTGGTATACCCGGTAGTGAGGGTACTGTAGTCACGTGGTGTACCCGGTAGTGAGGGTACTGTAGTCACGTGGTATACCCGGTAGTGAGGGTACTGTAGTCACGTGGTGTACCCGGTAGTGAGGTTACTGTAGTCACGTGGTATACCCGGTAGTGTGGTCACTGTAGTCACGTGGTGTACCCGGTAGTGAGGGTACTGTAGTCACGTGGTATACCCGGTAGTGAGGGTACTGTAGTCACGTGGTGTACCCGGTAGTGAGGGTACTGTAGTCACGTGGTATACCCGGTAGTGAGGGTACTGTAGTCACGTGGTGTACCCGGTAGTGAGGGTACTGTAGTCACGTGGTGTACCCGGTAGTGAGGGTACTGTAGTCACGTGGTATACCCGGTGGTGAGGGTACTGTAGTCACGTGGTGTACCCGGTAGTGAGGTTACTGTAGTCACGTGGTATACCCGGTAGTGAGGGTACTGTAGTCACGTGGTATACCCGGTAGTGAGGGTACTGTAGTCACGTGGTATAACTGGTAGTGAAGCTGACAATCACGTGACGCTAAACTCGTTATAGTTCACAATAGAATTGCGACCACTCGACAGTATGTGCTATATATAGCACAAGTACCTATATATATATACACCTTACATGCGTAATTAGTTATATTGATACCTTTATTTAGCTGCATACATGCATGCCTATATCTGGCTGCATACATGCATGCATATATCTGGCCTCGTGTAGTATGCCATAATGCTTCCGTTGTCAACACAAACACCGGAAGTATTAACCGCGTTAACGATGTGTACAGAACGCACGTGATATGTTGACCACGTGTTACACGCGCTGTGTGTGACGATAACAAGTCACGTGCTTGTAGGTCACATGGTTTAGGCGCGGTGTGTGTGTACGGTGCGAGTGTAGACCTGGTGCGCGCACCGGATACCGCACACCGCACACCACACAACGTACTTAGTACGTACTATACTTCGTACTATAGTATGTATCTAGTGTGCCGTATACGGCACACTATAGTATACAGAAAGTAGTACGCTGTGCGGTGGGCGGTTCTGTGTGTGGTATACCGCACACCGCACACCTCTAGTGATACTTCACAGCTCACCAACACACGAGATACTGTCATGCGTATTGACTAGTGACACTCTCACTCACACTCTCACACACACAACAACACACACACTCTCACACACACACTCTCACACACACTCTCACACACACAACAACACACACACTCTCACACACACACTCTCACACACACTCTCACACAACAACACACACACTCTCACACACACTCTCACACACACACTCTCACACACACAACAACACACACACTCTCACACACACACTCTCACACACACTCTCACACACACAACAACACACACACTCTCACACACACTCTCACACACACAACAACACTCACACTCTCACACACACAACAACACACACACTCTCACACACACACTCTCACACACACTCACACACTCACACAAACTAACACTAACCATACAACTACTGAAACTAAATGATGATTCTATGTATAAACAGTCAATATACACATAATGGAAACTATTCCATGTTCGCCTAGTGTGTATTGTGATTATTAACGATAGCTGTAGACTATAGTGTACACTGTACATTCATTATCGATGTGACATAATGTATTGTTACAGACACTTCTATTTATAGCTCAACAATAAGTGATTGATTTGAAAACAAATATATATATATATATATATATATATATATATATATATATATAATACATAGCATATGGTCAACCTAGATTATTGCATAACAACTAGTTCGTAGTTACTTTCACATACACACAAATATACGTTTATATTGCAATATAAGCGTAATGTTTATTTGTGTTAAAAAATCCTCATATATCATAAAAGATCAATATTATATTTATTTTTTATAATTTAATCAATACTTCGAATTCACAATTTGTAAACTATACAATGTATATGAATACTATACACTGTATACTGTACACCACACTGTACACTAGGGGAGACTGTTTTGGTAACTTGTTTAGTTTCCTTCAACACAAATGTCATCTATCTCTAAATAACTCCTCTAATACTAAAAACAAAAACTGAAAACAATTCAGAAAGCAATAACAATATTAAAAAAGATAGAAATTCACATAAAAAAATAACGAACAAAAAATGTAAATTACAGCTATGTGAAATATAAAGATATATAAAAACTCCCTTAAAATATATTAAACAAATTTGTAATAAATAATTAAATCGTTCTATGAAAATTTTAATAATAATTTTATTTTTTTATTTTTTCTAAATTATCAATAGAATTATAATTTAAAACAAAACTATATTACATATGTCTATCATGATTATATAAATATACAATTATAAGAATTAATACATAAATAGCATATACTTATTCAAAAAATGACTTTTATTGAGAATTTAACAAAAAATAAATTTGTCGGTAAAATTTTTTTTGTTAAGTGGTGATCACACCAAAAATGCCGGCAAAATATACCGCCATATTATGTCGAAATATCTACAGTTTAAAAAATAGAGAATATAATAAATCCTCTGTGATTGACACATATGGGTGCGTCTAATATGTGTCAATCAATGTATTAATAGATTGTATTATAAACAACTTAAAAACTTACAGCGTAGTAGATTGTTATAGTTATCGTTATCCTATTTGGCAGTAGAACGTAGTATTAGAACGTAGTATTAATTTATTTATATACATAACTAAACAGAGAAAACAATGAAAATATTAAAGTATTTATTATTAAAAAAGTTATTACAACAAAAACGTACTACGTTACGTAGAGAGGGTGTTTTTTGTTATCTATACTATACGCATCCCAGATAACCGATCTCTTCTTAATTTCTCTCACGCATTTTATGTTTACTTCTTCTTTAGACATATTAATTTTCAAAATAATTTTTAATATATTTTTTATTATATTCATCTGTGATTGACACATATAGCCGTGTAGGACACACCTTCAATGTATTAATACATTTATTATAATTTAAAGTTTATCATATTTAATATATAATATAGCCTATATTATATATTATAAGTTCATATATTTAATATAATTTAATATATAATATAGTATATATATATTATATATGATATTATTATATTTAACATATAATTTTATATAGATATATACAGTTATATAGGTTAATTTATAATTATATTATATTAAGCTCCTCTGTGATTGACACATAGGACACACCTTTTTGCCGACATAAATCAGAAAAATTAGGAATAATTCTATTTATTATGCAGGCATTTGTGTCGACATAATATATGCATTTCACACCAATTTGTCGGTATATATGACTTATTCCGGCAAAAATGTCGACATATATGTCGACATAAGTCCGGTGTGTTCACCACTTTAGAAAAATTATTTTTTTAAATTTGTATTATACCTCGTAAATATCCATTATAGGCTTACAACAGAGTGTGATGCTTAATTAAAATAATGTATCAAAGAAATAATCGAATAAATTATATTAATTAAAAAATTAAAAAAATTAAAATTAATTGAAATTTGTACGTAATTTTTTACTTTATTAAATTATAATACATTTATACACGTATTTGCCAACTACTTTATTTTTATGACAATGCGCAACGCGCGTCGCGCACTTGCACACATACATAAAATACATAAGTAAAATAGAAATTTACATTGAATACAATTTACATTACATTACATTACATAAATGTAAATATTTCTTCATTAAAGCTTTGTGCTTATTTTTTGCCATATTAAATATGTTATGATGAAACTTCCCGAATATGTTGAATATAACGCTATCCTATTATCGCCCCCTTACTTACGTAACTACCCGATGACGTCACCCTCCCCAGTATCACGTGTGCTGCGTAACATCACTCCACACAATGACGTAATAGCTTCGTATCACGTGATACCTAGCACAGACACTAGACGCATATGTATACTAAAGAGACATTACCTATAATGTCAGTATACATTGTGAACCCACCCAACACCATTGTAGCCACTTGTGCCTGCATTTATCTATAATTCCCTCACTTATTGATTACTGTTGTACTTGTTCTTTTGTTATAGATGTTTCGTATTGTATTACTTAATATTTGTACATATTTAAACATGTTACATGAATTCAAATACTTATAATTTACTCAAATATATACCACTATATATAGTTATATATGCACAAATAGTACAGTAACAACTACAACTACTACTGTACCAGGTTCATGAACCAGGCCTGCGTATTCGGATGTTTCGGATACAACGAATTCCGCGAAATTCGGCAGCCGGAAGAACCCCTTTTAGCGGCAATAGAGGCCCGCTTCATGACCTACGAATTCTTCAAGGCCGAGTTCACCGATATCGCCATGAACCTCATCGGATCAGGTAATAGGCCACGCCCATCGTGACGGTCACGCGTGACGGCGCGCTACGTAACAATGGCGTGTGCGTGTGTTATTAAAGTTGAAGCTTCACTTTTCGCAAATAATAATCTCATTCGTTATAGGTAAAATGTGTAAAGGATAGCCCACATTCGCGAATATGTCGATCTCGAAACCTCATTTGCGAATATCCGCACAAATATAATACGTTTGTCTATAAAAACCGCGATTTATAGCGTGAATATAGTGCCCTCTCAGTTTAAAAATCATCATAAACGTATTCTCAAGGACGTGTCCATAATGTACGTGATCATCAGACCTACGCTAAGCACACACACATTATATTTAATAGTTATACTAATTAGGTAATTAGACATATATTGTCACTACAAATAGTTATTTAACCTTTAAGCTGCTGATGATGATGATGATTTATTATACACAAATATAATAGCGAGCGCTATTTTCGAATGTTTTTTAAGTAGTATACTAGCATATATGCTACTTATATATAACAATAATAATAATAACAATAATAATAAATAGTGCGTGAGTAATAGTATAACGAAAAACAAAAATAGAAAAGAAAAGCATGTGTTTACGGCAGATTCTGTCGGTAACAAAATAAAGTAAAAACAAATAAACTGTATTATAAATTATATATAAATAATATATAAGATAAATATACATATTACATATAGTCATATTTAAGGGTATCGCTTCTTATATATATGGTTGATTTCCGTATATCGTATGGAAGATAGTTCAACGTATATGCAGCCATATACCGAAAAGCTCTTCCGCCATTTTATGTTGATAGTAAGTATCGTTAGGATCTTAGAGTTCGAGTTTCTTAGTGGTCATATGTATAGAAGTTTTTCATGTAATAGGTCAATTAAGTATGTTGAGTATTTTAGTAGTGAACAGTATGTATTAATTTAGTAAGTCGTGTTTTAATTCGTAAGTGAATTTATAACATGTTTAGAAAATACATTATGGATGAAATACAGCATCTATTAAATTTAGTAATTTGGTCTAGTCGTAGTAGTTGTATTTTAGTTGAGTTAGTAAGTAAAGTGGAGTAGTAGTCGAGTCTGGAAAAATTAAAGAATTCGCTAATAAGTAGATTGTTTTAGATGTTAAAGATTTCCGTATTTTGCATAGTTGAATAAGGTGAGTAGTCGCTTGTCGATAATAAGTCGCTTGTAATTGTTACTCCTTAATATTGTGTAGAATATTCTGGAGTTAGTAAGTATAGTTTCATTTAAATATATTTTGAGAAAGTGAGATAAATTATTAGAAATGTTTAACAATGTAGTTTTATTTGAGTTAAGAAATAAGTAATTAGTTGTCATCCAATTGCGTAAATCAATGATACAATTATTTAAACGGGAATTATTTATTGGTTACATCATAATAATATCATCAGCATATAAATAATATATGATTTCAGGGTCATTTAGAAATATTTTAGATATTGGAGTGATATATAAGGAATACAGTAAGGGACCTAGAACAGTACCTTGTGGAACTCCAAATAAAATAGGTTTACTGGGAGATACGGATTTTAGTTTCATGTTGTATGTTCAGTTGGTAATGCAGTATTTCAGTATATTTAATGCATCGTTGTTAATGTTTAGTAGCTTTAGTCGGTATAAAAGTGGTGTAGTCAATGTTATCAAATGTGGAAGATAAGTCAAGGAGAAATACTTGCGTAAAAGTGTTATTATCAATGTTATGTAGGAGGTTGTCAGATACGTATAGTATAGATCTTTCAGTACTATAACAATTTATATATCCAGATTGATATTTATCAAGAAGACTATAGGTGATTAATTAATTGTTTTCTAATTATTCTTTCGAATATTTTAGCTAATGTATGCAATTGGAAAATAGGCCTATCATTTGATAGCATATTATTGTTCATATTACCTTTCTTCATTCTAGACGTTATGTCAGCTTTTTTAAAATATGGTGGTATTCTTTTTCATAAAATCGGTAAGTAGTTGACGTATTATTGTAGTAATGGAAATGTTAATTGGTCTAAGTACAGTTATGGGGACAGAATCGAGTATTACAGATGAATTAGTTTGTTTGATAAGAGTAGAAATATCGTCATCAGTAGGGTATTTAACATTGAATAGTTGGGTATAGTCAGTAAATTGTTATTGTTGGAAAGGTTCGTCATATTTCTCTCTACTTTTTATCGTATATCAAATATTTTAGAAGTAAATAGTTAGAAAAATCTTCTGGAGTAAATGGAATATAGTTAATATTGGTTTAGTATTTTTGTATAATAACATGTATGAGATTTTGAAAGGTTTTCTTGTATTATTAGTAAACGTGAGTAGTTTATTGTTATTTATATATGTTTATAAGTTATTAATTCATGGTGTTAAGTTAACCTTAATGTGATAAATCTGGACAAATTATCTGTAGAATTATTAAATTTATAAAATCTTTTTACTAATATTATTCATAATTTACATATACTATATATATATATATATATATATATATATATATATATTAACCTGTTAACCTGTGCCGTCGAATCGTATCCGACCCCTGGAGATATCGATAACAGCAGCTCTCTAATTACTCCTACATATTGAGGCTCGAATCATGTTGAAGATAGTTCCATAGGAGTTTTTCTTTATCCTATCAAGCCATCTTTGCCGTGGTCTCCCTCTGATTCTATAACCCCCCATTATTCCTACCATCACTTCATATTCCATTCCGCCTGCTCTTATAAAATGGCCAAAGTAACATAATGATGCCTTGACTATCCTTGACTCAAGCGTCCATTCTGGTTTTATATTATCAATAATCCATACATTTGTATTTCTGTCGATCCACTCTTAGCAGACGTCTCCAACACCACAACTCAAAAGCATCACTCATATTTCTCTCAAGCTTTCTCATTGTCCAGGATTATGTTCCGTATAAGACTATAGGAAAAATAAGCTTTTACTAGCCTAATCTTTGATCTGAGGGTAATTCCTCTATCTTTCCAGATTGTTGTTAGTCCTATATATTATATATATATATATATATATATATATATATACTTGTATATATATATATATATATATATATACTTGTATATATATATATATGCATTTCCTAGTAACTTCCATCCGCCATACTTAATTTATTGTGTAAATAGCATAGCACTACGTTTGCCTTACTATAATTACACTGCACACATCTACTAAACCATTGCATATACAATAGGGTTAGTATATATAGTGTGATAATTAGTAGATATAGTGTGCGATGTATACTAATACAACTACTGGTATCGATGTGCCACAATCCACCCCTAGTGAGATAAATCATCACTATTCCTTGCTACCTCCTGCATGTAGTCAGTGTATATTTACGGTGTGGATTTCACATATATGCGTATACACATACACACACACATATATATATATATATATATATATATATATATAATATATATCATATATATATATATATATGGAATATAAATATAGTTAATATATAGTAATTATGCTAGCAATTTGAAACAAAAATATTAAAAATATAATAAATCATTTTTTTTTTAAACTATTAATTAATTCTTTCATTTATATTTGATAAAGGATTCAGTACGAAACCATAGATGCAGCTACATGTAGCTGTTATCTGTTATTTACTGTTGTTTGTATATCGACGTTAAATTCATTATATATTCGCAGCATTTGTTGTATTTATAACAAATATTTATAAAAAATGTGTTCTATCTATCTATATGTGACATGGTTCCCCTACTATATACGTAACAATAATGTACATATGTATATACATACATACATACATACACGCGTACATACACGCGGACACACACACGTACTATAGGTGTAAGCCTACGGAGACTGCATAAGTCGGAAACGTATACAATACATATGATATCAACGTTACAGAAGTACGTCGGGAACACATCCCATTACATACAGAGATATCGCGTCCGTATATTGTTTAATTTTAAAATGTCGATATTTAATTAAATCACGTGAATAACCCAACGAGATTCGCGAGATTCTGCGGTAACTCCTACCGCTAACTCCTCCCACTAACTCCGCCTACTAACTCCGCCCACATTACCTTCAGGATACGTATGGTTGGTACGCGAGAACGAGTCGCCCACGTCTAAACTGGAAATAGTGGTCACCGAGAACGAGCACTGCCCCCTATCGGACGGTATGATTCCACTTCTGGTGATTGACATGTGGGAACGGGCCTACTACGAACAGTTCTCCTGGGATCGCGAGGCATACATCAAGGTGTGCACCGCCGCAGCACGTGTGTGTGTGCGAGAGTATGTGTGATGCATTGTGCGTGTGTGCGCGTGTAAGCGAGTGTGTGCGTGCACGAGTGGGACGTGTATTATATATATATACTATAATAATATATAGTTTATTAGGTAAACAAACAAAAAATAAACAAAAATATGGAAGAAAAAATAGATATGAATTGAAACCCAAATCGATATGGTACACAAATTAACATTGGGTTTACATTTAATAATACAACGCCTTGCATAAACCATGGTTTATGCATGCCGAACATTATATATATATGAAAATATTATATATATATATTATAATAATATATATATATATATATATATATATATTAAAATATTATATATATATATTATAATAATAATATATATATATATATATATATATATATATATTAAAATATTATATATATATATATTTAATATGAATCATATAAAGAATAAATTACATATATTTATAATAATAATATACAATACCGGTATTAAATAAACAAATAGCGATATCAATACAATGTATCTATCTGCAGCAATGGACGAATTCCTATAAATTTAAAAAAATGATCACATGATCGCTATTTTAATTGACACTTAACGAATATTAGTGGGCGTGGTTAGAGGCAATTGTGATCCGCTATCCACTAATATGAACGCACTTGTAGGTCATGCTAAGTTATTAAGCAATATCGCTTAAAAAAACTATTCAATTGCTGATTTTTAAATATTTAAAATAACTATCTTAGTATAAATAACTACATATGTTTATGTGTGTGTGTGTGTGTTTACTTGTTTAGGTACGCGTAATATATGCTATATATAATTAATTTATAAATTTAATTTATGTGTATATACACCTACATTATTTACTATAGTAAATATTATTTAGAAGTGATCTTATATAATTGTGTATAAATAAATGATCGGCTCTCGTTAAAACCATGGATGCCTTAACATGAGAGCGGCTTCGAAGGGACATTAGAGCCAAATATGGTTATAAGTGAAAACTTCATCTAAGTTCCTGGATGGGATGAAAGGACTCCACCAAATAAAAATAACAAAATAACAAAATAGTACACATACACGTACATATATTGATTATATTAATTAATGTTAAATTAAGTAATTTTAAAAGTATATGTATACCTAGACATCATTACATACGCGCGTATACTTGTATAGCCCCATATATGGGCATCTCTATAGAGATTTGTATATATATTATATATACAGATTATAGTATATATACTATTAATAATATATATTCCGGCGTTATGATCCGTAACGTATCAGTGGATTTCGTAACTTCCACATACTGTATTTACATGCGTATAATATATATATAATTTAATTAGTTAATTGATTTTCAACTAATATAATTGAATTATCTAGTAATTTAATTATATATTAATTATTTATAATAAATATATTTTACAAATATTTGTGTGCTTACCTTCAAGCTTATCTGTAAATAATAATATTATATGGTATAATATAGTAGTATTATAATGCACATAGACGATGTCTATAAACTGAATTCATCCATTCATATTATTATTATTATTAATATTAATATTATGTATACCTATATATTACTATAGTATTAATACCTAGTAGTATTATTAATATTATTATTATTTTTTATTTCTATTATAATAATTAATATTAGTATTGCATGTAAATATAATTATTCTTATTGATTTTAATCTGGTTGTAAATATTTTAAGAATTTAAAAAAGTATACGTATATATACAATTTTTATTTACCATTCGTATTATTAACTACTAGTATTATTAGCTACTATTATTACTATTACCATGTCCTTGGTTTTCTGTACTTAACAAATACAATAACTATAGTTTAATAGTTATATCTTCTATTGGATATAAACATAAGTACACTGGTAGGTCTATACACACACGTATACACACACGTATACATACACACATATATATATATATATATATATATATATATATATATTTTAAATTTATTTGGTGGAGTCCTTTCATCCCATCCAGGAACTTATATGCAGTTTTCACTTATAACCATATATGGCTCTAATGTCCCTTCGAAGTCGCTATATATATTTGTGTTTATTTTTAACATTATAATTAAATATGAATACACCTGCAGTTAAGACACGTGAGACACGGGGTTAATGGGGGGTTAATGAGGGGTTAATGGGGGGTTATCTTGTCCGTTACGAATATCTTGTTTAATGTGCAAATTAAGAAACAATTATAGGAGAAAGTAACCTAATACGGAAACTTTAACAATAAATGGTCTTAATATTGTATGACTAATTATTTTTATTCAAACATTACAATATATTAATATCATATGATTATAGATATTATTGTGATTTTAAAATTGTATTAAATGTTTTTATCAAATAGATAACAGGGTGACCGTATTCGGTACCCATGTCCGTATACGGACACCCTGTGTTATATTACGGACACCCTATATACCACAAGATAAACTATATATTATGGATGAAATAATCATATAAATTACAATTAAATCTTTATAATACATTTTATAAATAATTTAATATAATTTAATTAGTAATACATTTATTTTGTTTTATTATTTTTAAAATTAATAATACAAGTTAAGTATCATAATAATAACATTTTTATATTTAGCTTTATTGGTGGTATTAATATTATAACGCACGTGATTTTTAGGAAAATAAAAAAGTTCACATGCTGCGCGCTGATTGGTTATAGGGTGTCCGTATTAAGACATCTAGAGTGTCCGTATTAGGGATTTATATTACCTCTAGATATATGCTTATAACTTAATTAATATTTGATAACAAATATAGAAATTATGTATATAATGTTTAGAATTATTTAGTTTTTTATAATATATTGTTATATTTTATATCGATACATTTATATATCCTTGAGAAGGTCTTAAGTTTAAATTTGTTTTCATAAATTTTAAAAACGTAATGAAAAAATCAGTTCATTGGAAATATCAGCACTATTTTTAATGATTATAAAATAAAAAATACTTATTTAGACTATTTATATAATTAATAATATGTTATTCATTAAACATTTTGTTATAGGATTTATGGTTTCTGAGATACCGAGAGTATCCGTATTCGGTTACTTTCCCCTACTAATTTTATAATAATATTATATTTATAATTAATAATTCATTTACTTTTATTTCATACTATAGTATGCATATTAGTACGAATATCATAATATTCATAGTATTTCTATTTCTATTAATATTAATATTTAATATTTATATTCTAATTAATATTGTTATTATAATTTATATTTACTTACTTAGTTACTTAGTCCCGTGACGTAGGTATCTTAGGGGGAGAACATGACAATGTTTTTAATAACTTTTTCCATTTATAACGATCTTTTGCAATAACTAAAAGTTGCTGAAGAGGGAGATTAGAGTATTCAAAAATATCATTTAACCAATTTTTCTTTGGTCTTCCTCTTTTTCTAGTACCTTCGATTTATATTCAATACACTGTTATTGTTTGAATACAGTGTTACTGGGCTAAGAACTTACGTAACAGTCTTATCTTTTATTATTTTATGTTTATTTATATTATCATGCACATTTATCAATATATCATAATTATGATAAATGGAAAAACACTATAATAAATATAAGATATAGTATATTATAGTGTATATTATAGGATAGTATATATGGTACTGTATACAGTATCTATTAGATACATATATAATAGGAGTGATGACTATATAGCATACTATATGTATATATAGAGGGAATTATCCTATTACCGACCCCTACATGATTATTTGTAATAACTTATTCAATATATTTATTTGAAATTTTGCAATTAGGGTAATATTATGGTAATGAATAATGTGGCTATTTTAAATTTTGATATACTTATATTTACGAGAATAAACAGGGGGTCTGTATTCGGATACATGTGCCTAATACCGACCCTCTTCTCCTATTACCGACCACCTAAAATAATCGTGGTATAAATAATTGTACATACATTACATTATTTACATTTTTCGGTTTTCGGACTGTGAACTGTGCTTATAAAGCAATCGGCCGTCCAGTAGTATTATAATATCCAATAAAAATAGTAGATATACATAAATATTATTAATTATAACATGCACGCAATTTATTTATTATTGAATTTATGTTTTAATAGTAATATTAAATTTAAATTTAAACTTTATAGTAATTATATTAAAATAGTGTATATTATTATTTAATATTTATTTATAAATCAGTATGTATATAATCAACTGGAACCATGAATCCTATATATATCAATGATACAAAAACAACTTACGACATAATTTAAATTAAAATACGGATCTATTTTGATTGGATATTATAAATCACATGGGGTTGGTATTAGGGTTAATTAGGGGATCGGTAATAGGAAAATCATATGGGTTTCTATAATTAAGATATATTGGTTAATAGTTATTAAAATTAAATTATTTTTATTATTATTATAAACATATAATTTACAATATTATGAATAGCATTATGTTTTCTTTTAATTAATAATTTATTTACAATGATTTAAAAAAGGTATCATTCAAATATTTAAAAAGTAAAACCATAATATTACATTTGATCAAATAACAATTTTATGATTGATTATTTAGATAATCAAACTAATTATTCATATTTACCATTAAATTAATAATATGTTATGTATATTTTATGTATATAATGTGTTGATATATCTTATAGTTACTGAGATACGAGAGGGGTCGGTATTAAGAGGGAGTCGGTAATAGGGGACTTTCCCCTATACAATAAGATAAGATAAGATACATTGTATTATTGTAATAACTATAAATAAAAAAACAATAAACGGACAAATAAAATAGTCAGAAGAATTTCGAGGTATTTGACCTTAATAATGACATATGCATAATATATTATATAACAATTGTATTTTTTAAAGATATTTAAATTTATTTTTATTTTTATTTTTTTATAATAATAATATTAGCCTATATATATGGTATATAAATATGGGTTTATATTATGTGTATATATATATATATATTAATATAGTATAATCATATGGAAATATGATGTTGAATAATGACATTGTAATAATACAATGTACGGTATTAGGAGAATATTAGTAGTTATCATAACAGCAGTGTTGTGATTTTAATATTGCTTCATCAAAGCGTAAATATTTATATTAGCTATGTGTCCTAGTATATATATATATATATATATATATATATATATATATATATATATATATATATATATATATCTATATATGTATACTATTATATTTAATAAATATTATGTACATATATATGTACATTTATATATAAAACACTAGTAATAATAATCAATAAACAGTGTTTAGTATATATGACTACTTCACTGTTCAATGAAAACCATATCAATTATATATATATATATATATATATATATTTCTGTATTATGATTAAATATGATTAACTATGATACATCCTATACTATCTATATATATATATATATATATATATATATATATATATATATATATATATATATATATATATATATATATATATATTTATATATATATATATATATTATAATAATCGTAATAAATGTATACAAGAAAATAATATTATGTTATATAATTCAGGAGTAATTCATATATGCATAATAATCTAATCATGTATATAAAACATATATAAAACTTAATTTATCGTAATTAATAAATTTCTATTGCACGTGCATACTTATATGTTTAAATTAATGTCATAATAATTATTATCAATATTTATATTCTATTGAATTGCAACTAATATATGTATATATATATATCGTATACCCTCCCAATAGTGTACATTCATCTCAGAAGAATTAACTGAATAATCCATTATTGATATTCTTCAAACTATAGTTCGAAGAAGTTCACATACGATGATATGATTAGTGATTATAACTATTACGTTGGCTCTAAATAATCCTTTCATGCAATATCTTATATTTGCAACATATACATCTTCGCATGCATCGTATACATTAATATACTATAGTATATATATATATATAGTTCTGTTATCCTACTTCACCTTAGTTCATTCTTAATTACAAATACTTCAATTTAGGTATAAACTTACAACACATCACGTTTCTTTGAATTATGAATAATATCACCTTTTTAATCAAATTAATACGACTATAACAAATTACCTAATATTGGATGTAGGGTACCATATATAGTGTATAGTGTAGGATACCTAAGGCTTTTTAATATAATTGCCTAGCCGAATTAATCTAAAATAACGTTTACCTAATATAGTTTTCATTATATAATACTTATTACTATTGATTTACTATACTATTAACTTAATACTACTGATTTACTAGGGGAAAGTAACCTAATACGGACACTTTAACAATAAATGGTCTTAACATTTTATGACTCATTATTTTTATTCAAAAATTACAATATATTAATATTATATGATTATAGATATTATTGTGATTTTAAAATTTTATTTAATCTTTTAATTCCATAGATAACGGGGGTGTCCGTATTCGGTACCCGTGTCCGAATACGGACACCCTGTGTTATAATACGAACACCCTATATACCACTATATAAACTATATATTATTGATGAATCAATCAGAAAAATTACAATTACATTATTTATAATTAATTTTATGTATAATTTATTCTAATTTAATTAGTTAATAATTTTATTATTTTATTATTTTTTTAATTAATATTACAATTTAAGTATCTAAATAATAACAATTTTAGATTTAGCTTTATTGGTGGTATTAATATTATAGCGCACGCGATTTTTATGAATATCAGAATAGTTCATACGCTGCGCGCTGATTGGTTACAGAGTTTCCGTATTAAGACATCTAGAGTGTCCGTATTAGGAACTTATATGACCTCTAGATATATGATTATAATTTAATGAATATTTGATAACAAATATAGAAATTATATATATCATTTTTAGAATGCTTTATTTTTTAATAATATAGTGTTATATTTTATATCGATACATTTGTATATTCTTGAGAAGGTTTTAAGTTGAAATTTTTTTTCATAAATTTAAAAACGTAATAAAAAAATCAGTTTATTGGATATATCAGAAATATTTTGAATAATTAAAAAATAAAAAATACTTTTTTTGGACTATTTATATAATTATGAATATTGTATTCATTAAACATTTTTTTGTAGGCTTTATGGTTTCTGAGATACCGAGAGTGTCCGTATTCGGGCACTGTCCGTATACGGTTACTTTCCCCTAATACATATGACCAAATAATAAAACTAAAACGATACCTCTTTCAATGATAATTAGTTCAAGAAGCGAGCTTTTCTCCGATCAAATTATATTATCTTAGAATGAGAGGACGAACACAATATTTTATTATTACATATAGATAGAAATTTTCATATTTTGTAGAAAATATTATAATATAGGAATCTATCCTATCATATCTATTCAAAAAATAAACCGAATAAATTAAGTAACTTTAAAGTATGTAATATATACTTCACTTCGTATAAACAACATCAATAATTATATTCAGCTATAATTGATATACTTTGAGAAAATTTCCCTGGAAATTATTCGAATAAATAGCTGTGAGCCAATTATAAATAGATCTACTGTGACTCTAGTGACTTTCTTTCATTCGTCTATGAATCATCGTACAACAAATGTTTATCAGTTTTATATTGATATCCCAACAACAATCGAGGTCTATAAAATTCTGACTAAATCTAAGATCTCCGAACTATTTCATATAAATCTGATGAAACTACCCCTTTATCCACAATGAAAATATGTCTTAATACAGTCAATATATTCATTCATAGGTTTATCTTTAACTAACTTTATCTAACTTTAACTCAATATATTTACATCAACTCAATTATATTGCCACATTTTTATAAACATATACATATTGTGGATATAAAGTATATATGTATAAAGTATATATGTATATACTAATGTATTGATAATTCCTAATCTTAAAAAGATGTCCTCGACATATCCAGCGTCCTACTTCATTATAGACAATGAAAATTTACTAAAGTAATTGATAGACTAATTTGTAACTGATTATCTTCTCTAGAATGTATTATAAACAATAATAGATATGAACGAAACCCCCATTCCTTATTCAATCACATTCAACTCTGGCAACACTTACAAAAGTGGTAAACTGTCATCTATAAGTATATCAAGAACATTACTGGTGACCACCTCTCATAAGTATACTCATTGTGTACACTATAGTACACATAGTGTCTACTTATAGTGTCACCACCGTGTTACGTCATATATCATCAGTATTCGATAGTATTGTATCGTGTATCGTGATATGTTTGTTCTTTTCTGATATCTATATTGGTATTTCTCATAATGTTCTCGAATTTATTACAATTATCTTGGAAATAGGTTGTATTGTGTTTGTGATCACTGTATAGCTTAAGTATTCTTTGTCAGTGTTCAGTACACTATGTTCAATTATATTTAATTCAATATATATATATATATATATATATATCTTAGTCATATATTATGATCATATATGGGCCTAAATTATAATTATTTTGTTGTTGTGATGTATTTGATAAAAGATTAAAGCTGTGTTATTTCACACGCACACACACGCACGCTAACACGCGCACAATAGCTATATGTCAAGTATAATACAATATCGCATTCTAATAACAATGAGTATCAGTGTTGAAGGGTCACGGTGTAGTAGTAGTATAGTAATAATAGAGTCGCACTTTTAAATAAGTATATATATATATTGTTATTTTTTATTTATTTTGTATTTTTTCATTTTAATGGAGTCCTTTCATCCCATCCAGGCATCCTATATATATAATAATATGCGTGTGTGTGTTATAGTATATTATGGCATCGAGAACAATATACCCATTCTCTCCTATAACTAGTCTCCGTCTCTTATTAAGCTATGAGGTTACGATATTGTTGACCTTAACGCCTATTGGCTGACGTTAGGTTACCTATTAGAGATGGCGTTCATCCCATATCCGGTTTAGTGGTAACCAAGGTTACCGGCGGAAAACTAGCGAAGGGGTCACCATTTATATATATATATATATATATATATATATATATAGACGAGGGAAGGGGTCTACATGACCCTATTTTAGTGCTTAATAAACCGAATATCATCATCATATATACACACTTCCTGTGTGCCATAGTAGGTTAAGGTGTCAGACACACAGGCAGTAGGGCGTGGGTTCACTCCCTGTTGATACTAATAAAATAGGTATTAAAACAAATAATAATTAGAAGTGATCTTATATAAGTGTATATGAAATAATAATTGGATCTCGTTAAAACCACGGATACCATATATACCATATATACCATGGATACCATAACACGAGAGCGTATACGTATATATATATATATATATACGAAGGGACTTTAGAGCCATTTGGTTATAAGTGAAAACTTCATTTAAGTTCCTAGAAGGGATGAAAGGACTCAAGAAAAATAAAATTAAAATAACAATAACAATATATATATGTATATATAATAGATATTTATAACATGTATAAGTATATGACTTATTGAGGGGTCCATTTGTATCCGTTATTTGTATCGTATTCAATATATATAATATAAAATCAATATAAATATAGTATATTAATAGTATATAGATATAATATCTATATGTACAATATTGATATTGATACTATATTGATAACGCATTACAAATTGCATTGCATACATACAAGATCATTTGAATCCACATATTCGTGGACGAAAGCGCGCGTACATAAGCATGCCCACCCACACGCACACACATACGTACACGCATGCGTATGAAGAACGTATATAATCCAGTACATCGACTCAGGCCCCGGCGTCTACATCGATTAGCTAGATACGACTACTTCTATATCGATATAGATTAGAGCGCGCGAACAGATAATCTATAAATAGAATCCTATATTTCCAAGTTGTCGGTTTATAAACTATAGTTTCGTGAACTCCTGCATGTATGCATGCATCTCTATGGAGATTACTTGTACACACACGACGTGTGTGTGTCACACATGTATACGTTATTTATTTCTATAAAGTTATTTTTGAAGGTGGTTTGGCAACATATTTGATAATATGTTTAATAATTAACTAACTATAGTTGTACATATATTATGTTATCCCTATATAGAATTATATATATATATATATAAATACATATATTATTCAATATTATAACATTAACATATATTGACATGTTTATATATATATATATATATATATATATCTTATTTATTTAGTTGTACTAATACCGATCGATATTTATACACCAGTAAGGACATATCCTTGCCATCATTATCAATCAAGATTATAGTGAGCGCTACGACTATTTATCTAGTGACATGCGCGTCGGACACGTTCGATATCTGCCATTGTTTGCGCACGCGCGAATGACCGTTGCTAAGGTCAACCATCATCGTGAGTACAATAGGCCCGCTAGTTCGTTATTTAGATCGCGTACCGTAAGGTAATGTTGACGACCACTACTGAGCCTATCGTAGTAATGTGTTTTAGGTTTACGTTGCGTAATAACTTATTGCGTAACTTATTGCGTAACTTATCGCGTAACCGGCGATAAGCGGTGACGCATGCGTGTATAGCAGTCGCGTACACACGAACTGACACGAGCTGTCACGTGTTTAATTATAAAACTAATCTCGTAGTATCATATATCCGTAACGTATTATATATGTGTTTGTATACTTATAAGTATGTTTGTGCGAATGTATGTGTGTATTTTATATATATATATATATATATATATATATAAGTGTATGTGTGTATATTAGTCTAGTTTGTGCTATATCATTAAAATAAATGAGTAATTGTTTACTGTATACGGTATGCACTGTATACGTCTATAGATAAGTCCCAGTGCCTCCATATATGGACCACAATGGTGGTGTATGTGCATATGCATTAAATAAGAGTTAAATACAGTCATTTCAACACAAGGTTATTTAGATAAAGGGACGTCTAGATAATAATTATTATTTAGAGTTATTTTACTAGAGTTTGACTTAAACTTACATGAAAACTAATGCTGATGAACGAATACATGTATATGCATGCATGTGATGATGATGATATATGGTTTATTATGCACTAAAATAGGGTCATGTAGACCCCTCTTATATATATATATTAAATGTATACAAATTCTGATATACGAATGATTATAATACAATACATATTTATTTATGTGTGTTAACCATGTTATATATATTATATATAATATAAATAACTTTAAACATTATTCTATATTGTTATTCACAATGATATAGTATTGATTATATTTATCCTTATAATGGATATTTATAATTTAATAGAATATAAATCATTAAATTTTACGAATATCATTGATTTTTTTGTATAAAAAATATGTAATCCTCGAAATATATAAAGTGGAAATCTTTTATTTATAAAATTAAATAACAAAACTAGATATTTAGTTTTACTTATATTATTGTCACGCTATTAATTTTCATTTTAAAATAAACTATTTAAAATAACTTATCATTTATATTCTGAAATAATGTAATCTATTTCCAGTGTAACTGATTTATTCCTAGAAAATCAATAGTATATCAAATATATTAATTTAAAATTATGTGTACAAATTAAATGAATGGTGTATAATATTTATATAGGAATGTCAACTTTTAATTTAGATGTTATTGTATCAATTCGATATATAAGATAAATAAGAAATATAATTAATATATATATATATATATATATATATATATATAATATATAATATTCATTTTATATTTGAATATATATTTTAGTAAACATATTATATATTACATATATATAACATATACGTTTATCTTGAAAATAACGTATACAATTTATTAAATATTTTTAGCAGGCCATTTAGGATTTGGTATCTATCTATTATACTACAAAATATCTAAATATAAGTTACTTTCAAACATGTTATTTGTTAATATGTTAATTATATATAAGGGTAATTGTCTCGACAAGCAGCAATGCTTCTACAATTACCAAGATACGTATACATACATCTGATAATAATAATAATATATATATATATATATATATAGAATTGTTGATCTATAATTACCAGTAATCTATAATGACATATTTAATTTAATTTACTTTAAAATAATGTCGAATAATTGAGTATATGCCTATATGTATTCATAATGAATGTATGCGTTTATGATTTAATTATATGTAATTACTGTTATACGTGCATATTTTATAATACATAATTATAAATAATTCATAAATATTCAATATTGTTACATAATAACACAGACCTGGTGGACATTGCTTGACTGGAACCAAGCCGAGGACATGGCCTACTTTTTCAGTACCGGTAAACTGAACCCTGACTCTAAAAAAAAGGTACAAAATATTGACGACGTAGAAGATAGGTTAGAAGAAGGGGGTATTATGAAAAAGAACATGGTAAAGAAAGCGTCAAAGAAATTTGTAAAGAAGGCCGAAAACAAAGAAGCCAGTCAACAAACCACGCCCACCCAAGAACTATAATTAATCTATTAGGTGATTTTATAATAAATTTATATATAAATATATATATCCATGTATACGCTTTAATTAATCAACTTAAAAATCAATTTCAATCAAGAAATGCTAATTTTAAAATATTAATAAAGTACATGCATATATGTATAAATAGTCGTGTTTGGTATAAAAAAAAGTTATACATGTATGCACACACACATATACATACACACACACATATACACGGACACACACAAACACACATACACATACACATACAAACGTACATATATATATAAATATATAAATATATATATGTCACAATTTATAAAAAAGATATCTTTAAATATTCTTATATATTATAAAAACGAACATATATTATTAATCATTCAGCAGTATACATATATGATTTAGTATATAGTAAAAGTCTGATATAGTAATTTTATTATACATTTATAAACAAATAATAGATTGGCGTGAATAATTATGTACAAGTCGAGGTCACACACCTACATGTTTGTTAGCTTGTAAACAAACTGTTCCTAATTAATGCTTTAGTCGATAAAGGTAGAACAAACACTCTGAAATAGTATAATTTATATGTGAACATTCGATCAGAGATTAAATGTACTCCTAAGTACCTAAGTCCAGATAAGACGTTACTTCGGATGTAGTTACTTATCGCCTGATTAATGGGCACCTAATTGTAACTATAAATCGATACAATTATGTCACCGAGTAAACAAGTATGTCGATACAACGGAAGTGACATGACTACACGAGATTCCGATGAATTCCTCCACTACGGTATACCTCCACTACTATAGTAACTATGAACTATAGTAGCTATGGCAGATAAATCATTCTTGATTGCTTACGTACGTACAAGATACTATTTATAAAGGTGCACCCCATACACGGTCACCGAATACACCCTACCCCACCTCCACCCGATAGTGATACCGAATGAATACCCACCCTACCCTACCCTATAGAGATACTGAGTGAATGCTCGACCTGCCCCCTATCGCAATTATACGTAGTTACGGTGGCTCAATAACACTCATAGAGAGCGCCACGTATGCACATACACAGAATACTGATGTCACGCACTTTATCCAGGTCACCAATATAGCGTGTATTACTACTACTACTACTACTACTACTACTACTACTACTACTACTACTACTACTACTACTACTACTACTACTACTACTACTACTACTACTACTACTACTACTACTACTACTACTACTACTACTACTACTACTACTACTACTACTACTACTAATACTACTTCTACTACTACTACTACTACTACTACTACTACTACTACTACTACTACTACTACTACTACTACTACTACTACTACTACTAACCGAATGATAACACTTATGACATAGGTGTTATTGTTGAGATCGAGTGTAAAGATAGTTTGACAGAACAAAGGTATGTTATTATAAGGTATAATGAATATTATTTCTGAATTTTATATAGATATAAATATGTATTTGTAAGTTCATATGTACATATATATATATATATATATATGTATTTCGGTAGACATAATTTTGGTAATAATATCCAATTGGTCATACATATATATTGATAATTTGTTGTTTACCAAATAGTTAGAGCAATACTTTATCAATTTCGATATAAAATATACTTAATAGAATATTATAATATTAATTATATGATTATCTTATATGTACCGGTTTAATTGTTACATATTTGGTCAACCATTTTGTATTACTAGTTATAAGTACTTATTTTATCTAAAATTCATTTGTTTAATGTACATCTATTTTTAGGGAATGGGCGGATATATACATTATATTATTCAAGAAATCCATATATTTATAATTAAAAAAAATAATATTGTATACTATTATACATATATTTTTAATTGGATATAATTTAATTCTCCATCATTAATTGATAAATAAAACAAGACTCATCGATATATAGATAATACTCTTAATTATTTTAATTTAAATACTTATATGATATTAATACATAATATATGGATGTATATGTCTACCAAATATATACTCTTATGAAATTATACATTTTCTAAAAATACTATTTAGATTAAAAAGATTCAGGAGATAAGATATATATATATAATTTATTATTTATTATTTTTTAAATCTAATAATATATTATTGAATAGATTATAATAATTAATTAAAATATAAAATGTTTTTTTTTCTATTGTTTACAAATTGTCTACCAGTTAAGTATATTTTTTATTGTCTACAAAATCCTTAAAATATAACAATATATATAGTTATAAATTAAGTATAGGTATACATATAATATTGTATTCAGTAAAATTACATACATATGTATTCAGTAAAATCCTAATTTATCTACATCCCAGGGAAGAAACAAAATTGTCCTTATTAAAATAGTTCGTTATTTGTGATAAGAGATGTAGTACATTTTAATGGATACTTTAGTCCATTATACTTCTTTAATTTCATAATTTAGCAAGGTCATACTTTAATAAACATTACGAGTATATACTTAAATTAGTTTACGTTTTTTATTAACCTATGTATATAAACAATTCATTAGGTATATCAAGGACTTGGTAATATAATATAGTATATATTATATACTATATATTAGACACATTTTCGATTATTTATATAATCGTTATGCTTGTGTAGTTAAGATTTAATTAATTCGGCATATATGCATCATAGGCATTCATATAAATATGCAGAATTAAATAAAGATCACATCGACTAGAATAATATATTTATATAGGAACTAGTGTCCCTGATCTTGTTGTTAAAATTCATCAAAATGAGCTGGATTAAATATAGAATACATAGATTCGAATATTATACCATTCCCCATTCCTTTTATGACTCATAGATCAAACGAAGAAGCCATACACATTTCTTAGTATTACTCTAATTTTAGCAATCTAATGTGCAAACTATTGTTAACGATTACACTCTAGTCTATTAGTATCGGATATAACGAACATTTTGTTTCTTATCAAAACTAGTAATACATAAATTAGGAATGAAAAACCCATGAAATAATGTATAACTCTGAATAAATTTTATCAATTCATAGCTTATTAATTCCTAGTTTAAATAATTGACTAAAAGTGTGTTACATGTGATTTACAAAGCAGTTTAATTCTCTAAAAATATCGTTGATTACGATTATCATTACATGCTATTAAATGTACATCTAAATTAATTAATATATATATATCAAATAAATCCTCAAAATGTCGTTGAAGTAAATATATCGTAATATGTAATGTCAATACAAGCGGATGTTGCTGTATATAAATATATATTTATATTATTTGTACATTAGTAAAATAAATAAAACAATATATATAAATATAATTTATTGATAACAGATATTTTCATAAAATAATATCGAAGTAAAAAAATACTGACACATGGTCAATTTAAACAATATCACTTAATGTATAATATAATACATATACCCATATATTTGTATGTTACAGGTGTTCATGTACGATAATTGAATATAAAAATGACCTATCAGGTTATATTAATGTTGAAATTATTATGTGGATAGTACTAAACAGACCATATATGGCAACAGTAATGGCGAGGTTTTGTACATTAATACTAAAGGCCGCTGAAAGATCAAGATCACTCGTGATGAATGCACCAATGAGATCCGTTGTTTATTCAATGTCTTTGCAGAATTGATAAACTAATCGTTTGGAACTAGTCGTTTTCTTTATAATTCCCTATAAAATCGATATATACATTATTCATCTTTATTTATAAATAATGATTTAATAACTAACTGAATATATATATACATATTAAATAGTAAAACTATTATAGAATTATTTAAAAAGAAACATATAAATTATTGTCTGAGAAAGTTTCAATTTTAAAATATAAAAACTATCACTTATATTTCATAACATACAATACAATGTTTATATTATCTAAAATGACCCTTTATAGTAATCACCATATTGTAACTATTATATATATATATATGTGTGTGTAATATAATTTTGTTTATCTATAATGAAATAAATAGTGTATATAATAAGAAGATTATTTCTAATTATATGATTTATAAAAATAATTATAAAAACAATGTTAGAGATTATAAATTATAAACCATATATTGCGGCTATAGCCGCAATTATAGACTCATAAATAATTAAATGATAATATATCTTTAACATTTCAACAACGCAATACTAATAAATCTATTGAAAAAAATAAACTTTAATATTTTGTTAATAAATATAATATGTATTATAAAATTATTTATTAATTTATATTATTTAAATACTAGTTAATTTTATTTTAATATTTGTAATAATACTTATAATAATAGTTAACATTGTGTATACGTGTATAAGTATACTGTATGTATAAATAGTATTTATTAAATACACATATAAAAAGTAACCTTTTTGTAATATTGTCTTATGGATCTAGATAATTTATCATAATTCATGGCGGGACGATTTTTCCTTTGGCCCCATAGTCTTGCTACTCGCACAGAATCTTCAATCTTAAATATACCTGTTGTTTTGTAAGGAATGTTGTGTAATACTTTGTATAGCGACAGAGTATATATGTACACTACATTATTCAATGCTGATATATATATATATATATATATATATATATATATATATATATATGTTTATATGTTGTTTAATATTATTATTATATTTCTATAAGATTATTCATAAAAAGAGAACAAAGAGAAGTCTACTTAAGAAGTTCAGATGTATGTCAGATTACACTAATAGCTTATAGTTTTTAGAGTATTGTATACTTTTAATATAGAAAATGATTGCATAAAAGTTAATTGATATTATTGAAAATATAAATGTTATAAATGAAATATTAAATAATAATTACTAATCAATCTACATACAGGAATATTCGTACACACACATATATATTCTTAACTATACACTATATATATATATATATATATATATATATATATATGTGTGGGATTTTACAGGGAAATAAAATGGTATAATTGAGGCATGGGACTATAGTAATGGACAACATAATAAATGAGATTTCCTATACCATCAACACTTCTATATATATATTGCATATATTATACATGTCTATAATATACAGAGGGGAGGAGGAAGAGGATGAGAAAGAGGTAGATATATGCACAATTAGAAAATATTCTCTTCGCGTTGAATACATAAACAAATATATACGGAGTCTATATTTATAATCTATATTTAGAATAAGCATTAGCTGAAGCTGGGCGAGAGAATTCACTAAATATACGATAGTCTCTCATTAGTTCCACTATAACTATTTACTTGCATATATGCTTGTATGTATGCGTGTATGTGTGTATATGTATGTGTATGTATGTATGTATGTATATACATACTATTGAATATAACCTAACTACATTGGCGTTACAGCAAACACACACATAGAAGAGTTTAGTATATCATATTTAATCAAGATTGTCGTCATTGGTGCTGTTGATATTGTACATAATACACGAGATTCAATTACAGAAACATGTCGAAAGTAAAACACTATTTCAGTGTAAAATAGCACTATACGTTATCTAAGCAATTCATGTAATACTTTCATGTTATGGCTAGCTGTAAACATGATTAATGGTGCATTAATAATCTATCCTATACAATCACCAGCATTCATCAACATTGCAGCCATATATCTTGCGACAGTTATCAGCTATTCAATAGGTTATTTACAATGGTGCAGCGAAGCTATGTTTAAGGAATGTCTCATAATATCATTTATTGTTGAGCAACTATGCATTGTTTACTTATTATATAATATTATATAATAACATAAAACAACTTCACATACATACATAATTATATATATATATATATATATATATGTATATATATATATATATATATATATTAATATATATATATATATATATATATACATATATATAAATCAACTAGATGTTAGAACAAATTTTGTATTTCAAAGGAATTATATTATTTAAGAAGGAAATGATAAATATATAAACATTTATTTATAATTATAGCATATATTGTATATCAATATTGTTTATTAAATCACATATAATGTAAACATTTCAATAAACAATAAACATAGAGTTAAGGTTATAAATAAGATTGTGTACTGATTTATAATATAATATATACTATGAACTAGTATTAGGAATAGTAGGTGTGGTAGTAGTAGTAGTAGTAGTAGTAGTAGGTGTGGTAGTAGTAGTAGTAGTAGTAGTAGTAGTAGTAGTAGTAGTAGTAGTAGTAGTAGTAGTAGTAGTAGTAGTAGTAGTAGTAGTAGTAGTAGTAGTAGTAGTAGTAGTAGTAGTAGTGGTAGTAGTAGTAGTAGTAGTAGTAGTAGTAGTAGTAGTAGTAGTAGTAGTAGTAGTAGTAGTAGTAGTAGTAGTAGTAGTAGTAGTAGTAGTAGTAGTAGTAGTAGTAGTAGTAGTAGTAGTAGTAGTAGTAGTAGTAGTAGTAGTAGTAGTAGTAGTAGTAGTAGTAGTAGTAGTAGTAGTAGTAGTAGTAGTAGTAGTAGTAGTAGTAGTAGTAGTAGTAGTAGTAGTAGTAGTAGTAGTAGTAGTAGTAGTAGTAGTAGTAGTAGTAGTAGTAGTAGTAGTAGTAGTAGTAGTAGTAGTAGTAGTAGTAGTAGTTAGTACTAACCACTATCTCTATCCAACCACCGGATACAGCCATTGTAGCTGTCGGATTGTTTGAGCAATTCTCTTAAGAATTGCCATAGGTGGATGGTATTCTTTGGGGAATGTTTAGATTTGATCTTATGCACGACGGTAGCTGGCGTTACGGGAACTGAATCTGTTTAATAAGAAGGTCACGGTTGAAGGTCAATTGATATGTCTAGAATATTGATCCAATATGAACTAGTCGCATACACAATCGTACACACGTATACATACATTAATTTCCACTCATTCTAAAATACAAGTACACATGCATACTTATAGAAGTGTATATACCCAGTGATCCTTATCATCGCCATCAACATCAACACCATCATCATCATCATCATCATCACCATCATCAGCATCACCTATGCGCTCTTGCATTAACATTCCTCAGCAACTCGCGTGATTGCACACGTTAGCATATGAAACACACGGGGTACTGTTATATTGCACAGGCGGTCATTACTGCGTTGACCAATAGCAATGAGGCATGTCCTCGGGCGCAAGGACATAGTTTACTACGTACACGAACGCTGTGTGTCTATTCAATAAGCGCGGTAAATAGACAACACTAGATCTCGTTATGTCCTCTCTCTCGTTATGTCCTCTTTACATTACAGCTCTTTACTTCACTCCTATCTCACTCTCTCTCTATGTATGTATATCACTGTATCGCTCTGATTCTATGGAAATGTTACACTGTATTGCAGAATTACTTATGTTAACAATGAAACCAGTTCTCATTGAATTATTATAATTGATATATACTGAATTGTATAAGTAAGTATATATAAGGGCTAATAGAGGTTAATCTTATAATGTATAATATATAGTTTATTCATATATATTACTATTTTAAGTAAATATAATATGGACAATATAGCACATTTTCAATTTATATTTATTATAATTATTGTATATATCGATTAACTATATCTTATTAATTATTCAAGTTAATATATTTAGGATATATATCTAAAATGTCAGTATTATTATTTCCACAAACATAATTGTATTCTTTTATAATTGTTATTGATAATTATAACGAGATATTCAATGGGTATATACTATGTTAAATATAATCTAATATATCATATTCCATTAACAACTTATATCATTATAAAATGTATTTTAATTAAAATAAATATCTGTCATTCTATTTATTATCAAATAATAATATATATTTATGCATAATAGATGATATAATATTTCGATAAAATGTGGCGCCAGTTATTATCATATATGTCCAACTAAAATCGATAACAGAGATATTAATAATACTACCAATACGACTACTATAGTAGGTATACCTCTATTATTACTACTCATACTACTCTAATATTACTATTACTATCAGTATCATTAATACTACCAATACCACAACAACTAACACTAGAACTAATACTACTAGTAGTAATAGTTGTAGTAGTATCATTGTCTGGTATTAATATACAATATATGCCTGACTTTAGACACCACGCTCTAGGCAGAACCTAGGCAAAAACACAATCAGATAGGAATTAGCTCGAACGACGTGTGGGTATGTGAGGGTTGCAACAAGAGCCTCCACTAGGGGCAGCACTGATCTCGTGTTAAGATATCACATGTTTACATTGCGCATGTGCAGTATCGCATGTTCAGAACCAGATACGCAGATATAGGCGGTAACAATAGCCGCTATAGGGGTATTATTATACCTAATCTATTATATCGTACGCGCAAACACACACACACACACACACACACACACACACACACACACACACACACACACACACACACACGCATACATATATATATATATATATATATATATATGATGTTGTGTTCGCAATTACAAGCCCCGTATGTAAGTAATTAGGAAAGCCTATACTTTTTTAGGTAGACGAATATAAAGGCTTCACTTCACAACATTGTATAACGTTATATAATATCCACGCAAATAACTCACTATATATATAAGTACATGGGGGTGGGGTGTTTCTAAACCTGTATCGCTGATATCCTGGATATCGTTGCCATTGATGTCGTGAAACTGACAATAGGGGGACATACTTCCGCTGCTGCTGTCGTCAGATGTTCCGGGGTACCATTCGCTGGAGTCATCTCCACCCAATCTGTAGGTCACGTGCATATATGTCAGCACGTTAGTCACCCTTGAGGGTACTACTACTACTACTACTACTACCCTGCCTACTACTACTACTACTACTACTACTACTACTACTACTACTACTACTACTACTACTACTACTACTACTACTACTACTACTACTACTACTACTACTACTACTATTACTACTACTACTACTACTACTACTACTACTACTACTACCACCTACCTAGAGATGGGGATAGAGGGCAAGGGCTCCCCGAATACACACGATATGCTATTCTCATTCTCGTAGTTCAGAAGGCCATTACAATAGGTGAGATCATTGTTCAGGTTGTCTGACGCCATAGAGTTGATTTCGTAATCTATCATTAGGAAATCATCATTAGTTATCTCTTATATAGCATATAGTGAACATACATGTGAGTGTGTATGTATTATAATTATATTATCATAGTTCGCATGTAAACCATGTCTAGTCATAATTAATGTACTGGATATTGCGCAGGTCTGACCGTATACATATTTAATCGTAAGTGCCTACACGTTATGCAATACACGGTTACGATATGTAAAGTGGCAGTTATAATGTGCGGCGGAATAGTATGTCAGTAGTATTGATATCCATAGATAGTGCAACATACGCTGGCACTATTCACGTGCTAATTATATGCCTGTTTTACATTAAACTATTTATTTATATTTGTATATATATTTATATATATATACATATATTTATATATATAGATGTATATATATAGAAGTATGCCATGTATAAATAGTTATATATACATAATTAGTTGTACATGGTGCACAGAAGCTAATGGAAATGTACGATTAGAATCACTACAACGTGTGGTGTGTGTGTATCCATACAAGCGTCTAATACCAGATGGCACTGTCGATACGCACACACATATACGCACGCATATGCGCGTGTATATATGTCCATACACGTATATGTGTCTATCTGGCAAGGGGAATTGATGTGAAAGTGTGTGCTTGGTTTGATTATTATTACAACCAGATATAAAGCCGATATGGTGGGGTAAGTAATTATCACTAATCTAATTACTGGTACAGATATTGTATTCCATATACCTATAATGATAATGGAGTATAACGTATCGTACAGTGTATGCTGTGTATGTTATACGTTCAATTATATGTACATACATGTACAGTGTACATTGTACACGTATGTATATATATATACATATATATATATATATATATATATATATATATATATATATATATATATATATATATATATATATATATATACATATATACATTTATACAACCATGTCTATAAGTTGATAACGTATTTGTATTCATTGACTATATTGTTTGGATATCAATATATATCCTTACTTTACATACATACAAGGTCACGAAAACACACATACACACACACACACACACACACACACACACACACACACATATATATATATATATATATATATATATATATTTATAATTATATATAGCATTGTATTTAAGTGTACTTATATCTATGATAAGTAGTAATGCTTCTATAATTACCCCGAGAAATCTAATAAATCTAATAATAAGAATAGTATTGAATATATATAATGCAAATAGTGTACACGCAGTCACAACACACAACACACTATACTAGAGGGTATTCCAACCATTCTTAATCCACTCCAACTCAGCTTCCAAGTAGAGTCCATTCTCGGGACTTTTCGTAACGAACTGCTCCTTCTTCAGTGAACACAAGCTTAGGCCGTCCATTCCGTAGAATCTATTGCAGATGTCGTCTGAACTGTAGTCGAATTGATACCGATGTAGAACGCTCTTAATCCAGTCTGTTACTTGTTTGCAGGTCCAAGTGTACGGATCTAATAGTGATGTGTGTGGATGTGAGAGAAGAGTTAGTGTTCCGGCGACGCACGCGTTTTCCATTCATCGCGATGGCGGGCGTCCGCCACCGTGCGACGATATTCATTTCGATTCAGTGAACGACGGTGAGTCACCAGGCATCAATCACGTGATCGTTTACTTATGATTACATAGCTGTGTTATGCGCGCACACAACTATATTTACATCGGCCCTGTGCACACTGCATCCACATACGAATACAGTATACAATATATCAATTTCTCGCAATTTTTAAATCATTTTTAAATAATGGTACGGCTATTTATGTGAAGTGATTCATATTTCACTATATTTATACTATAACGATGAGTAATTCTATCCATATAATACGTATGTACAATTGAATGTGAGTAAAGATTGATGATTCATACGTATGAGTCATATATTTATGTAATATGTAATTTTTCTAAATATAGTCATGAATAAAATCGGTTTTTTATCGAATAGTGTATTTTCCAAATAAGGTAGCATAGATTTAATCATATACGCCAGGGTATTATCGATTTCTACTATTGAGATATTGAGATATTAATTATTCAGTATATAGGTAGTTTTCTTTCATATAGACAGCATATAGTTCTTTACAAATAGAAAATAGTATTATTTTTTATTAATATGAACGCCGGACACGTAATATTACTTAATAATGCACATGCCATCTATAAATACATCATTATTATTAGATTTTATTAACGTAATATATTATTTTCAATTTATTTATTTAAAAAAATTATTAATGGATATATGAATTTTAATATATATATATATATAGAATACTAATTATAATGTGCTTACTTTTATCTAGTTCAAGGGAAGGGGCGAAATTTCTATTAATATCTCTGCCTATGATGTAGTCTACATCACTGAGCCAGAGTTCCTGTTCGCTGGGAACCTGTGGGAGGATGGAGGCTAACATTTAGACAGAGGTCTGTCTTAGTTTATAATATCGACGACATCGGGCATCAATGTCACCGTAAAACTTCGCGAGAGTGCAGAATGCCACTCTATTTATACACACGGAACGAGTGTACATGCGGGGGGCACGTTTCTATAGTGGGCAACGTAAAAAAAACGCTCGCCGACCTAAACCCTGGCGAGTACGATAAACACTAGAAAAACAATCGTCGTCGTCGTAAGTCTTTGCGTCGCCTGTGTTGTGAACGACTGCTTTTTTCCTGACGTCGCGCGGGAGAATTATTTTAGGAATTCGCGATAACTCGAATAAACAGAGTTCGCCATTACTCGACGATAGTTTCCCGCGGCTTGTTTACGCACGTCGGAACCACCGATGTACGATACCACAACTAGAAACCAATACCGCTTGCGTAACGCCTATTAATAGATCGTAAACCGCACGATGATCGATGCCATAATAATGCAAACGAGCGTGAAAAAGTGGTGGTGGTGGCGGTGGCGGTGGTGGTGGTGGTGGTGGTGGTGGGTTGAACGACAGGATTGAGTGTATAATTTATTTAGCGATCAGTAAAAAGCATATCCTTCAGAGAAAAGAGTGTTATCCCCGAGTGTTATATAACCGTGTGCATGTGTGTATATGTGTATGTGTGTGTATGTGTATATGTGTGTGTATGTGTGCGTATGTGTGTATGTGTATGTATGTGTTTGTGTATGTTTACGTGAGCGATGTTAATCATTCGCTTAATATGTATACATGTCAATAATTTATCGCTGACTCTCTTGTTATAAACAACGCTTAATTTATGCATTACATATATCCGATATTATAAATTACGTAAACTTTTTCCAGTGATCTTGTGAACTATTAATCGTTCTTATTTAAAGTTTTATGCATAATATATGTTATATATATGTAAATATATATATATATAATTAGTTATATTTTATCTTATTTAATCAAGTACATCGTATATTATTTGTTTATAAAACTCGCTTATAGTTTAGAAGCCTATAAGATAATAAAAACTCTATAGGGTTATTTGAAACATTACATTTTCCTCAAACGTTACCTTTAAATAATTAAATTCTTATAATTCTTAGAACCATATTGTAATGCATAGTATGGCATAAGTGTTGCATATAACAATATATATATAAACAAAATCTGAAATAGTCTGATATATTTAAACAAACTAAAAATAATTATATTTATAAATACACTATGGTGTATTTATACTTGGAGTATACTCAGAGTATATGCTTATTTACATTGAAAATATGATATAATATATTATATAATATAATTTATGTAATTTATGATATGATAACAGTTATAATATTAATTTTAAATAAAATAGAGATTATAATTACAAATAGATTATTATATATATATATTTAAGTTTATATGAATAGATATAAATATATATATGATTCAGTTTTTTATTTGTTTTTTTGAAACGATGAATGTTATAAATATAATTTGTACACTATTGTAATATAATGATAGTGAATTAATAGATAGAATCATCAACATAGCCTTTGTTAGAGCCAAATCCTTTCATGAATATAATGCCATTATTATAAGTCAGTTTGGCAGCATTATACGATATATGTGCATTTTTAATATCAATATTTGTATATGTTGCCTATATTTATTTATATTTCAAGCTTATTTCGATTATACATATAACTTACTTGAATATATATGAATAATATATTGTGTGTACAAATATCTGTAGACTTTTGTTTACAATATATTGCGTAATTAAAAATATTTTTCATGGAAATTTAGTTGCTGTTTTTTTTTATTATATTTATTTAATTGGATAATGTGAAATTTATATTTATTTAAATTCAAATATATATTATATAATATTATATTTGTAATTTGATTCCTAGTTTTATTTTAAATCATTAAATATAACAATATTATATATTTATAGGTATACATATACATATGTGATGATATTTTTTCCAAAGTATTTCGAAATAACAAAAAAAAAATATTTTAAAATCAATATTATCTACAAAAATCAATATAATTAAACACATAATTAATGATTTTACTGATATAAATAAAATGTTATGTTACAATTTATTTTATGAAATTTATTATGTAAATTAACTTTTGTAACCAAATAAAATATGTTTATATGTCAATGTATAAATCTGTAAAAAAAATTATAATTTTATAAATTAGTTAATTAAAAAATTAAAAAAAAAATTGAATTTGATAAATAATACAAATTTGATAAATATAGTTTAACTAGGGAGTTAAGGACCCTCCCTGGTTTAACTAATATAATGGTGATTTTTAGTTCACATAAATATATATATATATATATATATTGAAATGGTATATAAAATATAATCACATAGGATACTGATTTGTAAACACACTAATAAATAATTAATTTCATACTTGATGAATTAAATAATAATTCAAAATAATAAAAGAGTAAATTATATATATATATATATATATATATTTATATTTAAGTATGTTTATATATATTTATCAGATGTATTTAATTAGTAGTTCATTTAAAATACATGATGATAATGTAATGTAATGGTATTGTTAAATAATTATATATATATAATATTTATGTTTTTGTTATTTATGTATATATATAGTATATATCTATTGAAATAGTGGCCATACATATATGTTATAAAAATACATTATATTATTATAGTTATAACTACATAGGTTATAACTTACAATACAATTTGTTATATTAGAGAGTATAGTTATGTATATATTATTTAATAGAGATGATGAAACATGAAGCATGTTATTTACTTAATAATATTCACCTATAGGTAAACAAATATATAGCCAATATAATAAATTTATATATATATCATTATTAAATGTAATAATTTCAAATAAATAGTATAGAATTCAAAGATATTTTATAATTTTATAAATATTCCAACACATATATTATTAATTACATTATTACCAGTTAGACATATATAGTGTACTATATAACGATATGCATACCTGTTGGTCTGTTGACGTAACACATACGATCATTATTTAATTATGTTATTATATGATACTTTTCACTATACCAGATGATAGCTATTATTCAATAGAATCCAAATTCAACTTAAAAATATATATACTGGAAAAACCATTCATAAATAAATAAGCCACGCCCAACGTCAAACAGAACACCCCATTGGTTGAATTTATCAATGAACGTAGTAAATAGTATTTCATGTATTATTATTAATATATCACCATATAATTTATAGAAATGACATAATATTCTATTTATATGTTCACTGTATTATAAATGGTAGCGTTTAATGCTTTAATTAAATTTATGAAACTGATTCAAAGTTTTTCAAAGTTAATATTATATAAATATTATATTAATAAATAGTATAGTATATATATATATATATATATATATATATATATATATATATATATTAATTAGGAGATAGTATATACATTTGTAATACTTAATAGATTAATAATACTTATAAATCATGTAATTAATCTATGCAATGTTAAATAGCACGATGGGTAACTAGTCTAACTGATTCTATTGTTCTACACCTATCTACGTAGGTATATATGCCTGGTGACATTATCATATCCGTAATATATATATATATATATATATATATATAATAATAAATTATTGTACGTAAATGTACGGCTTACTTAATGTACGTAAATGTACATGTCGTTATTTTAATGTTTAAATACTCTACGGTATTTAAATCGTGCACATATTATTCATTAATTAATAATGCTATTAATGTTAATAATAACTATTTATAATAACTTTTGCGGTGGTTTTTACTGACGAAAGTATTTGTTTCTCGAATTATATCGATGTAATAAAATAATACATTATATTTATTAGACATTACATTACCTACCTATTATAAGTTTATATATATAGTGTCACTCTAAATTTTACTATACATACCATATGCTTGTGTTAACCTTACATTGTAATATATACAATCAATAAGTACTAAGTTATCAAGAATTATATATAGATATGTGCTATACTATAGTTCACTATTGCTAGTTTATAGTTCGTACTACTTATGTATTTCACATTTGCGCGATGAAATTATTGCTTAGCACTTAGTATCGTTCCACGTAGATCCAGGGATAGTGTATAATAGTGTGTCTATTATTAGTGAGGAAACGCCGTAAAAACAACGTGGTTTATATATTGGGAACGATTTTTTATTCAGACGATACTCTTATAAAATATATTTATTAGTAAACATCGAATTCCTCGAAATATCTCACGCTATCTCGCGTCGTTACTGTTATGTAATCCATACGCTGATTCGAATTGGGAGGGATATCGTATTAACGAGGTTAAAGAATTACAATACTTACTAACATGTAAGTATACACCTACATTAACAGTACTATAGTAATGGATTATGTTCAAGTGTTACGCCAATTGGCTTTACACCATTATACTTAGGGTACATTATATAGTGTCAGTGAAGCAATAACGTTGCGGTTAATAATGCATTATAATCTATTCATATGTGTGTGTATACACACGCATACACCCACGCATGCACATTCATAAGTGCACACACATACATGTATGCATGCACGTACATGACTTCATACACAAACACACACATATGTGTGATATATACTATATCATCGATATAAAGAAATACTTTCTTTATATCGATGTTATATATAAGTATGTAATTTTCAAATATTTGAAATATAATTTAACGCACTCCAAGTTATTCATATTTAATTTTAAGACCTAATTAGGGTATAATTAGGGTTTAAGACCTAATTACGATTTAAATCAAATTAAATAATTATTTCATTTATTAATCGTATATTAATCATAAAATTGATGTATTTTTCACACAACGAATGTTTTCACTATAAATTATTGGCATATTTATCCGAAATCAACTTTTATTCGATGGATTATTATTTAATAAAGATAATAAGTTTATTACAAATAAATTACGGTTATGTCATTGTTATTTATACAAAAAAACTATGATTTGTTATTCTCCGCGATATCTAAAAATAAATGTATAAATAAATATATATATGAATTCCCTATTTGTAGAATTGTTCATGAACTTATTATCTATATTATAATTCCCAACACGTAACGTAAATAAGAGAGAGAGGCTGCGCATGTGCAGAAAACTGCACTGTCAGCGATATCATCATCGTCGTCTGCAAAAAGTGCTCCTACTTTGCGGTTACGCACAGAAACCCTACGTCTAATACACACGTAGAATTACGTGCGTAGCGGGGGCGGGAGAGTGGGCGTGGCTCCGGGTTACGAACTGGGCGGAGTCTACGAGACTAAGTTATCATTGCGCAATACATCTTCCGACGCGGGCGACCTATGAACATATACGTTAGCCGTAGTTAGGAAATAGCGGAATCAGCTGGAATATCATAGCGTACATTAATGCACATATCACGGTACACTCTATTTATAAACACATTGTACGACGACATTGTTGTAGCCTTAATGTTCGCCTGTTACAATGACGCTTCACCATAAGGTGGCTAGGTCGCATTCATCGAAACACTTTTTATACGCGGCAATCATTCATTTCCGTTCGCGGATTCTATAGATACGCTGTAGTAGTGTAAGACTGTACACCTTCGTTCACACCTTTGTGGTACAGGTGCAGCACGCGTGATTCGAGTGTCAATCGAGTGTCACGTGACTCACTACGGTAACCGGTGTGACGTCATCGTGCTATTACGTCTGCGCGCGTTATTAATCGTAACTCGGAATTGAACCTGCCAATCGACACACATATGTACACACGATAAGTAATGTGTTTGTGTGTGTGTGTGTGTGCTTGATTTACAGACGTTCTTTATTAGGCATCTCGGTGCCAAATTCGTCAGACTGTAAGTTATGTAATATCGACGATGACTCGAAAACTCGCCGAGTTTAGGGCGGCGGTGAAAGTCTATTTATAGATTCTATTATTTATTATTCCCTGCATTTAATTAGATATTATTAATCGTTTTTACGACTCGATTATCATTATCTCATAGTCCGTAAATAGATCAAAGTTATATAACAACACGGTCGGTATTCGAGTATCGAATACATCAGCTAATTAATGTATGTTTTAGCTGCGTAGTCATGTATTCTATAGTTCAATTTGTATTCGTAAAAAAACGAGGTTCTTAATTAATTATTTTATTTTTAATTAGAAATTAATTATATAATATAATATACAACGTTTTTATTTCTCACAATATAATGTATACATTGTTATTATATTTTAAAATAAATATAATTGTAATTAATGAATTAACAATATTAATTAATTATTTAATTAACTAATTTATATTAATATTATATTGTATTGGCTGCATGATAAACTATATATATATATATTGTTATTGTTATTTTTATTTAGTGGAGTCCTTTCATCCCATCCAAGAACTTAGATAAGTTTTCACTTATAACCATATATGGCTATAATGTCCCTTCGAAGCCGCTCTCGTGTTAAGGCATCCACGGTTTTAACGAGAGCCGATCATTTATTTATACACAATTATATATATATATAATCTTAGAATAATTTAGAAGTGATCTTATATAAGATCACTTCTAAATAATATATTAAGACCCATTTTATTAGATTAATTAATGGTCCGGACGAGGCTCGAACCCGTGTCCTACTGCTTGTGTGTCTGACGCCTTAGCCACTAGGCCACACAGGCAGTTTGTTGCAAACATGTAACATATATATATATATATATATATATATATATCTTAAAGATAATATATTATGTATTATATATGCACAGTAAATAACACTTGTAAAATAAGCCCACACCCTATATATTCGCTTAGTTAAAGGTTTTTGTTATTGACTTTAATTTTACATATATATATATATATATATACTATATAATATTCATAACTCATAAACTCATAACCATATCTATAGATATATTCTGAAATACATGAGCCTATAAATTACTACGCCCCCCATAGTTATAACTTATAACATATATCACATATATTATATGTATTTATAAATCGTAAAAAAAGCATAACCGGTTTTCAAGCTTTCAATGATGGATACTTCATTCACATGTATACTATGGATGGTGACCTACTATGTATGCTCGATAGGACACTTTATGTATATACTATATATATAGTATACTATAGTATCAGTTATAACTATATATATAGTTTACTATAGTAGTATCAGTTAGAATGTGTTAACATTGTAGGCTATATCTATAATTAAGTATGCATATATATAACTTGTTATATATATATATAATTAGAATATAAACTTGTGAATATTTCTTAACATGAAAGGATTAGTTTAATAATAATGATTATAATCTAAGGAATTTATGAAGGTTTTTATTTTAGTTTACAAAGACTATATGCCTATACCGTAACGTAACGTCAACAAATAATACAAGTATTCGATGTAAATAGAAGTCGAAGTAAAGAGTTGATCACGTGATGACCGTCGCTATAACGGGTGTACGCAGTACGAGGGGTAGTTAATAATTAATAAAGTAATAATTACGGCCGCTTTTTATAGGCGTCCTAATATAGATGGTTTCCGTCACTTCTGTAGTCGTTGTTATATCGGTTACTGGTGCTGCTGCTGCGGTGAGAGTTATTTACTATCCTATAAATACGTGTGGTTGTATATCGGATGTTTGAGAGACAGGTAGGGACTTTTAAAGTTCCTTTTAAAGGATTTGAAAGAGGAGGGAAATGTAAAAAATAATTACTTTATTTTCAATTATATATATAATGATCTATTAAATACATCTACTGATTTATAATGAATAACTAGCATTATGATATATAATTTATCATGAACATTTATTGTGGGAACAAATTTAAAAATAGTGAGGCAATTGCCAACAAAGTACTCCTTAAAAGGGCACTGGGAAAACATAATGAAAGTGTCCATTTACGGGTAGTTAGTAACTACCCCTAAAACTACTAGTTACCCCTGAAATGATGAACATGACATAATTAGATTATAAAATATGTGTTTTTTTACAAATTATTTAAGTATGAAATGTTATCTTTAAATGAGAGAAATATATAATATAACTATACGTACATTATTACTATAAGAAATAATCATTTTTCGAATGTAGGAGAAAAATGGGTAAAGTGGACAGGTGGGTAATGTGGCCACCTTGATAATTGTAATTATATTATCTAAAATGAACAAATGATTCAGCCGTCCTCTTGATTATACTAATATGTATCTACATTGAAAACAGTAGCTAATTTGGACTACTATTTATAAAGTTAAACAACATTATCTACAACAGTCCGTATTACCCATATTTCCCCTAATCCTCATATTAAAGTACATATTTAACACACACCTTTTTAAATTATGTATGTATTAATACATTAAAAAGTGGGTGTTAAAATGTTCTTTAATATGTGATAAATTATGATTATAATTACTTCAACATTACAAGTATATATTAGGTATATGTCGCCTACGTAGCCTGGGGTCTATGGCTCAGTGGCCAAAAGCTAGTAAGTGAGATGTCCCGGATTCGACTCCAGGTAGTTCTTTTGTCTCTCTTGTGTCCATCAAGAACTTAATAAACATTAAATCATTACACAAGACAACAAGATGTTACTATTTGCTTTGTATTGTATCTCACAGTTATTTATAACATGTATACGTCTACGACTTATTGAGAGGTCCATTTGTATCCGCTATTATTATATGTGATTCAATCAATAAATATTCAATATATTTATTTATTTGTACAATTTATCATTTTTTTCGGATTATGCTTTCTAACGATAACATTACCATATATTACATTTCCATGTCCTATGCAATTGTAACTAATGAATATATATATTCTTTAACAATTATAGAATACTTATAGAACTATTAAAGAACATACATCGCCTCCCCTTAAGGGGCGGGGCACACTTTCGTTTTCATTTATTATCAACAACTTTATTACTTTGAAATATTAAAACATTATTCATTATCTTTAAAATGATTTATACCATGTCGTTAATAGTAAGCCTACTTGCGTTATTTATACATTATAAATCTACTCTTGTACAGTGTACAGGCTGTACATAATGTAAACTACATTACGATGTCATATGTTTATGTCGTGTGTCATACATCACATTAGAAGCTTAGATCTCGGTATTATTGTTTACACGAGTTATAATATTTAGAAGACACCGTCTGAAACGTTATAAGATAAATCATTATACAATTGTCATAATCCATTTATACATAATATATTTATGATGTATTTGGGTAGGGGAAAGTCTCCGATTACCGACCACTCCTAATACCGACCCTCTCATATCTCAAAACATTATATATATACATGAACTGTTAGCGATTTAATGATAAATATGAATAAGTATATTGTTTTACAAAATATTCAATCCTACTAATAGTTATTTGATAACATTTGATATTCTGTTTTTACTCTTTAAATATTTAAATACTAATTTTTTTTAAATCATTTTAAATACTTTATTAATTAAAAGAAAACTTAATACTGCGCATAATATTGTAGACCGATAAAATGTTTATAACAATTATAAAAAAAATTCAATTTGAATAACTATTAACCAAAATATTTTAATTATAGCAACCCATATACTTTTCCTAATACCGACCCCCTAAATTACCCTAATACCGACCCCATGTGATTTATAATATCCAATAAAAATAGATCCGTATTTTACTTTAAAATATGTCGTAAGTTGTTTGTGTGTCATTAATATAGATTTAGGATTCATGATTCCAGTTGATTATATTTATACATAGGTGATTAATGAATAAATATTAAATAATAATATACACTATTTTAATATAATTACTATAAAGTTTAAATTTAAATTTAATAATACTATTAAAACATACATTCAATAAAAAATAATTGCGTGCATGTTATAATTAATTATATTTATGAATATCTACTATATTGATTGGATATTATAATACTAAAATTATTTATACCACAATTATTTTAGGGGGTCGATAATAGGTGAAGGGGGTCGGTATTAGGAACAGGTATCCGATTAACGACCCCCCCTGTTTATTAATGTAAATATAATTATATCAAAAATTTAAAATATCCACATTACTCTTTGCTATTAATATCCTACCCTATTTACAAAATTTAAAATAAATATATTTAATATTGAATAAGTTATTACAAATAATCATTTAGGGGTCGGTAATCGGAGACTTTCCCCTACTATGAAATCATAAATATATTTTTTGATACAACAATAATAAAAACTAAATCTGTTTTCTGTTAAAAGAATACGTTTTAAAAGTTCATTTTTCATACGTACTATAGTACTAATAACCATATATGGTAATGTTAGAATGCCAGGGGTCATATATATAATGGCTGCTGAGTGATTATATACAATGAAGATAGGGTGAGACTTGAACGATAGTACGATACCTGAGCAACCCGAATAACATCATGTTTCTACTATATTCATAATAGAAATTATATAAGTAATCACATATGTAATCCAATAAAGTAAGAAGTGTATGTTATTAAAAATCATAAAGCATAAATAATATGTTATAACATTTTGAAAATATTTTCTATTATTTTATTTATTTCAAAAAAATTCGTTTTGGAATTACTTTTACATCAATATAAAGTAAGATAAAGTTTAAATATATATATATATATATATATATATTATATGAACAAATTATGCTTATATAGTATATTAACTATATAATTTAATAAAAAATAAAAAATGTTGTATGCAATTTTTTATAGTATTTAAAAAAATACCTGAAAAAGGAGACCACCAGAATCACCCATAATGGGGTGAGTTGAACCGTTATTTATATACATTTATAAAAAATTTATTTTAATATTTATAATTATTAAATACTTATTATAACTTATATAATATATAACATATATAGAGTGACGTCACTAATGTATGGCTGGGATAATATGTCACTCCAAACGTTGTTATGGAATGTTGTTTCTATGCTTATAATGTAATAATAATACATTAATGTATAAGCACTATTCATTTTATAAAGGCAATACAACACTATAGTAACACTATATATATATATATATATATATATATATATATATATATATAAGTGTGTGTGTGTGACAAATTAAACTAACTGAAAAACTATAATGTTTTAAATTATAAAATGAAATGAGAGATTTTATTATATAAAACATTTCTAGCTAAAAATAATTACAAAAGTTAGTAAAGGATACAATTTCTAGTTGTATCAACAATCTACCAACAGAGTTGGTCAATGTTCCCTTCTCGGTATATATTTAAATTGGTATTTATACAAATATAATTATAACATGTAGAGTACATTTTGGTATTGACTTATGTGTTAAGGTTGAACACTATATACACTTAGGCTAATAACTACCAAATATACAATACATGATGTTTAATTTTATAAATCAGATAATAATAATATTCAAAACAAATTAAAAAGGTCCAGTTCTCCCAAGGCCATTTTTTAATTTTTCAAATAAACTTATTTTTTGAAAAATTATGAAAAAATTGTATCCCCGATTATAGTATCTCCATTAATGATTGGCTCACATGATGTTTAGTTTTGTTATTGTAGTGTAAGTTGTTGTGGCTCGAGTCTCCACATTCTCCATAGGGGAGAGTACTCAAATACCGACACACTAACAATAAATCACCATAACTTTATTATTTCTCAATTAAATATTTCCAAATTTTATTTATAAGTATTAAGTAGGTATATACATATAATAGATATTTTAAAATTTAATTTAGTTTGTTTAACTCTGAGATAACACGGGTGTCGATATTACATGCACTGCCTCGAATACCGACACTTTGGCACATAATATCGACACCCTAAATATATCGATATTTAGATATACCATATATTATTTAATATCCACTATCCAATCAGAATTAAATGCGCGTTACTTTTAGTTAACACACGCAATTCATACGTTGTATTCCTATAATTAATTTTCGAAAATATTTTATATTTTATATTATATTATAAATATTAAGTTTTAAATTACATAATTCGAATATTGTACGTACTTAGAGGTTTTATATAGTTTCTGAAAGACTATTTAATTCCAAGTAGAATCAATTCCAAGTATATGTGTATATTATTAGGTATGTCTATTACTTTATGAATATTATCATAACGCACGCACATTATAAACACATAACGCTGATTGGTTAAAGGGTGTCGATATTACGTGCAATTAGGGTGTCAGTATTATGGAAATGTATGTTGCTTAGGTAAACGTCAATAACTTTGTAACAAATAATGAAAAATACAAAATATTTTCGGCACATTGTAAAATATAATTAGATATATACGATGTATTTAAAATATTTAAAATATATAAATTTTCAAATGAATGAGAATCCATATTGTACTTCAAAAATTTCATAAATTTAGAGTGGTATCGAAAAAAATCAGTTGTTTATAATTAAAAAAATATAAATATTAAAAAAAAAATTATACTTATATGAATTAGAATTATATTGATTAACATTTCATACATTAATTATTTGTTGATTGGAATTATATTTTAGGAGATCTCTAAGGTGTCGATATTATGTGCATGTCGATATTAGAGCACTCTCCCCTACATATAAAGTAAGGAGGAGAGAGATGACAATATTTATAATGAAAACAACCATGAACTTATGAATGCAAACTGGCATACTTATCTATTTATTTTGTTGAATCTTAATAAAATGGAAAGTATTTTAGAATTAATTTTAATTAAATTTGAAATTTAAATAGAATATTAAAGAGTGGACCGAGCTCTCCGTTATAACACAGCTACCTCTATAGCTATTACAGCATAATTACTAGCTATCACTATATAGCTATTACTAGCATCATCACTAGCTATCACTCTATTGCGTAATCACCAGCACAACAATGACTATTACGCAACACACTAATGCTGCTCCCGGTACAGCTGTACTTACACGTAATAGACGCGCATGCGCACATTGTTGCCTACATTCTGAGATGTCGGGCGTCGGTTACCCGTGTAGTTACATTATTAGAAAGGTCACATTTAACTCAGAATAACTCCTCTCGATCATCTTAATCACTCCATATTTAAATTATATCATATTATATCAATACAATGTTGTTAAACCGGTAACATTCTAAAAACGATAACAATATTAAAAAGTACAGTATACTATAAGTATACTGTACATTGTACAGTGTACATTGTACACTGTAAATTATACAATGTACATTGTACAATGTACACTATACACTGTTAAGTATACAATGTACACACTGTACACCTATATATCAGTGGTGCATGGTGATTAGACATGTGTATCCGGTATGTATCATGTCCTCATTGTTCTCGACACTATGGCCTCGACGAGGTTACATAACACAATAATAGTGTTATATAATATATAACTACTTAGTGTATATATATATATATATATAGGTTGTTAATATGTTAATGCATAGAGATAATTATGATATAATTATATATATATATATATATAGAATATTTTCTATTTAATAATATGTCATATTATATTATATATAATGTATATATACATTATATATAATTATATATATATAATTATATGTATATAATTATCACCTAGATTGTATTACATTTAACACATTTAACACATTATTCACGTATAAATTCACAGATAAATATAGATAGACTAGTCAGTCGGTAACAATTACAAGATGTATACCGCAAATATTAGTTATTTTTAAATATATAAGATAAATAGAACAACATTAAATTTAACTTTATAATAGGCTTATCTCTATAATATACACTATAATATAATAGGTGATACAACTAAAACATTGCCCACCTCATATATTGACCTACACGATGTATTAACATTCTAAGCAATACAATCATAGGCATATAATTTGTTATATGTCTATGGATACAATATCAAACACAAAACATAGAAGTTTTGTATATTATTATAATTAAGTGTTTGTGTATTACAAATATTACAATTATTATATTGCTTATATCGCAAACAAATGTTTTTAGATTTTTCCTCGGAAACATTACTTAGTAATTTACTATGCTTATTTATTCAGATTATAATTAAAATGTCAACATATACACATATATATTTTACATTGTTAGTATATCATTTAGAGTTATTAGTAGGTAATTATAAATAATATATAGTGAAAAATATAGTACAAAATTAGAAAATTATATTAGTCCAAGATTGAGCTTTTTTAATTTTGTACTTTAAAAATCTGATTTATTCACCAAATATAAATATTTTGTATTACAAATATTAACTTAATGTAGTCATATTGTATATTATAAATGATAAATAGTAATTAATCATATTGAACACATAGTTGTATGATTTTGTTCTTATGTGCTAGCAGTTCGTGTATTACCATTACAATATACAGTGTATATTCTATAGTATAGAGTGTATCGCATGGTATACATACACACATACACATATAGATATATAGGTAATCAAAATAGTGCTGTAACATCTAAATATGTTAACATATATGCTACTATATTGAGATTTCATATAGTCAGTGTATATACTGCCTATAAGCCTATATATATAAGAATATGTATATATATATATATATGTGTGTGTGTATATGTGTGTGTGTGTGCTTACTTGCTTATTTCGGGATTGTTGTTTCCCGGACAGTAAAAGTTCTCCAGACATCACGGTTCATCATAGCTACTCTCATCTCGTTCGCCGGTATACCAGTTTCGCGCTCCAGATTCCTGATGTAGCTTTCCGGTGGTCTTCCTCGTCTTCTAGTTCCATGAGTAGGTTCCCAAAGAACTAGATCCGACACAACTTCATCATCTCTACGTAGGCAATGTCCAGCAAACTTTAAGTGTCGACGTATGATCTTTGTAGATACTTTTTACTACCTCGTTTGTAATTTCCTGAGACAAATGCATGTTTAGTCGAACAATTCGAGTGTATGTGGCATAAATATAAATATATATAACTCTTTTTTATATAACTCTTGTATACAACATATATATATATATATATATATATATATATGTATTTATAGCAAGTTTACATATTTACACCTAGTAGAGATTCATATCCTATATACTTTAATAGATTAGGGGAAAGTAACCGAATACGGACAGTGCCCGAATACGGACACTCTCGGTATCTCAGAAACAATAAATCCTACAAAAAATGATTAATGAATAAAATATTCAGAATTATATAAATAGTCAAAAAAAGTATTTTTTAATTATTCCAAATATTGCTGATTCAATATACTGATTTTTTTATTAAGTTTTTAAATTTATGAAAAAAAATTTCAACTTCTCAAAACCTTCTCAAGAATATACAAATGTATCGATATACAAATATAACACTAGGTTATTAAAACCTATATTATTAAAAAATAAACATTCTAAAATGTAATATATAATTTATATATTTGTTATCAAATATTCATTATCACTTCGATACGCATATATCTATGGAGGTCATATAAGTCCCTAATACGGACACTATAGATGTCTTAATACGGACACCCTATAACCAATCAGCGCGCAGCATATGAACTATTCAGATTTTCATAAAAATCGCGTGCGTTATAATATTAATACCACCACAAAAGTTAAATCTAAAATTGTTATTATTTAGATACTTAAATTATATTATTAATTAAAAAATAATAAAAATAAATAAATTATTAACTAATTAAATTAGAATAAATTATTCATAAAATTAATTATAAATAATGTAATTGTAATTTGTTTGATTAATTCATCAATAATATATAGTTTATCTAGTGGTATATAGGGTATCCGTATTATAACACAGGGTGTCCGTATTCGGACATGGGTTCCGAATACGGACACCCTCGTTATCTATGGAATTAAAAGATTAAATAGAATTTTAAAATCACAATAATATCTATAATCACATAATATTAATATATTGTAATTTATGAATAAAAATAATGAGTTATACAATGTTAAGAACATGTATTGTTAAAGTGTCCGTATTAGGTTACTTTCCCCTATATGATTGTAAAATACTGGTATTGCATTTCACAATTTAAATAATATAAACCTTAGTATTTGTTTGTGAAAAATCACATTCCGTGTAAATATATAGTAAAATAGAGTAAATCCTTTTTTAAGATAATTTATAATTTATTATAATCCTTAATTATGTTATATAATACTATTGATATTAAACAATTTATAAATGGATATACAAAACTGTTGATAATAATTTAGATAAATCAAAGTGAAGTGTTATATACTTTTATATATTTCACCATTGGTCACGTGTTTTAACGTATTGGATAACAGTAGGTATTACATAATAAAGCCATCTACAGGGTGTGATATCTTTAATACATAGAATTGTATATGTGAAAATTAGTATTATTTAAAATATATATTTGATATTGAAATTTAAAAACTCAAAATCAATAAAAAAATATGCACTTCGAATTGATATTCGTAAATTATGTTTGGATTAATTACACAATTTTATAAAATTATTTATAGGAATTTATGGAATTTTAATATGTTAATACCTATAAAAATATAAATATTGGAATTAATCGTGAAATAAGATATTTAACTAAACAAATTATGATTATTTTTTATTTAAAATTTGTAAAAGCATCAGGTGTTAATAATGTCATTTATTACATAATCTAGGTGTACAATGTACACTATACATTGTGTACATACTACCGAGTACATAATATGGTAGACATTCTTCGCTGTTAAATATGTGTTTATAATTACACAATTACACACATACGTGATAACGAAGGTGTGTAGAGTACTGTACTCTAGTATTATAACATATACTATAACACCTACTATAGTATAACAGTACGTCTAATCATTAGCATTGTTAATAGAGAGATACTTATCATTCAGTACGCATAGATAACAACGGTAATAACAGTTCGCACGACTCCTATACGTAATACCTCCCTAGTAAGATATTCAACTGAGACATTTATTTCGGTCCAGCAATACATAGAACATTTTCTATTTGCCGAACCACGAGAACAATAGGAAACAGTATACTGTCAACTACGTATATACGTATAACTACATATATCCGTCAACCCATAGGTTGACGGACTGAATTAATGAGTTTGAAGAATTGGTCCAGCATATCTATATATATATATATATATATATAGTTATATATACTAGTTTTCTCGTCGTTCGGCAAATAGAAACTGTGGTATACCACAGGCCAAACCCACGTCGTGTGAACAGCCTGCAGTATATACCGTACTACTAATGATATTTTAAGGTGAAATACCTCGAAAGTCTTCTGACTATTTTATTTGTCCGTTTATTGGATTTTTTTCTTATAATGTTTACAATAATAAAATTGATCTTATCTTATCTTATATGTCTGCTACCCCTGCTTCTTACCCTATCACCTCTGTTATGTAATGCACGGTGTAGGGTGCTAGCCTATCACTGATAGCACTGAAGTAGATCTATCCATTATACGATAAGGTCGTACGATAGCCTTGTTCTAGTATTGCGTAATATCTCAATATATAGTATAGTCACGTGACATCGGATCTACACGTGATATTAAGCTAGTCACGTGACAGTACGATAGTCACGTGATAGTATGCTGGTAACGTGATAATATGCTAGTCACGTGGTAGTATGATAGTCACGTGGCAGTATGCTAGTCACGTGATAGCATAGGCTAGTGAAGTACTACCTTTAAGATAGTCGCACACGGTGTGCATATCACACGGTAGAACAGTGTATACGCACATCAATAACATCGGTGGTATACCACTACTATAGTAGTGGTAGTGGTGGTAGAGGAGGGGGTATTGAATTCAAGCATTAATAGTTAGACTAGTTCCTATTCCTACCGATAGGGCGTGTGTGAAATAGTGTTTGTATGTGTGTGTGCTACATTCATAGTATATATAGTTGTATGGGTGCGTGCGTGGGTGTGTGTAATACTAGATACGAGTGTGTGTATGTGTGTATGCGCGCGTGTGTGTGCGTGTGTGCATGTTCGTAGTGTCTATAGAATGATTATATCATACGATCTCAAAATAAGAATAGTCTATTTACATTAATTAAGATCCTTATTTAGTACATGTATACATAGTAAGGTGGTACATACTGTAGGTGTGTCTACTAATGTATACCTGTGTCTACTAATGTATACATTGACATATACGTGACGTTACAACCACACACACATATGTAGTGTATTAATAACACTTAACACTGTATTAATGGATTAGATAGTAAAGCGATCTCATAGATTTGCTATGCTGATGTGCCATGCAATTCCGCGTACGGGATTTTGTTTTAATATTTTATAATGTTTGGAAACATCCACCGTTTGAACCGATTGATAAATATTTATAACATTTTCAGAATTTATACAAAATATATAAATAATATTATATAGGTACCAACATTACCTTAACTTACTTACCGGATCGGGATTGTTTCCCGAGCACTTTCAACAATTTTCTTCCACGTCGTCCTGTCTTTCATAGCTGTCTTTAGTTCTTCAGTCGTCAATCCCGTATCATCACATAGCTGTTTTACATACGTTTTTCTCTGTCGTCCAGGCTTTGTTGTTCCATGGTTCGACGTCCACAACAAAACATCTGTTACGATTTCTTCCTCACTTCTATAACAATGGCCTGCGTATACGTATTACACTTATTAGTGGTGGAATATTTCCGTAGAGGCGAATCTTCCCAGCAAACAGTAAGAGCAGCATAATAGCAGCATAACAGCAAATGCTAGAGCCTCAAATGTTTACATTGTGCTATTATGCTGCTATTAAATGTCTATTATGCTGCTATTATGCTGCTATTATTCTGCTATTATTATAATAGCAGCATAATAGCAGCATAATAAACATTTAAAATGAATAGCAGCATAATATCAGCATAATAGCAGCATAACAGCAGCATAACAGCAGCATAATATCATTACAAATTAATAGCAGCATAATAGCAGCATAATAGACATTTAATAGCAGCATAATAGCACAATGTAAACATTTGAGGCTCTAGCATTTGCTGTTATGCTGCTATTATGCTGCTCTTACTGTTTGCTGGGTTCGTTGAATGCTCTTTCCATGATATATTTAATATGGCTCTCAACATTCTTGTGTAGTGCCATAGAGCTTTTTCTCATGTTTTTTTAGTTAGGGTCCAAGCTTCAGAGCCGTATAATAAAATATATTCTACCACAGCTCTGAAGAAGTTCCTCTTTAAAGTTGTGATGAGTGGTGATTTCCACACGGATCTTAATTTATCTAGAGCTGCCCAGGATTTAGCAATTCGTATTTTGATTTCTATATCGGTTGATTCTATTTCGCTTCCAAGATAAATGAAATTATCAACATTTTTCAAAACTTCCCCATCTATAGATTTACCGTTTTATTTGAGTTTATGTTCATGTATTGCATCTTTAAAATTTTAAAATTTATTTTGAGAGCTACTGTTTTCCCACTTTCTTATAAGACATTCCGTAGTTATTCAGCATTTCTGCTAGAATCTGCAAATATTACAAGATTATCAGCAAAATCTGCATATGTAATCTTAATTGCTGGATATCTTCTACTTCGTTGTTTCGATAGTGTTAGGCCTAGATCTTTATTTTCATAAATATATGTTCTTAATACGTAATCAAGCATAATAATAAATAATAATGGTGCCAGTGTATCCCCCTGTAGAACACATGCATTTATATCAAAATATTCTGTATCACCATCAGGTGACCGTACCATTGATTTAATATATCTATATAGTATCATAATTGCGTTGATTATCTTCATTGGAATACCGTATGACTTAAATATTTGTGCCATTTTAACATTAACTACCTTTCTAATTATGTGTAATACAACATTTTTATAATTTATTTTATAAGAAAATTAAACTTCTAAAATTGACTATTATACGATCTCAATAAGTGTAATGAATACTTAGTTCTTATACAATTAAAAATAGAAGTTATCTTTAATTTCCAGTTTGAAGTTTCATAATAGTCACCAAATCTAATGTATTTTAATAACTATAATAACTATAGTTCCGATAACAAATATATACTAATGTGCACTATATACTAACGTGGATACATATCCCATAATGGTGACATCGTCGTAGCATACATCATCGTACGTATACATATAAAGTATATTATACAGAGTACGTTATACAGAGTACGTTATATAGAGTACGTTACATAGAGTACGTTAAAAATTCAGGAATACATAAGTTTAAAAATAAATATATGACAAATTATTTTTTAAATTTTTATCTCAGACAAAAGATAAATGTTCATGATATGTAAATTATATGTCATTATACATTTCACGGCGTCGTTAGATAATAAAAACGAAAAACAAAAATAAATAGAAAACGAATACAAAAATATAATGAATTACAATGATTTAAAATGAATATATAGTTTACGTTTAAACAATGAAAGTGAAGTTATACAACAAATATCACATGGCAGTGAATTACAGCTATTCAGAGAAATAACCGAGAAAGCTGATTCAGAGTAGGCCACAGAATATACATTTTATTTCTTTCTAACGCTCCGCGTTTCCATATTAAAAAGGCTTGCGCGCATCAATGATTCCTTGAGCTATGGTAATTATGGGATTAACAATCTCTAGAAGCTTCAAGTATGTTAAAAAGATTAATGATGAGATGACTTACTAAATTGAAGTAACCAACATTAGGAGTTGCGACCAATGTTGGTATATCAGCAAATACAACCATTTATGACAAGTACAACAAATAGCTGCAGGGTTAAATCCCCTACATACAACACCACCAAGCTTCCGACTGTAGATGTGGATTAAAAAGAAATCCAAAATGATGGTATATCTTCAAACCCGAAAGGAAGGGATATACTCGACAACAAATAGGGGAGGGTGGGGTTGTATGACCATGTTTTTGTATAAAGTGCTATCATTGTGGTAATAATACATTTTTCTTAATTATTTGAATTGTATTGCATAAAATATGATATTAGCTAACTAATATATCACTTTTAGATATAAGGAATACTTATAAGATTTCATAATTACAATTAATAAAAAAAAATAAAAAAGTTCATTCAACCCCAAAGGCGGGGTTGAATGAACATAGCCTGTTTTACTTCTTTAATTGCTCTTGTCATAATAGTTTTATCACGTATTCTATCAGTTTGTTGAGTATAGTTTCCTATTTTTGATTCCTTGAAATAATATTTAAATAATTATTATGAATTAGTAATTGACCTTCATTAAAATTAATTTAATTAATTATATTGATATATAATTAATTATATTATTTATATTTAATCATTACTTATTTATATTCGGATCATTGAATATATATTATAATATTATAATAATATTAATATTATAATATTATAATATTATATTATAAATATTAACATATGATATTTGGTTGATTGAACAATGTTCATATAACCCCGTTTTTAGTGGTTCACTCAACCCCATATCAAATTTTATTATTAATTGATAACATTTAAATATTTTATTTAAAATTTTAAATATATTTGTATATTAATATTAAGTTAATTATATATTAAAATCATATATATAATATGAAAATAATCAAATAATTATCATAGAAGTTATAATATATATTACCTTGTCTGGAATTTTTACTTTTGAGCGTACTTTAGTTAAAAATGTGATTAAAATGTTACTATTTTTATTTTTTTATTAAATGATACTTCCGCAACTGTATTAATTATAGATGATGATACTAGTTCAGTTAAATAAAATTTCCTCTGTAGCAAACAATTGTTATCTCCAGTGGCTCATGCAAGACACCTGTTCATACAACCCCACTCTCCCCTACGCGAGTGCTAACAATAAATTATTCAAATGCAGACAAATATTAAATAGTAATATTAGAATATTATATAGTAATTTTATCCGGTGACTTCCAGGTATATAGTCTTCTTGCATGATGTTGAATGAACATTGTATTAATAACAACAAGACCATTTCGACTGCATAAATCTACAATGGTATCACCTCTTTCACGACTACTTGGAGGTACTGTCATCAGTTGAGTACAGTGTATGGACATATGATCCTAAACAACCCATTTTAAACGTATATTGTATAGGGTTCGATTGTTACTACCATTCACAATTCTCCAATAACTCCAATATATATATATATATATATATATATATAATTATATATTTTTATAATTATTTGCATAAGTAAAAATAGAGTATATAATTTTTTAAATATTAGATCATGAATTTTTTTATTATGATCAACTAATAGCTACGATAACTAAATGTTATTAATTATTTGTATGCTATTGTAATACAATTAGAACTCTAGAAATATTATTAAAATCTATAATATAAGTCATACATTATTTTTTTTTTATTAAAACAAAAGTTAAGATCAAAAATGTGGTAAAAAGGATGATAGCTTACATTTATTTTGTTATGAATTATAATTATTATGAAAAATAGAATTTATTATAACAAGAAACATGCCTATTAAATGTTTACTACATTAATAACGTACCTATTTCTAAACAATATTCATTAATAATACCAATATTCACACTAATAATACATGCATATATTTGATATTTCTATTGAAATAAATCCATACAATAATAATATGATTTTAAAATTAATTGTTATCTTGTTTCTATTTATCATAGACATTAATACATTATTAATATCTATGATATAATTAAATACCTATGTTTCTATAATTAAATACCTATATATATACATATACATATATGTATTGAAGGTCAATATTGTCTGCATAATCTTCGCTACAATTTCTGGTTTAAATCGAGAATCGGAAATAATTTATTTTAGATATTTAAATATCTTTACAATAATAGTTTGTTATTCACTTTTATTTCAGTTGTGAATTCCGTGAATTCATCTTTTGTATTTTTATTTTAGTCATTCTCTTTATTTTGTATCTATTTGAATAACAAGACAAGCAATTTCTCTCTCACTGTCAAAAGTCTTATATATCGTCGGATACTATTAAGTTGGTGATCGTTCTTTAGTAATCTATGCTTACCATTATAATTAATTCATAGCACATCTGGCATCATTTGCTCTAGAATGATATTGAATTAATAAGTGTAGGGAATAGTAAATATTCTTTTCTGACTCCTACAGTTGTGATGATGATTCATCTCTTTCTCCACAAAATATACTTTGTATCCTTATCTTTTCAATACGTTTTGTAATTATGTTAACTCTTTTCATTTTATCCCAATAATGCCGATACTTTTTTAAACGATATTTCAAAAACTATAAATTTATAGTATTAATAAATGAAATAAATGTTGTTGTGTTTGAGATATTTTTCGGCTATCATTCTCAAATGGAATATATGTTCGCTAATGTTCGTCCGGTTCTTAATATTGCATAATCAGCTGTAATGTTCTTATGATACTAATTAATACTACTTTTCTTAGGGAATTAAACTTATTGTTATGAAATATTTGCATGTCTGAAGATGCACGCAATGTTATAAGCAATGCCTTAGTACATAGTTCCAGCAATGTACCCGTATCATATATCACCATTATTGTTATTCCTAGTAATATCGTCAGCTAATTTCATGAATTCTACAGGTGTATTATCGTTGCCTGAGATTTACCTTTTTAAGAATTTGTAAAACATCTTCTACACTTCTTAGAAGTGGATATTATTCATTATCTGTGTATTCAGTACATCCATATCATCATCTTCTTTATGATTGTACAGCGTTTCATAATATTCTATCCACTTTAAATACCTGTATATTATCATTTATATAATTAATACCAATTGTTAATAATTACATTTAGAATGTCCTTTTTTATCCTGAATAATAGATACATAGTTTATTTTAAGGTTTTTAAACTGATTTACTATTTGGTTAACCATTTTTTATTTAGTTTATGCTTAAGTTGTTTTCAATATCTTGACATTTATTTGTATCTACTAGAATAATTATTGTTTTGCTTTCCTCGTTCCATTCTTAATGTTGGAGTTTATAAGTTTATTTAAACTGTTTTCTTCATATACACTTGTACTTCATTCTGTGATTACAGGTATCTATACGTTTTCAGTATCCATGCTTTATTTTTAGGTCGATATTAAACCAATACTTCTTATACTGTTACACGTAATTTGTTGATTGAGTATGTTAATTAATATTGTACAAAGGTTATGTCCTTTCTATAATTCAGTTACTCGTTTATTTAAACTATTTATTTAATTTTTTCAATATATATATATAGGTCAGTAACGTATAGATATGGGTCAATATGTACGTATTATAAATGCGTGTTATTATAATGACTATATAAAACACATAACTAGATATAGTTTCCGAAAACAATAACAATATACAATGACTACAACCCATGATTACATAACTTGTAGAATAAAGTTCACCGGTATTAAGCATAAGTGATGGCTCAAACCATAAATAATGTCATGTATATATAGTATATTTTTAAGTTATACTATACTACACATAATTCTACACATAGCACTACACATAGCACTACACACACCACTACACATACCACTATACACACCACTACATACAACACTACACATAGCACTACACACACCACTACACATATCATTACACACATCACCACCGCACACCACTACACACACCACTACACACACCACTACACACACCACTACACACACCACTACACACACCACTACACACACCACTACACACACCACTACACACACCACTACACACACCACTACACACACCACTACACATACCACTACACACACCACTACACATATCACTACACATAGCACTACACATACCACTACACACACCACTACACATACCACTACACACACCACTACACATACCACTACACATAGCACTACACATACCACTATACACACCACTACACATACCACTACACACACCACTACACACACCACTACACACACCACTACACACACCACTACACACACCACTACACACACCACTACACACACCACTACACACACCACTACACACACCACTACACACACCACTACACACACCACTACACACACCACTACACACACCACTACACACACCACTACACACACCACTACACACACCACTACACATACCACTATACACACCACTACACACAACACTACACACACCACTACACACACCACTACACACACCACTACACACACCACTACACACACCACTACACACACCACTACACACACCACTACACACACCACTACACACACCACTACACACACCACTACACACACCACTACACACACCACTACACACACCACTACACACAGCACTACACATACCACTACACACACCACTACACATACCACTACACATACCACTACACATACCACTATACACACCACTACACACACCACTACACACACCACTACACACACCACTACACACACCACTACACACACCACTACACACACCACTACACACAGCACTACACATACCACTACACACACCACTACACATACCACTACACATACCACTACACATACCACTATACACACCACTACACACAACACTACACACACCACTACACACACCACTACACACACCACTACACACACCACTACACACACCACTACACACACCACTACACACACCACTACACACACCACTACACACACCACTACACACACCACTACACACCACTACACACACCACTACACACACCACTACACACAGCACTACACATACCACTACACACACCACTACACATACCACTACACATACCACTACACATACCACTATACACACCACTACACACACCACTACACACACCACTACACACACCACTACACACACCACTACACACACCACTACACACACCACTACACATATCATTACACACATCACCACCGCACACCACTACACACACCACTACACACACCACTACACATATCATTACACACATCACCACCGCACACCACTACACACACCACTACACACACCACTACACACACCACTACACACACCACTACACACACCACTACACACACCACTACACACACCACTACACACACCACTACACACACCACTACACACACCACTACACACACCACTACACACACCACTACACACACCACTACACATACCACTATACACACCACTACACACAACACTACACACACCACTACACACACCACTACACACACCACTACACACACCACTACACACACCACTACACACACCACTACACACACCACTACACATATCATTACACACATCACCACCGCACACCACTACACACACCACTACACACACCACTACACACAGCACTACACATACCACTACACACACCACTACACATACCACTACACATACCACTACACATACCACTATACACACCACTACACACACCACTACACACACCACTACACATAGCACTACACATAGCACTACACACACCACTACACATACCACTACACATACCACTACACATAGCAATACACATAGCACTACACACACCACTACACACACCACTACACACACCTCACCACATACCACTACACACACCACTACACACACCACTACACACACCACTACACATAGCACTACACATAGCACTACACACACCACTACACACACCACTACACACACCACTACACACACCACTACACATAGCACTACACACACCACTACACACACCACTACACACACCACTACACACACCACTACACATACCACTATACACACCACTACACACAACACTACACACACCACTACACACACCACTACACACACCACTACACACACCACTACACACACCACTACACACACCACTACACACACCACTACACACACCACTACACACACCACTACACACACCACTACACACACCACTACACACACCACTACACATACCACTATACACACCACTACACACAACACTACACACACCACTACACACACCACTACACACACCACTACACACACCACTACACACACCACTACACACACCACTACACATATCATTACACACATCACCACCGCACACCACTACACACACCACTACACACACCACTACACACAGCACTACACATACCACTACACACACCACTACACATACCACTACACATACCACTACACATACCACTATACACACCACTACACACACCACTACACACACCACTACACACAGCACTACACATAGCACTACACATAGCACTACACATAGCACTACACACACCACTACACACACCACTACACACACCACTACACACACCACTACACACACCACTACACACACCACTACACACACCACTACACACACCACTACACACACCACTACACACACCACTACACATATCATTACACACATCACCACCGCACACCACTACACACACCACTACACACACCACTACACACACCACTACACACACCACTACACACACCACTACACACACCACTACACATACCACTACACATACCACTACACATACCACTACACATAGCACTACACATAGCACTACACACACCACTACACACACCACTACACACACCACTACACACACCACTACACACACCACTACACACACCACTACACATATCATTACACACATCACCACCGCACACCACTACACACACCACTACACACACCACTACACACACCACTACACACACCACTACACATACCACTACACATACCACTACACATACCACTACACATAGCACTACACATAGCACTACACACACCACTACACACACCACTACACACACCTCACCACATACCACTACACTTATCACTACACACACCACTACACACACCACTACACATACCACTACACATACCACTACACATACCACTACACACACCACTACACACACCACTACACACACCACTACACACACCACTACACACACCACTACACATACCACTACACACACCACTACACACACCACTACACACACCACTACACACATCACCACCGCACACCACTACACACACCACTACACACACCACTACACACACCACTACACACACCACTACACACACCACTACACACACCACTACACATACCACTACACATACCACTACACATACCACTACACATAGCACTACACATAGCACTACACACACCACTACACACACCACTACACACACCTCACCACATACCACTACACACACCACTACACACACCACTACACACACCACTACACATAGCACTACACATAGCACTACACACACCACTACACACACCACTACACACCACTACACACACCACTACACATACCACTACACACCACTACACACACCACTACACATACCACTACACACACCACTACACACACCACTACACATACCACTATACACACCACTACACACAACACTACACACACCACTACACACACCACTACACACACCTCACCACATACCACTACACATAGCACTACACACACCACTACACACACCACTACACACACCACTACACACACCACTACACACACCACTACACACACCACTACACACACCACTACACACACCACTACACACACCACTACACACACTACTACACATACCACTACACATACCACTACACATACCACTACACACACCACTACACACACCACTACACACACCACTACACATATCATTACACACATCACCACCGCACACCACTACACACACCACTACACACACCACTACACACAGCACTACACATACCACTACACACACCACTACACTTATCACTACACACACCACTACACACACCACTACACATACCACTACACATACCACTACACACACCACTACACACAGCACTACACACACCACTACACACACCACTACACATACCACTACACACACCACTACACACACCACTACACACACCACTACACACACCACTACACATACCACTACACATACCACTACACATACCACTACACATAGCACTACACATAGCACTACACACACCACTACACACACCACTACACACACCTCACCACATACCACTACACACACCACTACACACACCACTACACACACCACTACACATAGCACTACACATAGCACTACACACACCACTACACACACCACTACACACACCACTACACACACCACTACACATACCACTACACACACCACTACACACACCACTACACACACCACTACACACACCACTACACACACCACTACACACACCACTACACACACCACTACACACACCACTACACATACCACTACACACACCACTACACACACCACTACACACACCACTACACACACCACTACACACACCACTACACACACCACTACACACACCACTACACATAGCACTACACATAGCACTACACACACCACTACACACACCACTACACACACCACTACACACACCACTACACACACCACTACACACACCACTACACATATCATTACACACATCACCACCGCACACCACTACACACACCACTACACACACCACTACACACAGCACTACACATACCACTACACACACCACTACACATACCACTACACATACCACTACACATACCACTATACACACCACTACACACACCACTACACACACCACTACACACACCACTACACACACCACTACACTTATCACTACACATACCACTACACACACCACTACACACACCACTACACACACCACTACACACCACACACCACTACACACACCACTACACACACCACTACACATACCACTACACACACCACTACACACACCACTACACACACCACTACCCATACCACTACACATACCACTACACACACCACTACACACACCACTACACACACCCCTACACACCACTACACATACAACTACACATACTACTACCCATACCACTACACATACCACTACACACACCACTACACACACCACTACACACACCACTACACATACCACTACACACACCACTACACACACCACTACACACACCACTACCCATACCACTACACATACCACTACACACACCACTACACACACCACTACACATACCACTACACACCACTACACATACCACTACACACACCACTACACATACCACTACACACACCACTACACACACCACTACACATACCACTACACACACCACTACACACACCACTACACACACCACTATACATAACACTACACATACCACTACACATACCACTACACATAGCACTACACACACCACTACACACACCACTACACACACCACTACACACACCACTACACACACCACTACACATACCACTACACACACCACTACACATAGCACTACACACACTACACACACCACTAAACACACCACTACACATACCACTACACATACCACTACACATACCACTACACACACCACTACACATACCACTACACACACCACTACACACACCACTACACATACCACTACACACCACTACACATACCACTACACACACCACTACACATACCACTACACACACCACTACACACACCACTACACATACCACTACACACACCACTACACACACCACTACACACACCACTATACATAACACTACACATACCACTACACATACCACTACACATACCACTACACACACCACTACACACACCACTACACATACCACTACACATAGCACTACACACAACACTACACACACCACTACACACACCACTACACACACCACTACACATAGCACTACACACACCACTACACATACCACTACACATAGCACTACACATACCACTACACACACCACTATACACACCACTACACATACCACTACACACACCACTACACACACCACTACACACACCACTACACATACCGCTACACACACCACTACACACACCACTACACACACCACTACACACACCACTACACACACCACTACACATATCACTACACATACCACTACACACACCACTACACACACCACTACACATACCACTACACACACCACTACACATACCACTACATACACCACTACACACACCACTACACATACCACTACACACACCACTACACATACCACTACACACACCACTACACACACCACTACACACACCACTACACACACCACTACACATAGCACTACACACACCACTACACACACCACTACACATACCACTACACACACCACTACACACACCACTACACACACCACTACACACACCACTACACATGCACGTTGCATGCGAGTAAAAGTCTGATGTTATCGCTGTATGCATACACGTTCACGTGTAGGTATAGTCGTATCTCGGGGTAGGAGACCTTACTAGCTGGTAATTACTACCCCTACTAGTTCGTAATTATATATGCAATATATATATATATATATATAACAATTATATCTAATAGTTTCATTATTCATATTAGTCATATTTCGTATTTTACTTTAAAATATAAATCTTGATATTAGTACGCCATTATCTATTATTCATTATGTTTATATTATCGCATATTATAATACTTTATATACGTAATGTATATACATAATGTACAGGTCACTGTCTAATGTATCACGAGGTATAACGATTAACACGTGATATAAGTCACGTGACGTCATCGTACGTTACGTAATGTTACGTGATATTGCGCAACAATCTGACAGAATCATCACCTATTGTTCTTTATGTATTACTATTACGTATGTTACCGTAAGCACATAGTTATACTTTATACTTTCGATTATATATTTCGACTATGTATTTGCAAGTAAGTGAAGTATCAATCAATCAACCAATATATAATATAATAGTAGTATTATTATGAGACTTTGCAGTTTTAGTACTAGGATAGTCGTAGGAAAACTCATCGAGATAATTAATCATAAAGCATAGTTGAAGTCCTACAATATACAGAAGATAAAATATATAAATATATATTATATAAATATACCAGACTATAATAATTAGATAAAAATGACTTCATGTTCACACTTTCCTATATTTACTGCTAAAATATACTAGTAATTATAGGTAAGAATTGGCATATAATTCATAATCTTCATATAATCAATAAGACATAGATTAACTACATAGATTAACATTACAACTCATAAACAAATTATGAAACTCATATAACATGATAATAATATTTACAAATAAACTAAAAATAAAATGAAGTTATTATAGAAATAGGCTATATTAATAAAGCTATTAAAAATAAAGCTATAATTGAGTAAATATAAATATGCATAAAGTACTTTATTACGTAATAAACTAATATATCAGAAGTAGTTATATTTAACCAAAAATTAAATACATTATTTTAAGATTAATGCACCTATAGGTATAGGTGTAATATAATATATTAAGTACTTTTTAAGTACTATTAAGTAATTTTTAATATGTTCACATAAGAAGAATGGAGAATATTTTAATATTGGTATTTAAATAATTCCAAAGTTTTGGGCCAAATGACATTAATGAATTATTCATCTAATTATATTTATAATATGGTTGTTTAAATTCAAAGTTGCTTCTTGTGTTAATTATTTTCTTAGACTAATTTCAAATTGATAATACATAAATGATCTGTAGGTTTTGCAGTATAATTTATGCATTCATATTAATAATGTATACGGGAATATACCAACAAATTTTTAATAACTATTATTGGAAAACAGTTTGAATAGTATCGCCATTAATGACGTCATACATGCACATGACACGTCTGAATACGGGTACAGCCTATCGAGTCTAACAGTATATAAGATGGAATGCATTAACTGTTATTTCGAAGTTAAAGTAGTCACGTGACGGTGGTATAGTCACGTGATGGTGATGTGGTCACGTGGTGACAGTATGGTCACGTGATATTACTCGCGAGTAATACGAAGATGATGATGATATCGATGAACTGTTCTCCGATAGTAGGCCAATGTGCAGCGCCTAGCTGTGAGGTGACTCATACTGCAGTTTTATGATGACTATAGACCACGTGGGCATTACGACGACGCCTACAATAAGCGTATGTCCTCGCCTAAATATATGTCCTTCGTTAACTGTACTAGCCCCGTATGTAAATGTACACATTACCGATATATGTGTACATTACCTATTGACCACGGTCAAGAATGACCTAAAGTGCACTTTATCACTGAATTAGCTTACGTTTATGACATCACGTGTGTGTGTTTTGTAACCGCTGTGTATAGGCCGTATTGAATTGCATATGATATGTGTTTAGTTAGATTTAGATAGATGATTGTATGTTTGTATACGTGCTTATATGTATGTGTGCGCGTGGGTATGTGTTTGTGTGTTAGTGTATGTGTGTGCGTGAGTGTATGTGTGTGTGCGTGGGTATGTGAAGGTGGGCGTGGGTATGTGAATGTTCAGGAGTTTATACAATAAATATAAATACATATACATATGTATATATATATATATACATATATATATATATATATATATATATACATATATATATATATATGTGTGTGTGTGCGTGGGTGTATGAGGGTTTGGGAATGTATATGTGTGTACATGAGTGTATGTGTGAATGTGTGTGTATGTTAGAGTGTGCGAGTGGGTGTAAGTTTACACTCACATTACATATAGAGTGTGTGTGTGCCGTGTGTTTATATCAAAGTGCATTGAGTGTGATTGCATGTAGTTAAGTGTATGCATATTTAATATGTATGTTGTTATTTTATTTCGCTGGAGTCCCAACCCTGAACTTAAATGCAGTTTTAACTTATAACCATATATGGATCTAATATCCCTTCAAAACCGCTCTGATGTTAATGCATCCGTAGTTTTAACGAGAGCCGATCATTTATTTATACACAATTATATAAGATCACTTCTAAATATTATTTTAAGTCCTATTTTATTGGTCCGGACGGGGCTCGAACCCTGTACACTTGTTTAACCGTTCATTAGATTGCTGAGCTAGCAACATTCTTATAATATATATATATATATATATATATATATATATATATATATATATATATATATATATATATATATGTATTACTATTTATTAGTCTGTAGACGTCATAAAAGATAAATCATTGTTTAGGTCTACGAGATAATGAGAAAATAAAAATTATACGATAAACTAAAATCGATATAAAAAATAATTAAAATAAGGGAAATAATGAGTAATATATGAATATAACACGAATACAACTATTGTTTAACATACACATAAGTTAGTCGTATTACAAAAAAGTAAAATAGTATGAGAGAGAGAGAAAAAGAGAGATCTCTCTTTTAACTCGAGTCATATTAATTATCAAATAATTAGGTATTTATATATATATAGGTCACGTGTTATATCTCAAACTTATCTCAGATTTTTCAAAGAATATCTGCTAGGATGCGATTAACATAAGCGCTATATATATGGCTGTGGGACTTATATGATATCATATATTAATACAATTAAATATTAGTATACCACAGCATACATCTTATGTTCTCGACATTATATGTTTCGATTTATGTCAAATAATTCTCAAATCTTTACCAATAAATCAAGTATCTCAAAAATGTTACGCACATTTCATTAGCATACTATGAAACGGATAAATAATATTGCAAAAATAAATTGAAAAATGTTAACCACAAATTATCAGTTATATTTGCAGATGATTAATCACATTAACAATAGGTGCAGCTTAACCCATGGGTTAAACGAGTGGGGTTAGTTGTAATCAGTGTTGGGCGTCGTTCCAGTTCCTGGAACGGGAACGGATATAAATATAGGATCGGGAACGGGAACGCAGAAAGGAACGGATACAGAATAATGAACGGGAACGCTTAAACTGAAATACAGGAACTAGTTCCAGTGGAACGCGTTCCTTTACAAGTACGGAGATTGATATAGTATTAATTCAAGATATTTTTTATATATATTTTATAATATATTATAATATAAATATAGAATTACAACGATTAGCATTACAATTATAATAAAAGTTTTAATATAATAAACAAATATACAATAATAATAATAAATACATTTAACATTTAATGCATATTACCATAATACTACCATCAAATCGAATGTTTTATCGCCAATTCTATTTATTTTTGCACTATTAATATGTGTTGCTAGCGAAAACATTCGTTCGACAGGTGCTGTAGATGGCAAAATACAATTATATTTTATAAATATTTGCTTTATTATTTTATAATTATTAAGCATACATAATTCCCTTGCATTAGGTATTACTTGCATTACTATTCAAATAACTAATTATTTAAACTTCGTGACTAAATGCATTTTTTTCTAATATATATAGGTCATTATCATCACTTTCATCTTGAATAATAACATCATCATTTACGGTTACTTTTATTTCATCCTTTAGCATTTCAATTAACCGTAAACTATGATATATCAGTTGTTAACTATATATAATATGTGTTGCTAGCGAAAACATTCGTTCGACAGGTGCTGTAGATGGCAAAATACAATTATATTTTATAAATATTTACTTTATTATTTTATAATTATTAAGCATACATAATTCCCTTGCATTAGGTATTACTTGCATTACTATTCAAATAACTAATTATTTAAACTTCGTGACTAAATGCATTTTTTTCTAATATATATAGGTCATTATCATCACTTTCATCTTGAATAATAACATCATCATTTACGGTTACTTTTATTTCATCCTTTAGCATTTCAATTAACCGTAAACTATGATATATCAGTTGTTAACAAATTTAATTTAAATGTAGGGTTAGATATAGTAGCTAATATGGCGTGCTTACTTTCTAATTCTAGATATAAATATGTAGCAAACCTAGTTTGTAAACCATTTAATAATGCTTTAACATTGCAACGCAATACTTTAGGTTATTAATGTTTGTAACTTTTGATTTAATTCCCAATAACGTCGGTATTAAATTAAAAGGCATCAATAATGCCTTGTGAACTATCTAGTGCAATGTATATTTTACACCGTGTACAATTTACCGTATAATTAGTATACGGTATTACCGGATAATCCAGTAATATCGTGTACTTACAGTTGGACTTATTCCGTATAATATTCACTGTACACTGTTTAGTAGGTACTGTACACTGTATACTGTATAGTGTACATTGTGAAGTATACATTGTATACTGTATTTTATGAATAATAAAAACTGAAACTGGAACGTCACATATCAAAGGAACGGGAATGGGATAGGTAACGGGTAATATAAAAAGAACGGTAACGGATAATATAAAAGGAACGGGAATGGGAATGAGAACGGATACAATTAATAGAACGGAAACGGAAACGGATAGCGATAAAAAAGGAATTTGCCCAACACTGGTTGTAATATTGTATTGAATTAAGACAATCATATTATTTAATCCATTGATATAATTTTTTTAAAGAATGCGATTTCCAGAACACATTTGAAGCACTATGATATATACGATAATGATATATGTTGATATCTGGTTGTCATGGGCAACCAATGTATTTGTTGTTATGAACACCTACATATAACATATACTAGACGATACGGGATGCATGTCTGATACACTACTAAATGCGATGAGCGATATGGGAGGATTGGGGAACACATTTCATGGAGTACTGGCCTAGCTCGACCTGTAAGTTATTAGTATTGTTATTAACATGCTATTTTAGCTCCGATATATACAATAACAATCAAAACAATAACAAAACGTCTAATGTTTTCGAAACGTGATGGGGACGTAGGATTTCCTTATTCAGGTCTTTGGGGTCAAGACAAATTATAATTTTGGCAGAGCTTTTACGCACGTAAGTTAAACTAGATACTCATTTAGTAGGTGTGGATATGCGAGTTATGACACCTTGCTCGACCATTGATCGGAGCTCGGTATCCACTTCGACGCGTATGTGTACGCGTCTGGCTGCATGTACTACTGGGCGGATATCGGGATTAGTGTGTGTCGTTAGTTCTCCCGGAGACATTCCAATTCCTTGGATTCTATCCGGAAAAAGTTGTTGTAAGTGGTCTAGTGTAAAGGGGTTCGTTACGGTGGATATAGCGCAGTTCATGGTAACTAGGGATATAGCTATGCATCAACTACTCCTCTCTGTGAGCCGTTCCACCACTATGTTTCCGGATCTGAATGTACGGTTGAGAGTGACAATAAACTACTAGAAATGATCATTATGAAACACATCTTATCCGCCCCAGCCAGACTCCAGCGTATGCTACCGACACTGCAGACATGCACACTACCGATTAAATACCGCCCCGGGAAGGATCTGATATTAGCAGATGTCTTTTCGAGGGATCCAACGTTCGCAACTCCAACCCCAACCTACCATACTATCAACATGATCAACCTAACACCACAAACTGAAACCCTACTGATACTTGCCTAAAACGATGACGACTTACAAGCCCGACTAGATAATATAATATAAACTGGTTGGCCCAACGATAGACGACACCTCCCTAAAGACTTACACCCATACTTGCCCTACAGAGATGAATTAATCAGTAGCAATAGCTTAATATATAAAGGTCTCTCTGCACTAGTTCCATTTCTTGCTATAACTAAAATAATGGCTAAACTACACATAACCCACACTGGTGTAGACAAGATGATGCTATTAGCCAAAGATGCATTATATTGGCCAACCATGCGTAAAGACTTAACTCACCATATGGACTCATGCACTTATTGTCAAGACTATGCCAGGAGCCCCTGGCGGCCTCCACCAACAGATAGACCCATCCCTGTTAAACCATGGCATACAGTAGCTGCCGATGTATTCAACCTCCACGGCAAGGAGTATCTCCTAATAGTATACTACTTCAGTAAATACCCTATCATCCACCATCTACCATAAAATACATCTTGTGAATCGATCATAAATAAGAAGAAAGATATATTCTCCCTATTTGGAACACCAGCGATAATTTTCACCGACAATGGTCCACAGTTCAGCGCACCATTATTCGCAGCATTTGAGACTGAGTGGGAGTTTAATAACAATTCGTCAAGCCCCCACTATCCCGAGTCTAATGGTTTCATTGAATGACACGTGCAGCTTATAAAAAATGCAAACAAACTATATCATACCCCCGTAAAACCCTCCTATAGTGGCGTAACATCCACTTAGATGCCCCCCTTAGTAACACCCCCTTAGATGCCCATTCACTGAGTCCTATACAATTACTCTTTCACCAATCAAAAAACAAAATCATACCCAATACTACAACCTACAGAGACGATCCAAAACCCAACACCGACAACTTGCCCCCCACAGACTAAAAAACCAACCTATAGGTTATACTTATAGTATACTATACTCCAACCAAACCAGCCCGTCATTATAAAAACACCTAAAATAACACCTGGACAAGAGCTCTTGCTAGCGACCTTCATACGACCCCTAATAACTCCACATTCGTACGAAGTCCTTGGACCCACTGGTACCCTCAGACGAACTCGCCATCTCGTTCGCCCAATACTACTTGACAATACCACAACCGATACTGTAATAGACAATACAATACAAGCCCCTACCATGACTAATTATGTATACACACCATACGTACATGAACCCTCGCTATGCGATACAAACCCAACACCTGACACAAACATTCCGACAACTCCACGCGCATTAGAAATGCTTCAATTAGATATTCACCATAATTCCCCACACATAGATATATATCCTATCGATACTATCCTGATTAATCTATTATCTACCAGATGCCATACGAACTGAAAGCAGCCGTACACTGTTACTGGAGGAAGAGGGAACTACTCCGGCTGGTTCGCGGTTTATAGACACAAGCCTTAAGAAGTAGACCGCAGACCAGTATACCCATTCCCTCATCTTCACTACATTCTGCGAGCAGAAGGGATGTTATCTATTATTGTCTTTATTTACATGCGTCTATACTGTACCGCCGCTACGTATAAGCTTGAAGAATAAGTCCCCTAATAAACGTACATAAGCCTTGACGTTTTACTCTTTATATATCCCAACTTAACATAAAAAATATACATATAATAACTATATACATTATACCTTCAAGTATGATTTGCTAGATGATTCTATTGACTGTTAATTCTGAAACTAGACTGACACCATGAATTATGAAGATATTGTATTGTTTTCGGCGGGATAATTTACTTCCGGCTTTACTTACAGACTGAAACTATTATTACATGGTTTGAAGATCTTGCCTAGATACATCACTTGTACGTGTTCTTTCCGACGTATAGATGTATGTGATTCCTAAGGCAGAACCATTAATGATAATATATACCCTGTATGGCATATATTAAATAGTTACATATCTATTAATAGATTCATATAGCTAATGATATATCATGATAGAATAGCTATTAATAGATGATGATGGTATATCTATTAATAAAGTATTAGTATACATTGAATACGAATTTCTAGCTATCATCTTAAAACAAACTTATTTCAGCTGATCATTATTTATTTCAATATATGAAAGAGATTTTGTGGTAAATTAACTTTTGAGTAAAAGATACTCAGATTAAATTGAAAACTAATTAATATAAAGAAGGCATATATATATATATATATATATATATATATATATATATATATATATATGCATATATAGTATGGTGTATAATACTATGTATATTATTATATATATATATATGTAATTATATATATATATATATATATATATATATATATATATATATATATATATATATAGTATGACTAGAGTCCTGATTCTTGAATATACTCCTACTATAGTATGGCTATGATATTATAATATATGTATACATAAAATAAAATTACGAATTAACTTACGATTTTTAGATTTAGAACTTTTGAAGTGTCACTTTAGTGAAGATTCAACCAACGGGAAAGTGAAGCAACGGCAAAGGTTTCCAAATAGAAATAATAGTATTCACTATTACAAAATTCTATAATTAGTATGTATGGTTATTAGGTATTACTATTACTAATGTCTTGGCATAGAGATAACCGATAACATCTGCGCATATAGATACGCTTATTGTATTGGTCGGATTGCGAACAAAGTTGTCTCGTCGATATATCGCGGAGTTGCATTTTAATAGTAGTCATAGCTTAGTGTATGTTTACAAACAGTAGAAAAGAGGAGCGTCAGAGATCCGAGCATCCTAAATTACGTTTCTTTTTCATAGATTACCAACACAATAGACACATATTTATTGACGCTTTATTTACGCTACGTCGATAAGCGGATGCACTTAACTCGTACCCGATCACGTGACATCGCCTCATTCGGCCACGCCCCCTTTATACGTATCGCTATACCGTTATCGGTGCGATATCTCCTCGCTAGGTGCGGTTTTAACACCTCTCTCTCTCTCCCCAGCACACAGCGGTTACGCAATACACCGTAATAAACATCAAACGGGTACTTTTTACACCACATACACACGCGCGCATACACATAAACAGACACCGGTATATATTTATATTTATATTTGTATATATATATGTATATATATATGTATATATATATATATATATATATTATTGTATATTCTTGTATATTTATATATAGAATTAATGGGAATGAAAGACTCGAAGTCGGAGTAGTACCTGCAGGTTTATAAATAGACACGTCACCGAATAAAAACGAATGCACACCGACAACCGCCGCTTCTTATTTCACGTAAGCGTCTGTCGGTCTAGGTCGGTGTGTGCCTATTGTTTACCGGACGTGTGGCGATATGTCGGAGGAGGCGGCTCCGCATTGTTGAGATGAACAATACCCTCGCAGCTCGGGGAACCACCACCGCCGCTACCGACGGATCTAAATATAGACGTTACGTCATTTCTAGACCGAAGTTCGCGCCGGGCGGTTCGGATGCGGCGTGCGTTGCGCCGCGTGTATTGCGTAACGTGTACCACGCCCACTCCGGCCACGTGATCTCAGATGAAGCTAGAGCTAATCTCTGTGATGCTATATCTCTGCGAGGATTCGGTATTCGAGTTAGGGACTCCATTCACGCAGTTACTATCCCTAATAGTAGTTTTAAGGGGTTATTTGAAGGCAATTGCAACATTATTTTTCCCACCCTACTTTTGAATATTATCCTACTACAACATCAGATATTCTAATAATTAATTATTCTGTAGTTATATTTTTTATTATAAATCAGAAGGAGATGTATTTAATTCAATAGTTTTCATATATAATTATTAACATATTTAACATATTACATTTTTGGAATTTCCCTCTACTTTCAATTACTAAAAAAGTACTGATATATGTTGAAGTTTGAATGAGTAATCGGTTAATGCTTCTAGTATCAATGAATGTATTTATTAGAATTAGTAACACGTGTCACATGTGTATATCTTGTCTAAACCCGCTTTATGTAGACATAGTTGATAACTATAACATACGATATTGAAATAAATAAAGAATAATACGAAATTAATAAAAAAATGAAGAATGCACGCGTTTTTCTTTTATATCTTTTGATATAGTTTATATTATATATCTAGTATATTATAATATATATATGCTGATGATGCATAAATAAATGTACTAGGAAATAGATAACACTGAGAACAACCATATCAGTGTAGGGTGTAGTGTAGTGTAGTGGCCTATACACAGCATACTAGTGCGCAATTATAATACATATAAATGAATTAATATAAATGAGAGTTACATGTATTGTATTGTATTGATTTGTTATGAGACAGAATACGAATGAACAACATATGTATACTCTTTATATGTATTCGTTGTTTTACTAATTCTCTCATTATCGAGTGCAGGTTGGTATTTCGATAAGTTCAATAGAACTGCTATACTTGCCTGGGTTTTTGATCTCGGTCATCAACTAAATCTGATATGAATATTATTATTATTATTATTAACTAATTATTTATAAACATTATTTACACTACGCACGAAACCGTACGACATCACGTGACACGACATCACGTGACACGGAATCACGTGACACGATACCACGTGACACGATACCACGTGACACGGAATCACGTGACACGATATCGCCGGTTACACGTACAACTATGAAAAGGCTGAAATAAAACGCTGACTATATCGTAGATTAATGGTTAAAAGTTGAGGTAAGAAAGGATAGTGGTAAAGGAGGTGTGACAATGTATCGGATAGGTGGAGAGTGGGCGGAATGATGCAATAATTCAATGGAATTCATGTTTTCAGTATTTAATTGAGATGAGGGGAACAGGTAAACCTATGAGAAGCCTGAGCAGAAATAGAGTTACGTAATATGGCTTCGTATGATAAGTAAGATACACACGCGGCAATACATACACAGGGTATATATACATAGGGGTAGGGGCGTCGGAACGATATTTTGTATGGGGGGGGGGCTATTTATTTATATTTTATATTATATATACTATTATTTATTACTAATATAATTATTAACTATATCTTATTAATATCGTATACCTCTTTAGTCTATGTTAACCCTTTAATATGTAATTAATAATATTTAATTTTTATAACAATAAGTAGGAATATATTAGAAAATAAATAATAAACATTACATAATTTATTATTATATAAATATAGATTTTTATTTATAAATATACCCATCTCAATTGTGTGAATTATTTTTTGATTGATATTTGCCAATACTAATGCATTGAATCTACTATCTAGCATAGTAGACCGTAACAACGTATTTATTATTCGTAGCTTACTAAATCCACGCTAACATGACACAGAACTTGATTGGAAAACCAATAAAATGTGATCAAATCTATTATGCCGAAAAATATTTTTTGAATTTTAGGAGATTGTTCCATTATGTATATGTTTATCCTCATCAGATGTTATTGATTTATTGATTTATTTGAACATATAGAAATTTTATCTTTCAATCGTTAATTCTTCATACATTTTATAATAATCTGTTTAGTGTAGAAAATTAATAGGATTAATAAGATTAATCTAAAAAAAACGTTGTATTAACTGATCATATCTAATCACATTATTATATTAACATAACATTAATAATGTTATATTATGTTATCTAGATGAGGTACCTTACATAGTCTTTTGAACTTTCATTACTATTCATCTCATACATATTTATAATAATTTATATTATATGTCTTATTATTATTCTCTGAATCAGTTATACTTAGATATACTTAGAAAATTAAATTAGATATATTTAAAATAAAATAAATTATTATAATATTTTATTATAAACATTTATTATAATCTATTTTGTATTTTATAAAATGTTTTATATAATATGTTTATAAAAGTATGTTATTAACCTTGAATCAATATAAAAACTTGTATATATAAAATATAAAATACTTTTGTTTCTATATCTTCAATGAATGTGTGCACATTATTTCTATCATTATTCAATTTAATTAGAATCATCTTTACTATTATCTTATCCTTTATGTTTATTTATTATTGATTTTTATTATGATTATATATAATTATAATCATATATGCTTTCAAGTATATTTTTTTTAAATGTTACCTTCAATAGTATTTGTTGGTATAATGAAATCTTTTACCTTCATATCCAAGCTTTCAAATATCAAACTTTAAATATTCATAGAACAAATATTTGACTTATTCATATTTTTTAATAATAAATTTGCAATATATTTGTGGTCATTGGTACTATAATCTAATTATTTATATTATTTCAGTGTATCAATTATACTACTATATTGATCTAATGTTGTTTAAATACATGATTTTCGCAGTCTATCTTGTTGGGCATAATGGTTTCAATCTCTTTGCTTTGTTATTATTAGTATTATATATAATCCGGAATTTGATCGTTTGTTCATATAATAATCCCAAATCATTAATCATTCTCAAGGCTTTTCTTATATTTATATTATTATCTAATGACAATGCTATTAAGTTTGTGCGATGAGCTCCAAATTGTGTATAAAAAGTTAGTGGCTGTCTATTCATTATTATAGTATTTACACTATTATATTGACCAGACATATTAGCTGAACCGTCATATGACTGTCCTCTTAATTTAGAAATAGGCAAGTTAAGATGTTAAAGTTCAGATAACATTAAATTTGCTATATTTAAGTTGTATACTCAGTCATATTGCATATTCATATGCATATTTATTTAATTTCTAGTTTTTATGTCAAATATCGAACCACCAAAATGTGTTGCTCACTTCCGGATATATCTTGAATTCCATCACATTGAATTGAGAAACTTCCATTAATATCTTATAATCAAATATTTAATAATTCAGATTTATATAGTTGAATAATTTCATTCTTAATATCGCAATAAAACAAGTATCTCTCAGAGATTCTCTCATGAATATTATCATATTTCATGTATGGGGGGGGCAAACAATACTTAGTCCCTATATGTTTGGTAAAATTCTTTAGAAAAATTTGTATTAACAAAGATAATATACTAGATTTAATATATATAAAATTTATTAATACACATTTCATGGGTGGGGCAAAACATACTTAGCCCCCCCCCCATATTTGTGAATGGGGGGGTCCGATACCCCCCGCCCCCCCTGTTCCGACGCCCCTACATAGGGGAACACACACATATACAGATGTGAGTTAGAGAGATATGATTACAATAAATGTATACATATATAATGTGTATATATCATATATTAATTCATATAGGGATAGTTTACGATAAGGGAAACCTTTTAGAGATCATCGCTAACATTTATGATAGATTATCTATTAGAAAAGTATTAATCAAGACGGATGGAAAATATTGAATGGATAGAACAATGGATAGAACAAATGATTTTATTTAGAGAACAAAACGATGAAATAAGAATGTTCTAGACTAGGGAGTGAAGTAATCGACATAGGAATCTTATATATTACTAGTGTGTTTATAAAATGGTATTATAATTAAACTATAGTTTACCGTTATAACGGTTGTTATTAGTTATCACGTCGAACAGTCTCGCCAGAGATTCCCCGTTTCTCTAGCCAGGGATATATAATATAAACTATCTTATTTAATATTAATAACGATTATATATAACTAATTATAGTTATTTGACACTTATAAAATACACTTAATAAGTATATTATAGTATACGTACCTTGAACTATGATAGTTGACTATTTCTGAAAATGAAAATGTAGAGATATAAATGGATATATATTTATATATATATATATGTATATATATATAACATTTATTAAATAAAAGCTAGCGCTATCACCTTTGTATCTGACTATTCACATTTTTATTATATCTTTTACAATCACTAATATTGATCTACCTCAAAAACTATGATTTATACACTTCCTTTTGTTTTTTGAACATCTTGTTTTTACGCTCAAATACAAAATATTGGATATGTTTGATCTTGATGTGCTGGTTAATCATATCCTACCGCGGTAAAGGTATATAAGTATCTTAACTTCGCATTATCAGTATGAAACACTAATCTCTTATCTTGAATTTAATAATATGCTTGAATGCTTCCGGGATGCGTTGAGGAAGTCATATTCTTCTGAAACAGCTCGTATCAGTATTACCTAACTCCATTTACAAATCACTTGACTCATCTAATCATTTTCAGTTCTACTATCGACCTCTCTAGTCATTGTTATACGCTATATTATATAACCCTCATTAGTCGTATGAAAGATACGGGACTAAAGTGATTTCACTTAAATAGCTGACCTGATTATTCAGTTAATATATTCCGCTTCACATCCATCCGAATATTGGGTTAGCCCAGTTGTCGGTTCTTGCAACTTTATTATATTGTCTATATAGGGGAGAACTAGGTGCTCTAACATCGACATGCACGTAATATCGACACCACAGAGATCTCCTAAAATATAATTCCAATCAAAAAATAATTAATGTATGAAATGTTAATCAATATCATTCTAATTCATATTAGTATACTTTTTTGTAATATTTATACTTGTTTAATTATAACCAAAAAACTAATTTTTTCGTTATAACTCAAACAACTAAATTTATGAAATGTCATGAAGTACAATATCGATTCTCAATTATTTAAAAATGTAGGTTTTTCAATATTTAAAATAAATCTTATAGATCTAATTATATTTTACAATGTGCATAAAAGATTTTTTATTTTTCATAATTTGTTACAAAGTTATAAACTTTTACCTAAGTAACATACATTTCATACATTTTAACCCTAATTGCACATAATATCTACACTCCTATTATCCCAGAGTTAACAAATTTCCGATTGCCCCTTGATCCATATGAGTCACTCGTCATGAGATGTACACACTAAATCAGGTCAGCGATGTGCTTTTCTAATAAGCTAAATACACATTTAAATTAAAAGTAACTATTTTGCTGCTCTTTTTTAATTGAAATATTTATTTAGTATATTTATATATTTATTTATTATATTTTTATGTCGTGATTCCATTTAACACTACTGTATTAGTATTATAAATAAACTATACTATCCTGTAGGTACAGACTATAGTCTGCATGAGTGTACCTATGTATATTTGTATGAGTCGGGCGCGTCATACAACTGCATTGAAATATATAGGTCATAGGTCACTGAAAACTATGAGATATGACACATGTATAAACACCACAATGTTACTAATGAGAACAATGACTACAGCTGGTGCGGGCAGTGTCCAACTGATGGCGTTATTTCATTAATAGATAATAATAATCAGATTATTATAAGTTTTTCTTAATATTGGTTTAATAATTATATCTACAAATATTGGGCAACATATTTTCCTTATTTTTTATTTTCGGCTTCAATTTATTATATAAATATAATAATAATAATAATAATAATATTTATTTATTGAATTTGCACATATAATAATATCGGATACAAATGGACCCCTCAAGAAGTCATAGACTTGTACATGTTATAAATAACTGTGAGGAGCCCCGGACAATACAAAACAAATAGTAACATTTTTTTTTCTTGTGTTTTGATTTATCGTTTATTAAATTCTTGATAAACACAAGAGAAAAACAAGAACTATCTGGAGTCGAAGTTATTATAAATTTATTATATAAATATATACTAAATAAAAATGTTGAACAACATATTTTCCTATTTTTATTTTCGGCTTCAAATTATTATATAAATATAAATGTATTATATAAATATTTGTTATTGTTTTCAGAAAAATAACACGTTATGCATAACAAGTAACGTTAAAATGGTGAAATATTTAACTTATAATCCGCTAATCTATAATTTAAAATAATAGAATATAAAATGTAAGTAATGTATGACAAGTTATCTTAAAAAGTTGTCTATATTTGAATCTTTATCTGTGTACTAACATCGTAAAAACCATAACAGAAATAAAATTGTACACTCAGCATATATTTTATGATCATAATATCCAATATGTGATATAGCACGATATTATAAACTTAAAAAACAATATAATGAGTAACTAATAGTCTGCAGATGCCATTATAACAAAGAACCTCTGTCCCTGCAGTCTCTGAATACGATATAACTGTAGGATATAACTGTATAACCTAAATATGTTAAAGGGGCCTATATAACTGTTTTAATGCAATATCATATTTAAATGTATATTATATAAATATATGTGTGTGTATGTGTGTGTGTGTGTGTGTGTGTGTGTGTGCTAATTATTAACGAAAAAATAAATAAAAGTTACATCTGAACTATGGCCTATAAATCAAACGTAGATTTAATTTGTTAGCAGAAATCAAAACAATACAATCAGATATATATGTGTATATTATAATGTCATTATTATCATATATTATAGATATTTATCATGAACGAATAACTTCAGTTTTTATTTGTATCCAATTTATACATGTCACTCATGGTAATATTTATTTATAAATAATGAAAAGTTATAATAATAATGATTGCAGAGGTCATAGATAACTATATATATATATATATATATATATATATATATATATATATATATAAATATATATATATATATATATATATATATATATATATATATATATATATATATATATATATATATATATATATACACGCCGTTGGAAAATAAAGATATTTGAGATGGAATTTTTAAAAACAAACGTAAACATTATTTACATATTGATGTTTCGAGAATATACGTTAATGATATTTAACCCATACTAAGTAGTTAATAAATATTAAACGTATACAAATCTGAATAGTATAATATATTAATATGGATGTATTAATATGGATGATAATTCCCAAATCGGTTATATAATCGTTTACAAAATCAGTTATATGATAATCAGTTGTGATACGATAATTTAAGGGATTAATGTTGTATTAATATATTTGTTTACTAAAATTAAATGTATATGAAAAGGTATTCTAAACGTATAGCTAAGCACGAACACACGCATACACACACGCATGCGTACACACGCTTATCGATGCGCTGACTTAGTGGCCGAGAACAGGGTAGTGGCCGAGAACGGGGTAGTGGCCGAGAACGGGGTAGTGGCCGAGAACGGGGTATACCCCTACGTCATCACTATAGTGGCCGAGGTCGGAGTAGTGGTCGTTTTAATTAACGCTTAAATGGTGCTAAATAGGATACAAAGTTCTGTATACAATATTTAGATAAACAAAATGTCTATAATATAAAGTATAATTTTTTTTTAAATAATTAATTAATTACTCTAATTTATTACATAATAATTTGTTTGTCAAATGTTAATGAAAACATCATTATATATCTATGCTTATTTATGTGTATGAGTGAGTGTGTATATAATTAAATGATTGAATCAAATAATGTGAGTATGCATCATAAATATAATTATTTAATATTACATAATTAAACAAATATATATCGAATACATTAGGATACACCTATTACATATTCTGATACTAGCGGCCACTACCCCGGACTTGCCTTAATTTAATGCTTTTTAAGCCTTTTTGTAATGCCTAATAAATCGTTAATATTATTCAGTAATATATATAAGTGAAATCGCAGTATACTAGACCAATATGATTTATAGCTAATTCAAAAAAAAATAAGATTTTAAAATGCATTATTTATCGATATATTAGAAGTATGCTGATGCATATAAATTATTGGCCATTACTCCGTTCCATCCCCTACGTGCGTTTGTGCATGTGTATGTGTGCACTGCCAGGCATGTAACACATGATTTATATAACTACAAGACGTTGTTTATTAACCGAGTTGTTAAACTTACGAGTAACACATACGAGGCGACATGGTTCCATATCGCGTAAACATTTCACTATGTATATAGGCACAATGCATAGCAAGTTTTCCATAGCCACAGGATTGTATACTATCTTATATTGTATATACTTATATATGGATGCGGTCTAGGAGACAATAATATACAATATTTATATCTAAATTTGAATTTCGATAGAATAAAATTAACAACATATTTATATTATAATTTTATTTATATACATTTTGTATTATTATTAATTATAATTAATATATAAGTATACATGATTATAAGTTATATACTATCTTAATTCCTATCTTATGAAAGTTTATTAAATTCCTAAGAACAAAGGGACTGTAATCCTTGATCATATATGAACATATATGGTACATTTTCACTCGAACTTTCGGTCAAGAAGTACGGTGCTGCATTGCAAGTTCTGACCGGCATTTCAGTAGTCAATTACGGATCTCTAACGTTATTATAAATACATTTTAATAATTTATATTTTCATTAAAAGATTAGTAAGTATTATTTACTGAATGTATATGAAGAACAGAATAAAACATAATTAAAATACAAAATTTATAAATACTATTTTTTGGATGTTTATATTTATTTAACTGAAAAAGATAATTATAATTTATAATATATATTGTATATATACATATATGTATATATATATATATATATATATATATATATATATATATATATATATATATATATATATATATATAAATGTACTTATTAAATATTATTGACAACATATTATTTAGTAAATATTTTAGTGCAGATGTTCTAAAGTATGATCAACAAGTTCAATAGTAGTTGTTCAATACAGTAAATACAATTATTATCTAATCATTTAGAGGAGTACGAAATATAGGTTTTCAACTCGAAACTAATTTTTAAAGTTTATGATAATCCAAAATATAATGTTGAATATAATTAGTACATTTGCAGCCCTAGTTGCAGTCCATTTGAAATACGTACAATATTGGTAATAGGTTAGGAGATATATTTAGGTAATATATTGTAATCTATTTCGATAATTTCGATACTTAACGCATGGGTAATGGGTTATAAATTATAACTTATAAATTATAAGTTATACTACAAGGGAAATATTACGATATATCTACAGTAATAGCTTACGTAATGTGTACATCCTAATGCACAACTTGGAAAATAGTTTCAACCTCTTACCACTAATGGTTATAGTTCAACAAGCCAAGTTTACAATCGACAGTACGGTCATTTATTACCAACTCTTTATATACATTATACCTATGGCATATGTACTTATGGCATGTGTAAACCATCATTTGTTTATTACTTATTATTAAATTAGTGTTTCATGTCATTGTGTGTGTATTTAACACTCGATAAACTATATATCTATCTATCTGTATATATATATATATATATTTACATATAGCTTACATTCAAAGATCGCATAGCTATAAATGATGTAATTATTCCTCGTGTGTAGACACGTAGGACCTAAGTCGCGTGTCATTGTATGGTGCTGTAGATATCGTAACCTCTTGTATCATAGTATTAACTACGACCTTCTACAGTGCTAACTTGGTATACTTATTTACTATTGTATATATATATATATATATATATATATATAAATATATAGTTTATCATCTAGTGTATATACAATATATTGTTGAGTCAGTCTTTTATAAAGCTTGAATGAGTAAATGTTGAACTCAACATTCTTATTCCTTAACTAAATATTTTATTGTTAGTCTGTATAGCTAATCAGTATATACATACATGTTTAATAACATCTACAATAATATGCGATATATTAACGGTGTTACTGAATACAACCATTACATCCGGGCCTACCGTAGTCAGCTTATTGCCGATATAACCAACTCGAGTAGAGTTTCGTGTGCATCAGACGATAATCTCTGGTCCTCCCCTTTGATCAGACATTGTATTGGCTAAATTGTACTTTCTGAATTCATTTAATTATTTTCGTTCATTCATTAGCAGCGTAGTCTGGCGGGAATTGAACACATTACATTCAGTATATCACTTTGCTAAACACATTTAAATACAAACTACATAGGACCTACACACTTACTTGCACTGGACAAACTTACTGATTATGAACTGCTGCACTGAAATACACTCTAACACATTTCAATACAATTAATTCTTATTAATTTATTAAGGATTTCCCCATAACTGAGTGTATCACTTCCGAACAATATAGTTATAATATTTAATTTGTCATCTTCTTCGATACTAGATAATTCGGATCATAACAATAAAGCAACTGCAAGGACATGAACACATACCTGCGGGAGTTATATTTATATTGCAGGAGTTGAAATATTCAAATAAATATACATACGCGTGAAAGTAGATCCACACGAAAATAGATCCTAGCATATAGTAATCATATATATATAATTGTGTGTGATAAACAAAACAGCTCCAGCTAGATTCGGATTCACGACTTTCTGCTTAGAAAGCATGCTTTGCACCACTGAGCCACAACCCATATTATATATAATACTATTTATTTTCCTATTTAAAAAACATTTACTATAACGGATAGCATATTTATGACTTATAGTATTTTATATATATAATATATCGATCTCATGTGTACGTAACATATTATCGAGTAAGTTCTCGAATTATTATCGAGTAAGTTCTGATAGTAATAATTGTAATTTAATTTGTTTTTAATTTATTTATTTATAATATATATATTATATTTATATATAGACACAGCATATATATATATATATATATATATATATATATATATATATATATATATATATATATATATATATGATGTGTCTATATGTATATATAATATATATATATATATATATATATATATAATATATTATATAAATAAATAATAAATCAGATTTATTATTTCATGTTGTAAAGCATGAAATAATGGAGAAGTTAATAAACAAATTAATTTGTTTTTGCGAGAACTTCCCCAATCATCATATTCTAGATAAGTTATATTCTCTTGAGTAAAAAAATGTAAATATAAATAAATAAGATGTAAAGAATAAAAATATGTATCAATAAGTCAAGTTAAAAATAAATTATGTAAAGAATGAAAAATATGTATCAATAAGTCAAGTGTAAAAATAAAAGATGTAAAGTTATATAAAAGAATCACAGAAACGATTTGAATTCTGAATGCCGAACTATAAAAGGAATAGAATAGCTAAACAATATAAATGAACAAAAATAAAAACTAAAACAAGCAAGATGAAGGTTTAATAAATAATACCAATAAACAAAAATAAAATTAGAAAATCAATTGTTTAATTGATTTTCATATTTTGAAAAAAGATGTTTTTTTAATATTTTTTTAAAGTTTTTTATATACATTTTTGTGAATAATAATTTATTTAGACATAAATTATTCCATGATTTAGGGCCTTTAACTTAAATGATAATGATTTATGATGACCGCTTGATTTTATATAAAGTAATTTGAAATTATGAAAGTATTTTGGTATACATTATTATATATTGGAAATAATAATGATATTCTGCTTGGGCATTTCTTTAAATGTACATTGTGCATGAATAAAATATGTTTATAAGTTATTAAATCTTTAAATTTTAATATATTAGAACATACAAATAAATTGTTAGTAGGAAACCTATTAGTAATAATCAAAATATTATTGATCATTTTAAAGATATTTTTATTTACAATTCGAACAGCCTTTTTTTGTAGAGTTGAAATACATTGAAGGTTATTATTAAAATTATTTCCCCAAATTTCTAAATAATACATGATATGAGGCAAAAACAAAGAATTGTAAAGCAGCTTTAAAATATATATTGGTAAATAGCTCAGCTTTCTTAATATATATATATAACATGTGATAATTTCAATTGTATGTTTCTTATGTGTTATTTAAAATTTAATTATAATCTAAAATAACTCCAAGAAAAGTATAACTTGATACTAAGTATATTTCAGTTGACTTAATTGATATACTATTAATAATATTTGCATCTTTATAAGGTAGCACTTTTGTTTTATCAATATGTAATATTAATCTATTATTATTGAACCATTCATCTAAATTTTAACTTTTGCATGGAGTCTAATTACTTGGTTCACTAATGCTAACCGATGTATCGTCAGCAAAAAGTATAAGACTACAATTTATATTTAAATATGTAAGGCCATGTGAATATCATTTATATATAAAATAAATAGTAAAGGGTCCAAAATGCATCCCTGAGGTACCCCAACATTGATGATACTTCTTCCAGAAAGTTCGTTATCTATTCTAGTTGATAATATTCGATCTTGTAGATAGCTTTCAATTAAACGATTAGTACTGCCCCTAAAACCATAATATTTTAATTTGTTTAATAATAGAATCTTATGATCTACAAGATCGAATGCTAATATATATATATATATATATATATATATATATATATATATATATATATTATATACATATATGCGTATTATATCTGAATAATCGCGTATGAATATAAATTATATTGCAAATCATTTAAATGCATAACTCATCACTGAATGTAACGAGCCTATAGCAAACTATTTTGCGCGCGCGCAGTATTTTTCAAGTTCATGTCCTTGCATTGCAGTGTTGAAGTGTTCTCGTTGTTATCATCCGATAATTCTTGGAGTCGCCAGAATTTAAATTATTTGAATAGACTTTTATATTTAGAATGTCTTCACTTTGTAATTTTAAAATACATAAAACTCATTTATTCTTATATATAAGGCTATATTTTCTTGAGCCAAATGTCATATAATGGTCAATATTACTTTCAAATCTATGTTATATTTGACTGTGGATTGTTAGATATGTATTTCCAATGTAATTTATATATCAATACTTTATTGTTTCGACTTATAAAGGTAAGTAACCTAATATGGACACTTTAACAATAAATGGTCTTAACATTTTATGACTCATTATTTTTATTCAAAAATTACAATATATTAATATTATATGATTATAAATATTATTGTGATTTTAAATTTTTATTTAATCTTTTAATTCCATAGATTTTATTTCAGATTATAGTGATAAGTATTATATTGTTTGTTTCGTAATATTATTGGTATGTTTTATTATTAACTGTTTTGGTATAGGTATATTGGTTTATTTTATTTGTAACTTGTTCTGTTTGTATATATATATATATATATATGTTTCAAATTTATTATACAATTAAAATATAAAATTAATAAAGTACTACCTATTATTATTACAGATTTTGGTAAGTATTACATTATTTGTTTGTTTCATTCAAGTATTTGTTTCATTCTAATATTGGTTTAATTGATTTTAAACATGTTCTGTTTATAATATATTTAAAATTTAACATTTAAATATTAAACTATATAACTAATAATTTATTACTAAAAATGGGTACAAAGATAAGAAGATTTCTACAAAGTTAAAGTATAAATTTAATATTTCGATGCCACTTACAAAATAATATATTTTATTTCTATTTTCGATTATTTTACGCTATCTTTTATTTCTATTTTGATCATTTTTCGTTTATTTTTAATATATGATTTATTTCTACTTTCGATTGTTTTTCGTTTATTTTTACGGTAACTGTAAAACGTTTTAATTTCTTTAATTTTTTAATTTCGTATTATTCTTTGTTTATTTCTATAACGTATGTTATCGTTAGCAAATATTTATACTTTATACTTTCGATTATATTTTTGGCTATGTATTTGCTTAAATAAATTATCAATCAATCAATCAATTAGACATATTACAATTACATTGTTTATAATTAATTTCATGAACAATTTATTCTAATTTAATAGTTAATAATTTATTTATTTTTATTATTTTTTTAATAAATAATACAATTTAAGTACCTAAATAATAAAATTTTAAAATTAGCTTTATTGGTGTTAATATTATAACGCACGCGATTTTTATGAAAATCAGAAAATCATACGCTGTGCGCTGATTGGTTATAGGGTGTATGTATTAAGACATCTAGAATGTCCGTATTATGGACTTATATGACTTATAGGTCTATATAACCTATATATAGAAATATGCTTATAACTTAATGAATATTTGATAACAAATATAGAAATTATATATATATAATTTTAGAATGCTTTATTTTTTAATAATATAGTGTTATATTTTATATCGATACATTTGTATATTCTTGAGAAGGTTTTAAGTTTAAATTTGTTTTCATAAATTTAATAACGTAAGGTTAAAAAAAATCAGTTTATTTGATATATAAGCAATATTTTGAATAATTAAAAAATAAAAATAACTTTTTTAGACTATTTATATAATTATGAATATTTTATTCATTAAACATTTTTTGTAGGATTTATGGTTTCTGAGATACCGAGATACCCGTATTCGGGCACTTTCCATATTCGATTACTTTCCCCTATATTAATTCTACGTTTGTTTTATTTTTGTTAACTTTCAAATTTGTCTACTGACTTTAACAATTCGTAAAACCTTCTTTGGTTAACAATTCATAATATTTGTATCTAAATAGAATTGTTATCAAGAGAAAAAAATTGACTACCTTTTCTTTACTCCAATGAATCCACCTACAGGTCAAACCAATATTTATATAGGTAAAGTATCATTTTATTGAGCATATATTTAAGGCTTTGTAGATGACAAATCTAACTATATTAAAATAGTTTTATTAGATGATCATAGCATTTCAAGTTTTAGAAATTGTTAATCATTTTTACATAGTATACACATTATATTTCTAATATATTAAAAATTAATTTGTATTAATTAATTAATCATAAAGGCTTATTAGAATACATGTTATTAGAATATAAAAGTAGAGTATAAAATATCAAAATATTAATAATAAAAAAATATAATATATTAAATTACAACATTTACATTAATAAATGAATAATAAATTAATAAATTGATATTACAAATTTAATTTAATAAAATACTTATATTATAGGATATAAAGTGTGCAGATTGTCATCATTACAAAGTTATTATGTTATTATAATACGTATTAAGTAAGTACGTATAAGTATTATATAAACCTCCACCTGTAGGCTACCGGTTACCGGCTAATATACACAATAGATAATTATATTATAATTATAATTATATAATTATATATATACATATACAAATGTATATTATATCATAGTTACATTAGTAGAATATACTATTATTTTCAATATATAATGTATGCATATATGCATACACATATTACGTAAATACGCGTGTACATATTATATTATAATTAGTGTAGATAGATAGATAGATAGATATAGTTTATTGTTTAAAACAAACAAAATGACATAAAACAATAATAATAATAATAAAAAACAAATAACGAATATAAACGAATATATATAATGATTTATAAATGCCATGTTACATATGGTTAAGATATAAAATTAACAAATGATATAATAAAAAAATAATAATGAAAAGGATATATCCTGGCGCATTCGTATTCAACTCAATTAAAACGTTAAGGGTAAGCGTTTGTTTTATTTTATTTTTTTAATTATTATACTTTTTAATATTAAAAAATAATTAATTATCTTTAAAATGATGTATAATATATTGAAGGGTAACTAATAAGTTCATTACGTGTGCATTATAAATATACTATATAATGTATATATAATAAACGTTATTATTCAATATTGTTTACACACTTTAGAAGCTTATATCTCGATATTTTGTTTACACTATTTATGATATTTGGAAGGTTCCATGGAGCACCATTTGAACCGTTCGATAAATCTGTATACAGTACCCTACAGTTTTCATAGTTTATAAATATATTATAAATTATTTTATATAGGTACTTTTGAAAATTAAAAAATATTTCGGTAATACGCTTATAATAAAAACCAAATATTATTGATCACATAAGGATGTAAGTGGGTTGATCCGCAATGGAATACAGCGATATTCCGATATAACGAAATTAATAATCTATTTATAGATCTCTCGTGAACAACTCACCGTTGCGGAGGAGGATGATGTTAGTGAGGAGGTAGAGGGGGGTGAGGAGGTTGGCGAAGAGGAGCCCACATTCGTACCGATGTCGTACTATGGCCTACAAAGATGGCGATACAACTCGTCGCGTTTTTATAGAGTCCGCAGATATCTGAACGGAAAGATTACCGCACGCGCATACACATACCTATTACTAATTCGTTTGTATACGTGTAGCCTACTTTGTACACATGTGGGCGTATTATTGATAGCTATTAGTAACACGCCCACACGCGTACACTAATAGCTATTAGTAATAAGCACGACTAGCAGTTGAAGTTTGTTTACCGTAAGATCAGCTCAGCTTGCATTATCTTCCTCGGTATAAACACCACCGTCATCACCATCGCCACGATGATCAACACCATTGTTTATATATAACATACTATAGTACTGTTTATAGTAGTGTGTATACATACGCGTAAACGTATTACTAATAACACCACTGGTGTGAGTTATGCACTCGCAGTTACCTTATATGGTAGTGACGGTGCAGGTGGTGGTGGTGAGTCATACTGGTGACGTCATCGCACGAGGAGGACTTATTAGGATGTAGTGTTTGTAGCATGACAAGTTGTACATGTGGGCATGTGGTCATGTGGGTAAGTAGGCACATGTGAATGTGGGCATATGGACATGTGGGCATGTGGACATGTGGATAGGCTGTACAGATTAGCGTTGTGTCTACACAATGTATTAATATGGCCTAAGGGTTAGCTATCGGTTAGCTATTACTCTAAACCCTACTCCATTTTCAACTAAGTGGAGTGGTATCAGTCACTCTACTCTAAACTTTTCTATAGTCATCAATTATTAATCAACATCTATTATAAACAGTTTTTGTTCGTTTTGTGATTATTAAAAACAATATATTTATCACATATATCCACCTATCTGACCAATCACCTGCTACCGTGACCCTCAGTAATGAGTGTGTGCAACAATGTGACGCAACACACTCACCATTATATCACGTGTTAGTGACGTCGCCTCTTTTAGCTCCACCTTCTTTAGCTATGGGTACCTTTTTTACCATATATGGGTAAGTTAGAACTAATAATTACTATACAAATATTTACTTATTAATACCTTACAATTAATCACCCGCTAAACTCTAACCTTATATCCATTAGTGATACTGAACCTTTCTCGAATAAAGGTAAATTGTAGTTATAAATTGTAACTTACAAGCACAATATTTAGATGTTGATATTTTGAATTTATATCCATTAAAAGTATAAGTATAAATATACTCGAATAGATAAATTCAATAAATAATGATATCCAGTAAATGAGCGTAATATGCAGTAACTCTAATTTTAAAACCAGACTAAACGTATTGAAACCAGTGGGAAGATATGAATATGGCTATAGCCTAGACATGTCTAAATCTCATTATTATTGTTCTTGTTATTACTGTATATTATTGATTGATTGATAATTTCTATAAATATTATTGTTTCGTTTCTCGTATATTATTATTGTTCTTCATGTTACACAGTTATAATATTATTCGTTCATTAATAGCACTAATTTAGTTTTCATATATATATATAACTGCATGTGTGGCTCAGTTGGCTAAAACGTCAGACACACAATCAGTAAGATGCGGGTTCAAGTCCCGTCAGGACCATTAAAATAGGTCAACAAATTATATTTAGAAGTGATCTTATATAATTGTGTATAAATGAACATCGGCTCTCATTAAAACCATGGATTCCTTAACATTAGAGCGGCTTCGAAGGGACATTATAATGTCTATAGAGCCATATGGTTAACCATAATTATAAGTTAAAAGTTCATCAAAGTTCCTGGATGGGATGAAAGGACTATGTGTATACACCAAAATAACAATAACAATAACAATATTATAATATTGTATTTAATTGTCTATAAAATGTTGATATATTTATTGTATATATATATATATATAACTCTTAGTTAATATAATATATAGTAATTTGAAATAATGATTTAACATATATGTTAAATCATTATTTCAAATTACTTTATATGTACTATAGTACATCATTATCAGTTATTGACGTTATAACTTATGTAAGGCTGATATTTATTAGCGTATATACTTGCCTAATAAGGCTGATATTTATTAAAATGATACGCTAATATTTAATGATGATAAGCATATTTAGTAGTGACGTACAACTATAGTACAGGGCGATATTAAGTGTTATTCCGCAGTTTAGTTCCGGTGATTTCGTAATGCAGAGTAATACTTGATAAATTGGCAATGTGGGTTTCATAACCGGGTGGTAGAATTGCTACCTCGACACGAAGAAGCTGAGTCCGGTTGACGTATCTCCATCACTAAATCATCCGACCGCTTCGTGCAGCGTACAATACGCGTATTGTTAACGAATACACACGCTGGTGAACCTATGAGATAACGGCGTATTGAGAATACGATAATAACCCGTGAATAGGTTGACATTACTGGGATATGTCGACATTACTGGAATAGGTAGACATTACTGGGAGAGGTAGACATTACTGGGAGAGGTAGAAATTATTACTTGATATCGTTATACATCTCAGTAATATATTACATAATAGATAGTTTAAGGCTTGTGACATTCATAAACTTACAGATATTATTATTGCTTATTTTTAATATTCGTATATATTTTTTTTAATTATTTATGCTATTTTAAAAATACCTATTTTAAGTTACCTATATTTACAATAGTTATCTAGTTACATTTACAATAGTTATATTATTGTGTTCACGTTTACTAGTCTAATATTCCTATTATATTCTACTTATGTATTGTGTATAGCTTATTTATTATTATCTTTTCTAAAAACCCAACTGGAAACTATAATAGTTATAGTCGTGTCTAAATAAATCATTTATCTGTCTATCTAACGGAGATAACGGTGATCGCTAGAACAATAGCCGTGCGTCATCGATGACATAACAATGACTGTATTGTTATGAATTAGTACACACGAACACGTACATACGTTTTTATACACAATTATTTATATAATTTATATACATATTATTTTAAGACATATTTTATGGGGCAATGACGGTGCTTGAACCCCGTTCCAATACCTATGTGTATGACGCTTTAGTCAACTGAGAAACATAGGTAGTTTTTATATATATATATATATATATATATATATATATATATATATATATATATATATAGTATGTATACACTATAGTATATTTTAATTCTCTTTAATTGTATTTATTATTTATTTCTATTGATTTATCTTTAAAATATAATATCTAATATATCATATATATGATCGCTATATTCTACCATATTATGAAGTCTATGTATATGTATATATATATTGCATAGTTTGGTTTAGTGCTGTTATCTACCTCTATATAATACTAGTGCTCTAAATGAACTCACTTTTTTAAGTATTGAACTTGTTCGAAACAATTTTTGAAGTATCTATACTTGTATATAAATTACGCTAAGAATGTTGATGGAGCCGTGACTTTGGGTAAATGATGCATACCCGATACTTTTCTCTACAAGCAAACAACGAACCAAGAATATTACGTAATGGGCTCAAACCAAACTGAGACTCTTACTAGATATAACCGAGCTCAAACGATGCTTTTATGTTACATTTTAATCATAATTTTGATATTTATATATTATATATGAATGAATGAATGAAATTAGTTTATAGACATACGACATATCATATAAATATTAATCTATATATCTCTTACTAATCTGTTTATAAATAAATTTTACTATTTCCATAGTTAGTTAATTTATGTTTTTATTATTTTTAGTTTTTTAATATCTACACCAATGCTTTGGATAACCGATACTGAGACTGCAGCGATATTTTAGATAACTTAATTTAATTATATATTATCAGACATATGTTCGAAAGAGCGATAATTGCATAAAAAGTTAGAATTACGAAAGTTCGATACTTGAATTCAAAGTTCGAAGTTCGAAGTTCATAAGTTCAAAATTTGTAAAGTTCGAAATCGAATTTTTTTTCAAAGTTCGAAGTATCAAAAGTTCGTTACTGTTCGATACATGTTCGAACTGTCCGAGTTCATTTACATTACTATATAGTACTGACGCTATAATGTTAGTTCCAATAAAGGGCATGTGTAACTAAAATACATAGCGATTTAACGTGTTGTCATGGAGACCGACATTGTTATCATCACCGACATATATTCCGTATTTACGACATTGGTAAACTGGACATACAATGAACATATATATATATTACTTACTGACAGATATCGAGGAGATTAGCACAGAGATGGTGGGCGGAGGACAGTTGTAGCGAAGGTCCGTTGATACTCCATGATAGTAAGTTAGTATATATGTGATTGATAAATGGGCAACAACAACAGAACATGTTTGTATTACATTTGAAGCCTTTTAGGAGAACACATTATATAAATATAATTGTAAATTAACCGGAAATAAATTTAATTCTTCTAATTAATATTATTATATATATATATATATATATATATATATATATATATCTTCTGCTGAAAATATGCTGAACTCTCAACGCTATGGATATTAACTATAAACATTACCTGTAAAGGTCAATTTGTTAACCTACTGTAATCTAAGAGAATCTTTCTATAGTGAGAAAAAGTCACCGGACAACAAATGCATATATACATGTTTACACATTAATTATTTATAAACTATCCATGGTATATATACATGTTGGTTATGAGATTCTATCATTTTACAAAAAAAGATCATTGAACAAAGGCAAGTTCATATTATTGCAGGCATTCATATGTATCCAATCATTATCCATATGTATCCAATCATTGGAGTGCCGCAAGGATCTGTTCTGGGACCTCTACTATTTATTATCTTTATAAATGACATATCAAATATTTTTAATAATGAACAAGTAAATAATATTAATATTAATTTATATGCAGATGATACATCTATAACTATATTTTCTGAAAATGATACATTATTAACATATTATTTGCAATATTACATGGATAAGTTAAAAAAATGGTTTGATATAAATAAGCTTAAGCTAAATATCGAAAAAACAAAAATATTGCCATATATAAATTCTGGTATATTAAAAGATATAACAATAGATAACATTAAAATCGATATAGTTAATAATTATAAATTTCTTGGGATCTACTTAGATTCCCAAATGACCTACAAAAAACATATAAATTATTTATCGAATAAATTGTCAAAAATTATATATACTATAAAAAAAATATCTTTTTTAGATACAAAAAATTTAATTTTTTTATAAAATTCGTTCTATTTATCTAATTTATCATATGGGATTGAAGTATGGTCAAATACTTATAAATCAAATATTACAAAATTAATTATGTTACAGAAAAAATTTATAAGAATTATTAATAAACAAATACTAGAATATAAATCAAAATTACCATTAATACGTCTAACACATACGTCCTTTTTTTTAAAATAATATTTTAAAATTTGAAGATCTAATTATATATAGAAACACATTATTAATTTATAATTTCTTAAATAATAAATATAAATTAGAGTATAACTCATAAATTCAAGTTAAATAAACTAAAAAATAAATTTATTCTACCAATTATGAAATCAAATAAATTAAAAAATACAATATTTTTTAAAGGACCAAAGTTATATAATGAATTAATGTTTAATAATCTTTTACGAAAAAATAATATTAATAATATATTTAATCTAAAAAAAACATTAAAATATTCATTTATAAGTAAATATTAGTTTTTTTTTTTATATATTTTATATATTTTAATATTTATTTTTTTTTAATATTTATATTTGTTTTACATCTTGTTTCGTTTATTGTTTTAAATATTTTTTTAAATTATTATTGGTATTATTAGTCATCTGTAATTTGACAGGAATGTGGCGCCATTACACGTCTTATTGAAAGATGATTAATTTTTGTTTAGTAGTTTTAATTTTATAACATACTTTTAGATATTTTTATTTTACACATATTTATAATAATTTACTATTTTTATTAACAAGTTCTCAATATTGTAAAATTACATATTTTACTAATATATATTTTAATACATTTTAATATTATACAATTATTTTATTATTTACTTTAATGTAATGGATTGAAATATGATAACTTATGTTCATGAACAGTGTTTTCTTATTTTTATTAATTTATATATATGTATCTTCTATTTTATTACAAAGAATGCTAACACATGAATCATTATTATTATATTATTACTTTTACTAATATTGTAATCTGTACATGAACATATTGGAGGTATCGACCAAATAAAGCCTTTCACTGATCCTCCATAGACGTATGATATACATAGTATGTCGTATGTCTATAAACTGATTTCATTCATTCATTCATTAATATATCTATATATATATATATATATATGTATATATGTATATATATATATATATATATATATATATATATATATATATTATATTGACGCTAAAACATAAATCAAAGAAATAACTGAAACATTATCAATCTAAAGCGCACAGAATATACTCAACATAACCATCGCCAAAGGAAACCAACATAAGGGAATGTAACCGAATACGGACACTCTCGGTTTCTCAGAAACCATAAATCATATAAACAATTTGTAATGAATAAAATATTCATAATTATATAAATAGTCTAAATAAGTATTTTTTTTTAATTATTCAAAATAGTGCCAATATATCCATAAACTGATTTTTTTATTACGTTTTTCAATTTATGAAAAAAAAATTCAACTTAGAACATTTTCAAGAATATACTTTTATTAAAATTATATTATTAAAAACTAAAGCATTCTAAACATTATATACATAATTGTTATATTTGTTATCAAATATTTATTAAGTTATAAGCATATATCTAGAGGTCATATAAGTTCCTAATACGGACACTCTAGGTGTATTAATACGGACACCCTATAACCAATCAGCGCACATCGTATGAACTATTATGATTTTCATAAAAATTGCGTCCTTTATAATATTAATACCAATAATGAAGCTATTTCTAAAATATTATTATTTAGATACTTTATTTGTATTAATTAATAAAATAATACAATTAATAAATTAATTACTAATTAAATTACATTAAATTATTCATAAAATGAATTATAAATAATGTAATTTATCTTATTCGTTCATCAATAATATATAGTTTATCTAGTGATATATAATATGTCGGTATTATAACATATACATGTGTCCATGTATGGTGTCCGTATATAAACATGGGTACCGAATAATGACACCCCGTTATCTACTGAATAAAAAGATTAAATAAAATTTTAAAATCACAATAATATTTATAATCATATAATATTAATATATTTTAATTTTTGAATAAATATATTGAGTCATAGAATGTTAAGACCATTTATTGTTAAAGTGTCCGTATTAGGTGTCCACTTTACCCTATTCGTAGTAGACAAAATGATATCATGTGTAGGAATGTACTAATATACATATAGTGATGGGCATGATCTTCGATCACAATAATAGATCCTTTATAATAGGCTCGATCGTGATCGCAAAAGTATCGGCTCCAAATAAAGATCGTGATCGTCATAATTTGGATCGCCGGTAAAAAGGTCACGATCGAGATCACGGAAAAAAGGAGCTATATAGCTATATATACTCATCACTACTAACAGATAACATTCACGTAGAAGACAGAAAACAGGTAAGCTCTTGAGGCACAGCTCTTAGGGCTGTACTATTCCGCAAGAAATGGATAGATAAACAACAATGTGCTGTAATGAATACAATGAATGTTATGCAACAATGAAGAGCTATACACGATATTCGATCGGCGATGTTATAAAAAATAGGATTTCAGAAAATAGTTTTAATAACTTACAAACTGGAACCTTACAAAGATGTGTAGAAATGGTAGAAGACAGAAGAACAAGGGGCGAACAGAAAAGAAAACATATCTAATTTAAATAGTTATATATATATATATAATGTATATTGTAGTAATAATAAATACAGTAACAATAGTTACTAGGTTCGGATATATTATTTTGATCATTTATTACATTATACGATTATAGATATACATGATTATATAATACAGGTTTTATTATTGTTCCTTATTGGCTATGGGCGGGTTACTATGTTCGGCTATTTCATTACGTCTCCAACTTCATACGCGTCGATTATTCAGCATCCGGTTTGCGTTGTTCCTCCTTTCCGTTGTCCTTGACCTCTTCGGGGTCACGCCTGTCCGCGGGTAACACGTTAAGTTTGCACACCATTTTGTGCGTCTCCAGGTTGCCCTTCTGGTCGGTGCGATACGCACACGAGTCGCACGCGTACACCTCGCACTCGCACACATCGCGAGCGCACACCTCGCACACCTTAAGGACGACGTGCGAGAGATGGTGCATTCCGAGAGCGCTCGACTGATTGGTACCGTAGTCGCACATAGCGCACCGGAACGGCCGCTCTTTTTCGTGCGTTCGACGGTGCGACATCAGCCGACCGCTCTGATTGGTGCGGTACGAACAAAGATCGCAGCTGAGCGGTTTCTCGTCCGAGTGCGTGAGTCGATGCGCGCGCAGCGAACCGGCCGTAATGGTTCGGTACGAGCATAGGTTGCACGCGTGCGGTTTTAGGTCGGAGTGGCGCATTTTGTGCGTTTTTAGCGTACTAGGCGCTCCGGTACGGAACGGGCACTCGTCGCACCGGTACGGCTTCAATCCGGTGTGCACTCGCGTGTGAATCACCATACTGTGAGACCCCTCGGAGCGGTATCGGCAAACTTTACATTTGAAATTGCCGGTCAATCCTCTTTTACGATTGACGCAACGGTGCGGGTGTTCGGACTCGGTGTGCGCGCGCACAACGCACGCTAATTCATCGGAGAACATGCAATACAGACATTTGTACAGGCTACGTTCGGTGTTCGGCCAATCGTCGGCGTAGCGGTGTTTCACCTTGCGATGCGACATCATAACTTCTGTGTTGCTAAACTCGTACGAGCAATGATCGCATCGGATGTTCGCTTTAACGGTTTTCTTCGAGATTTGTACGCTTTTCAAGTCTGTAGTGATCGATGTTGAAGAGGCGATAACGGTAGAGTTCTCTTCTGTGGATTTCAATTCGGTAAGGTTCAGATTTGTAGACGTCAATGGGTTATTGTTCAATTCGATCGCGGAGCTAGGGGTCGGGTGATCAGATATTACCCCGGAACACGTAGTAGAAGCCTCCTCCTCCTCCCCATCTCCTACGTCTGTGGGTGTTGAAGTCGGGCTAACACCGGTGCACGTGTCCATTGCGTTGACAGCTGCCTGGGTGGGCGTGTCAATTGCGTTGACAGCTGCCTGGGTGGTCGTGTCTATCTCCATGGCAACGCCGGTAGTATCCATAGTATCACCTGAACCTGTGTTACCTGTAAATGGCGACGGGGTTTACGTTTAGAAAGAGGCTATAATCGGATACTACCATATATGGCACGCAATAGTATATTTAACACATACTATATTTACTATATACTAATTATAATCAATATATAATATTATATATATACGTATATATATATTATATTAACTTTATATGATAATATATATATATATATATATATATATATATATATATATATACGGTGTATGATATCTTACCTGTCTGAAAGGCGCTCATTTCAAAGAATCTGAATGTAATAATATGAATTTAATATTATATATATATATATATATATATATATATATATATATATATATATATATTATACATATATGTATTACTTAGTCTGAAAAGTTGATATGATAAATACTTCATATTGAGATACACTACACGATAGTATTTGTGTAGTAGCCCATAGAATATGATGTAGTATATGATGTAGGACATAGTGTAGGACATAATGTAGTACATGATGTAGGACATTATGTAGGACATGATGTAGGACATGGTGTAGGACATGATGTAGGACATGGCGTAAGACATGGTGTAGGGCATGATGTAGGACATAGTTTAGGACATGCTGTAGAACATGATATATGATATAATGTAGGACATGATGTAGGACATGGCCTAAGACATGATATAGGACATGCAGGCCCGTAGCCACAGGGGAGCTGCTGGGGAAAGGCACTATTGCCCCCTATTGATCGAAAGGCCCCCATAGGATTATTTTAAATAATTTTTTATATAATTATTGCCATTTAGGTGATAATAAAAATGATGGATTTAATAATAATATCTATAATATATTATCTTAATATAATCTTAAAATATACAAATAAATAGATACTGAGTGCTACAAATAGCCAAAATGATATCTTTAAATTCTAAATACACATCACTGACAATAAAAAATTAAATAATAAATATAATAAAATAAATACTAAATGAAAATATTATTAAAGATATCAATACATAACATATGTTATCATAAAATGTGATGGAACTAAATATAAATCACATGTTGAACTAATATCTATCGTACTAATGTATGTAGATGAATACTGTGATATAAAAGAAGTATAAAATAGATCCAGATATATAACAGAACAATTTACTTATAGAAAGCTTTCAATAGTATCTATTGTAGCTTGAATATCTTCAATAGTACCTATTACACTTGAATATGATGGCAAGGCATAACATGGAATTCAGTGCAGAATAAATAATAAACTATATCGAAAAATATACTTTTTTATTGCTACAATCATAAATGTCACTTAGTTGTTACCGGAAATACTTTTAGTTGGATGCCCTTTAAATAATTGTAATGCAATATTTTATAAATTAATAAATTAAAAATAATTGATGAAATAATTAAAATTGCATATTTATTTTACGCAATCTTCTCTCTGCAAAATGATTAATATATCCAATATATCATAAGGGGGGAACCTTAGTAGCGTTTACATATAAAAGATAGGGGGAAATGGATCTACTAAAAAGATCCAAAATTGAGATAAAGATAAAGTAATTTTTTTTTTAATATATAGATAACATTCATATTTACTTTATATGAGCTAATGAATATTATTAGATAATGAAAAATAAACTTTAATACACATATATTTTTTTTACTGAAAACAGATTTGGTTTTTATTAAAATTGTCTCAAATCAATATATTTATTATCAATAATACCTAGTATCATTTATAGTATGCCCAGTAATCCAAATTTGAAAATAATTTCCAAATAATTTTCAATATTTGAAAATAATTTGAAAATGTTTTTCGAAAATTTTTCGTAAATTCTGTAGACACATTTTTGCAAACTTTGAAATTAAATTTCAATTATTTACGTACATTTTGCAAACTTGGAACATCATTTTCAGAATTAAATAAATATTTTAGTCAACAATCATTATTAAATCAAAAATAAATTATTTGGAGAATATAATAAAAATAAAAGATATTATTAAATGAAATATATATATAGGATATACCTATAACTAGAATAAATATATTAATTAATAAAATAAATATTTTTTTCTTCATTGAATGAATCAAAAATTAGTTTAACTGAATAAACAGTGGTTTATTGATTGGCATTTGCAGACCTATCCTCCATTATTTGTGATCGAATAACCATTAATAATGATGTTAAATATAACATATGTATATCAATATAAATAAAAATTGATTTTAAAATAGAAAAATGTTATCTATTTAATATTTATTTCGTTAATCATAAATAAATAATATAAAGTAGATATTTTACACAATTTAAACAATTTATCTGCAATGAAATTTATATTTTAAAATTTAATTAAATCTATTAATAATCATAATATATTAATTAATATATATTAATATAAAATGTGCATACATCGTATTTTATTTTCAAAAAAATTACAAACTTTGCATTTTATTTGAAAATTATTTTCGTAAAATTTTCTAAAATCATTTTCGTATTATTTTCGTAAATTATTTTCAAATAGTTTGCAAACTTAGTGTTTTATTTTCAAAAATTTTACAAACTTTGCATTTTATTTGAAAATTATTTTCGTAAAATTTTCTAAAATCATTTTCGTATTATTTTCGTAAATTATTTTCAAATATTTTGCAAACTTAGTGTTTTATTTTCAAAAATTTGTAATAAATTTACGAATATTGAAAATTATTTTCAATAATTTTCAATATTCGTAAATAAATTACAAATATTTTCGAACAAATTTCAAATTTTGGTTCACTGGGTATACAATCTGATACTTTTATAATGATTTATCAAGCGGTTCAAACGGTAGAATTTTCTTAACATTATAAATTTATTTTACACACTTAAGATGGTCAAATAAAATTCCAATATATAAGATTCTAAATTTTGTGTGCAATAAATATAACATAAGTATGTATTATATACAATATTATATATATATATATATATATATATATATATATATATATATATATATATATATTATATAAATTACTATACAATGTATAATCAATATCTACATCATGATGTATGCATTTTATACTTCCTTCCTTTTACCATAGAATAAGGAATCCATCCCAACACATTTTCATTTCTACTATAAAAATCATAACTAGTAAACCAATAAGGATAAGGTTTAAGGGTAATATTAGGTTTAAGATATTATGCCATGATATTTTGAAAATATTTTCTAGAATTTATTTATTTGAAAAATAAAAAAGGGGTTATAGAATTATTTTACATCACGATACAAGATATAATAAATAAATATAAGACTAAATAGTTATATAATATATAAATAAATTATGTTTGTACTATATATTATATACTATAGTATATCAAATATGATATTAATAAATAAAAAATAAAAAATTCGGAATACTATCTGTTATGATCATTTTTTTGAATATCCGAAAATATTGTTGTGACATTTTTTAGAACAATTTATTTAAAATATGTATAATTATTAAATAAGTGTTATCATTTATACATATTTGTAAATATTGAGAGTACGGGGAAATGTCCTCCCCAACGTAAACGTGTTGTGTTCAAAATCGAATTACCTACACGATTTTGCATGTGTTATATATTTCCTTAGAAAAATATTTTCAATATGTGTTGTTTAATTTTATAAATTTGTTTATATTTTAAGATTTAAAATAAGTAAAGTAACTCATGTCTCCCCATTTGTTGGGGTGGCAAGAGACATTTTGATAAAAATGAATTTTTCGATAACAATTTTTCTGAAAAATGTTTTGAAAAATAGAATATCCCATTTATTAATTATGATATACCAAAACATGTTTAATGAATTAAATGAATATATTAATATATTATATTATTATTAATATATTATATGAAACATTACAGTATTTTAAATATTGTTTTAGTTTTTTGTAAAAAAAAAATTTGTAAAGAAAGTCTCACCCACTCTCCCCTAATTATTGTTTTTAATTTTACAAATTGTTATGACCCCTACATGACCCCTGTTTGACCTGAGAAATTTCCTGATTTTCACCTTCCCTTAAGTCGGCCCTGGTTATAATATTAAATAATTATTAAAAATTCTCACTAACATTATTGTTGACTTTTTAAATATATAATTGTATTTATAATTGTACTGTATATGTATGTATGATACATTATCAGTAAAACTTACAATTAGTGAACATATGTTAATAGAAATTTAAATTCTAGAAAATATAGTATTACAAATATATCGGGGGCCTTACCCCAATGAAAATTCCTGGCTACGTGCCTGATGATATGATGTAGGACATGATGTAGGACATGGTGTAGGACATGATGTAGGACATAGTGTAGGACATGATGTAGGACATAATATAGGACATGATGTAGGACATGATGTAGGACATGATGTAGGACATGATGTAGGACATGATGTAGGACATAGTATCATGATTATACTATTATACTATAATATACTATACCATATTATACTATACACATATCGGATAATGACATACATTCATAAATGTCGGGAAAATTATAAATTAATATTTACGATAAATATGATATCTATATTATATATTAAATATATTATTTTATACTAACTAATATATACATATGTTTATCATAGGTTGTATATAATATTTAATTAGAATGCATGCATTACATGAATACATGCATTTAATAACTTATACGTGAATAGGTATATTAACATGTAATATGTGCGATGAATACTGAAATAAAACATTAGGTAAGTATACCATCATTTATACCATCATGTATAATATACGTTGTATATCATCATGTATCAACGGATTATAATATATAATATAATAAATATAATTTACTAAACCTGAATTGGTCTAAAGATCACAAACAATAAGACGTTAGAATATTATCCGTATTATTAAACCTTGGCCTAGAATTTAAATATCATATGAAATAGTATTATTAACACACCAATATGGGAGAAATATTTAAATAAAGGTATATAAATGTATAAATATATAATATATAATATAATACATATAATTTATTAAACCTTAATTGGTCTAAAGATCACAAACAATAAGACGGTTGAATATTATCCGAGTAGTATTGAACCTTGGCCTAGAATTTAAATATCATATGAAATAGCATTATTAACACACCAAGATAGGAGAAATATTTAAATAAGGGCATATAAATGTATAAATATATAATATAATAAATATAATGTTTCAAACCTGAATTGGTCTAAAGATCACAAACAATAAGACGGTTAAATATTATCCGAGTAGTATTAAACCTTGGCCTAGAATTTAAATATCATGTGAAATGAAATTATTAACACACCAAGATAGGATAAATATTTAAATAAGGGTATATAAATGTATACATATATAATATATAATATAATAAATATAATTTATTAAACCTTAATTGGTCTAAAGATCACAAACAATAAGACGTTGGAATATTATCCGAGTAGTATTGAACCTTGACCTAGAATTTAAATATCATATGAAATAGTATTATTAACACACCAAGATAGGAGAAATATTTAAATAAAGGTATATAAATGTATACATATATAATATATAATATAATAAATATAATTTATTAAACCTTAATTGGTCTAAAGATCACAAACAATAAGACGGTTGAATATTATCCGAGTAGTATTGAAACTTGGCCTAGAATTTAAATATCATATGAAATAGCATTATTAACACACCAAGATAGGAGAAATATTTAAATAAGGGCATATAAATGTATAAATATATAATATAATAAATATAATGTTTCAAACCTGAATTGGTCTAAAGATCACAAACAATAAGACGTTGGAATATTATCCGAGTAGTATTGAACCTTGGCCTAGAATTTAAATATCATATGAAATAGTATTATTAACACACCAAGATAGGAGAAATATTTAAATAAGGGTATATAAATGTATATATATATAATATATAATATAATAAATATAATTTATTAAACCTTAATTGGTCTAAAGATCACAAACAATAAGACGTTGGAATATTATCCGAGTAGTATTGAACCTTGACCTAGAATTTAAATATCATATGAAATAGTATTATTAACACACCAAGATAGGAGAAATATTTAAATAAGGGTATATAAATGTATAAATATATAATATATAATATAATAAATATAATTTATTAAACCTTAATTGGTCTAAAGATCACAAACAATAAGACGGTTAAATATTATCCGAGTAGTATTGAACCTTGACCTAGAATTTAAATATCATGTGAAATAAAATTATTAACACACCAAGATAGGAGAAATATTTAAATAAGGGTATATAAATGTATAAATATATAATATATAATATAATAAATATAATGTTTCAAACCTGAATTGGTCTAAAGATCACAAACAATAAGACGGTTGAATATTATCCGAGTAGTATTGAACCTTGGCCTAGAATTTAAATATCATATGAAATAGTATTATTAACACACCAAGATAGGAGAAATATTTAAATAAGGGTATATAAATGTATACATATATAATATATAATATAATAAATATAATTTATTAAACCTTAATTGGTCTAAAGATCACAAACAATAAGACGTTGGAATATTATCCGAGTAGTATTGAACCTTGACCTAGAATTTAAATATCATATGAAATAGTATTATTAACACACCAAGATAGGAGAAATATTTAAATAAGGGTATATAAATGTATAAATATATAATATATAATATAATAAATATAATTTATTAAACCTGAATTGGTCTAAAGATCACAAACAATAAGACGTTGGAATATTATCCGAGTAGTATTGAACCTTGGCCTAGAATTTAAATATCATATGAAATAGTATTATTAACACACCAAGATAGGAGAAATATTTAAATAAGGGTATATAAATGTATACATATATAATATATAATATAATAAATATAATTTATTAAACCTTAATTGGTCTAAAGATCACAAACAATAAGACGTTGGAATATTATCCGAGTAGTATTGAACCTTGACCTAGAATTTAAATATCATATGAAATAGTATTATTAACACACCAAGATAGGAGAAATATTTAAATAAGGGTATATAAATGTATAAATATATAATATATAATATAATAAATATAATTTATTAAACCTTAATTGGTCTAAAGATCACAAACAATAAGACGGTTGAATATTATCCGGGTAGTATTAAACCTTGGCCTAGAATTTAAATATCATGTGGAATAAAATTATTAACACACCAAGATAGGATAAATATTTAAATAAGGATATATAAATGTATAAATATATAATATATAATATAATAAATATAATTTATTAAACCTTAATTGGTCTAAAGATCACAAACAATAAGACGGTTAAATATTATCCGAGTAGTATTGAACCTTGACCTAGAATTTAAATATCATGTGAAATAAAATTATTAACACACCAAGATAGGAGAAATATTTAAATAAGGGTATATAAATGTATAAATATATAATATATAATATACTAAATATAATGTTTCAAACCTGAATTGGTCTAAAGATCACAAACAATAAGACGGTTGAATATTATCCGAGTAGTATTAAACCTTGGCCTAGAATTTAAATATCATGTGAAATAAAATTATTAACACACCAAGATAGGATAAATATTTAAATAGTGGTATATAAATGTATACATATATAATATATAATATAATAAATATAATTTATTAAACCTTAATTGGTCTAAAGATCACAAACAATAATAAGTTAGAATATTATCCGAGTAGTATTGAACCTTGGCCTAGAATTTAAATATCATATGAAATAGTATTATTAACACACCAAGATAGGAGAAATATTTAAATAAGGGTATATAAATGTATACATATATAATATATAATATAATAAATATAATTTATTAAACATTAATTGGTCTAAAGATCACAAACAATAAGACGTTGGAATATTATCCGAGTAGTATTGAACCTTGGCCTAGAATTTAAATATCATATGAAATAGTATTATTAACACACCAAGATAGGAGAAATATTTAAATAAGGGTATATAAATGTATACATATATAATATATAATATAATAAATATAATTTATTAAACCTTAATTGGTCTAAAGATCACAAACAATAAGACGTTGGAATATTATCCGAGTAGTATTGAACCTTGACCTAGAATTTAAATATCATATGAAATAGTATTATTAACACACCAAGATAGGAGAAATATTTAAATAAGGGTATATAAATGTATAAATATATAATATATAATATAATAAATATAATTTATTAAACCTTAATTGGTCTAAAGATCACAAACAATAAGACGGTTGAATATTATCCGGGTAGTATTAAACCTTGGCCTAGAATTTAAATATCATGTGGAATAAAATTATTAACACACCAAGATAGGATAAATATTTAAATAAGGATATATAAATGTATAAATATATAATATATAATATAATAAATATAATTTATTAAACCTTAATTGGTCTAAAGATCACAAACAATAAGACGGTTAAATATTATCCGAGTAGTATTGAACCTTGACCTAGAATTTAAATATCATGTGAAATAAAATTATTAACACACCAAGATAGGAGAAATATTTAAATAAGGGTATATAAATGTATAAATATATAATATATAATATACTAAATATAATGTTTCAAACCTGAATTGGTCTAAAGATCACAAACAATAAGACGGTTGAATATTATCCGAGTAGTATTAAACCTTGGCCTAGAATTTAAATATCATGTGAAATAAAATTATTAACACACCAAGATAGGATAAATATTTAAATAATGGTATATAAATGTATACATATATAATATATAATATAATAAATATAATTTATTAAACCTTAATTGGTCTAAAGATCACAAACAATAATAAGTTAGAATATTATCCGAGTAGTATTGAACCTTGGCCTAGAATTTAAATATCATATGAAATAGTATTATTAACACACCAAGATAGGAGAAATATTTAAATAAGGGTATATAAATGTATACATATATAATATATAATATAATAAATATAATTTATTAAACCTTAATTGGTCTAAAGATCACAAACAATAATAAGTTAGAATATTATCCGAGTAGTATTGAACCTTGGCCTAGAATTTAAATATCATATGAAATAGTATTATTAACACACCAAGATAGGAGAAATATTTAAATAAGGGCATATAAATGTATAAATATATAATATATGATACAATAAATATAATGTATCTAACCTGAATTGGTCTAAAGATCACAAACAATAAGACGGTTAAATATTATCTGAGTAGTATTGAACCTTGAACTAGAATTTAAATATCACGTGAAATAGTATTATTAACACACCAATATAGGATAAATATTTAAATAAGGGCATATATATAGGTATACATGTATATGTGTAATACTCCCAGCAAACAGTAATAGCAGCATAATAGCAGCATAATATACTTTTAAAATTAATAGCAGCATAATAGCAGCATAATGGCAGCATAATAGTAGCATAACAGCAGCATAATAGCGTGACAAATTAATAGCAGCATAATAGCAGCATAATATACATTTAAGAGCAGCATAATAGCACAATGTAAACATTTGAGGCTCTAGCATATGCTGTTATGCTGCTATTATGCTGCTCTTACTGTTTGCTGGGCTATGATTACATTGATGTCCCGATTGGTATCACGATACGCGTAAAGAGTGAACTCGTGGATATTATATGTCTACTAAACTATCTACATTAAAGCTTGTTTTACATTTAAATCGTCTACTTCTGATATACCATCATGTATACCATCATGTATACCATCGTGTATACAATCATGTATACAATCATGTATACATGGTATACACGTATACTATTGCAAAAGTATTAATATTAATATGTGCGGAGTTATTTATGTAAGTAATACCAGGGAGTCATTGGTATACTTAAGGGTGCAAGCTGGCGTTGGATTTACCATGTTAAACTCTAGCTCTAGCTACAATTCTAAGGGTACTAAACTAATAAAGATAATGAAGTTTTTTTTTTGTATTCAATAGATATTATTCTAATACTTAATATTATTGACTTTTTATAAATATTATTTATTTAAAATTATGTAAAAAAAATAGTTTGTATATTTTGTTATTAAAAATGTGAAGCTTATTATAATTTATTTTAAAAATATAAATTATATAATACTATATCCTGTCAATATTAATATAGTATTACATGTTATTTATATACAGTACAAATTTCAGATAATAATATTAATAATCAACGAAGTATTAGGCTTACTAAGTGTAAAAAGTAAAAAATGGAGAAAATAACATTCAAAGTTTTTTTAAATAAATAGTCTTGTCAATTTCATAAGGTTTTTAATTCTATTTATCTCGTAAAACACTTTATATTGATAGAAATACTTCAAAATAATTTAAAATATTTTACAATGTGATAAATAAGATACTGAACAATGATAATATATGTATTATCCATAATAAACAAAATTAAAAAATTAAAAAATTATATATATTTTAACGTCAGCTTGCACCCTTAATTATAAATATATGTTATCATTCTCGTGTAATAATTATAATATATATATATATATATTATACATATATATGTATTAATTAGTCTGACAAGATGATAACATAAATCTAAATACACGTCACGTTACACGCTATATTAGTAACGTGACTATATTACAATGAAAATAAAGTAAGTAATGTAGTTATTTAAATAATGTCTACAGTTAGGGATGTATACACGTGTGTACCTAACTTAACGCACGTCCACGTTATCCTCAATTATCGCATTGTTATTGATTAATTGTAATCGTATATTTATTTTTTAAATTTAAATTTATTTTTAATTACGTTACCACTGTAAACAAATAAAAATTTACAATTTAAAATATCTAATAAATATTCTAAGATATTTAAGCGTTTATATATTTATATCGCATTTACGTAATACATTGACAAGTATAATTGATTAATTATTAATAGTTAGTAGTGTGTATTATACATATACATATAATGATTATATGACGTTATGCAACTATTATACAATAGTTACGTAATAAAACGAATTCCGATTATAGTGAAATGACGTAACAACCTACGCTATGTAACGCGTCTATTAATATAGGTACTATGATATCAATATGTATACGATAACCTATTACATAACATAGTACATGATGTAACGCTAACCTTTGCGCTGCCTGTACGTATGTCGAGAGTTGATGTAATGATGCTTCTTTATTATTGTAAATAAATTCTAAATTGTAAAATAATTCTTGGAAAATAAAATAAATATTGTTATTCCCTAGAAATGATAATCTTTACATCTAATTATTATAATATTATTCACAGACTTTGAGGGGGGCCCCTCAAAGTCTGTGATATTATTACATGCCATTGATAATACGATAATAGTATAATCGTTGTGATATTATATTTCATATATGACGCATATATAGACATTTACTTAATAAAGTATCCTCACAACTCATATCTAAATATGTCAACATTTTTAATTAATAACATTACCATCGGGATTTTATGTAAAACATCAAATAGTATATAGCCTTACTACTATAACCAATAAATCCTATAACCTCGAGGTCATAGAAGGTCATGCTATAAAACACGATACACGATACCACACGAACAGATTGATACATTACATGGTATGCTATGTACTACTTTAGTGTGTTGCAGATGTAATCATTAGTTTAAATACACTCTACATCCTATAGGAGTTTTCCTATTGTTTATATATAGGAATATATTATTATATATATATATATAATTTCGTACATTATACATATATATATATATATATATATATATATATATATATATATATATATATATATATATATATATATATATATATATGTATATATATATGTGTGTGTGTGTGTATATGTGTTTATTAATAGATAATATATTTATTAGTATACTCATAATAAAAAGAGTAAACATATAAAATCATACAACTCTAATACACTATAGTGTATACTACTATAGTATACATCATTAGTATACTACTATAGTACACTACTTTAGCCAATATACCTATCTGCACAGGTGAGTCACCACCTCCCTCGTAACTTCCGGTTCAAGTTAACGTGACACCTAGTCATTGTTTCCTGTAGTCGTTGCGCTCTTGTCGTGATAATAATGATCTCTAATCAAGTACGCTGACCTCTATAGGGCCGTACACATTGTACGGCGTACATCCCGCAAACGTGACTCAAGGTCATCACGTCGAGTGTTAAAGGAATGACGCATTGCACATGTATTCACTATTATTAGTATATAATATCATTAGTATACTAATGATCTATAGACCTATATTCAATATTATTGAATTTGAACAACGCTGAACCCGATTGGCATTGCTAGCGATTGTTACCATCACATCTCAACACATGTGAACCACGGCAATGGTCAGAAAAGCATTGTCCAGCTTCATCGCTACATCGCTACAGTTCTATATGACCTATAGTGATGTCTGACCTATAGATTAAACCCTATAGGGGTTAACCGGAAGTTTACGTCGCCTACCTTACCACGCGTGGTAATATACACGTTTTCCATTGTTTAGCGGAAACTTTCCCCTCATATGTAGACTATAGTATATGTATTGTTAACTAACGAAATCTATAGATTTATAACAATACAACACACTCTACGATTACGTATATAAATAAATATAATACAACGTATACAGTATATATATATATATATATATATATATATATATATATATATATATATATATATATATATATATATAACTGCCTGTGTGACTCATGAATCATCTGCAGATAGTTAAATATTGGCTAAAGATTGGCCCCCTTGGGGGGTATCCCACTACAAGTATTTCCGGCAACTTTTCTGAAATATTGTAACTTTAAAACGATTTCCTATCAAGTTGTAATTTTATACCCCCTATTAAATTACTATATTGCAGGCAAGTTACCGGAAAGTAAGGGGTATCCACTACAATTGTAGTTAACTTGATAGAAAATCGTTGTAAAGTTACAATATTTCCGGCAACTTGCCAGAAATACTTGTAGTGGGATACACCTTAAGTTTTTTTGAAATATTCGTTTATAATCACCAAACGAAAAATCATTAAATTATAAAACTAATGTGCGAATAATGCATTTTGGGATTCAGAGGGTTAAGGCGTAATTATGCGCTAAGGCGAAAGTTGTCTAATATGGCTCCAATAAATTAATAAATTAAAAATAATATATATTTTGTATATAAATAATGGTGGTCGTAAAGAAAGATATATTATCCATTATGCCTGTGAACAAATACTTAAAATCTCTAAAGTTGGATAGTTTAAATGTTGTGTTTTCATATCTATTTGCATGCAATGCTTGACTAACGTCCTCTTAAGATACGTAATACATGTAACAAACGACCGGCTCTCGTTAAAACCATGGATACCTTAACATGAGAGCGGCTTCGAAGGGACATTAGCCATAGGTTATATGGTTATAAGTGAAAACTTCATTTACACACCTATATGGAATGAAAGGACTCCAACAAATAAAAATAACTATAGTTATTTTATATATAACAACTATAACAACAATATATATATATATATATATATATATATATATATATATATATATATATATATATATTCTATAACAATATACATATAATATATAAATGTATATTAAAAACTAATACATATATAACTATTAAATTTATATACATATAATATATATATATATATATATATATATATATATAAATTTAGATAAATTTAATAGTTATATATGTATTAGTTAGTAATAGAATAATTAACCTATTACTATTGTATGACATTCGTATGGGGCCTATCATTTTGGTTTGCCTAGGCCCATACTATGCTTAAGCCGGCCCTGATACATACATCATACTATAATAGTTATATTATACAACATGTGTAGTAAGATTATGTAAGTTATCAATATATTTGTATTGATGTATTGCATAATGTAACGGTCCGTGTTTGTTCGCTCTGAATTCAATTAAGCGCTTTTTATTTCGCATAAGCGTTCTATAAGAATACCTCTATAACCATATACCTCTATACGCATATCTCTATAGAATATTATATATAAGAATGTATCCATAACCCTTAGGGGCGCAGGAACGATTTTGTATGTAGGGGGGACCAACCAATCAACATAAATACAAAGGAGGTCCCCCCTATTTCAGCGCCCCTAATAACCCTATCAGAATATCATATTACTCTGTTTTAGTGAATGTCCGAAGTGTTTGGTCCGACAGTGAGTCATCAGCCCGTAGTGATGACGTCACCCGGTGACGCGTCGTGTGAGGTCTAGCGTACACTATAACTCCAGGCACTACTACGATTACTGACATCCACCATCTAGAGTTATGTAACGACAACAACAACAACAACACACGTAATGTTAACCAAGTATACGATTACGTAATCCTCTAGAGGTTACGTAACTAGGGGATGATGTCATGCGCATGCGCAACCCGGGGGTGTTACGTGTACCCCGGGGGGTGTTACGTGTACCCGGGGGGGGTGCTACGTTACAACGGTATCGATGTATCACTATAACAACATCACCAGCAGTAGTGGTGTGTGTGTGGGTACGTGCGTGCGCGCGTGTGTGGGCTGGTGGATGTTACTAAGATGTATCGAATCTATAGATGTCCCTGTAGGGGTCGTGCATGTTTACATCGCACCACAGTAACGGGGCAGTAGTAGTACCAGTTATTCTATACGATTCTACAAAATAACAAAACATGTAATTCCTCAATAATAATAAATGTTATAAATAGTTGTTTATAATATGGGACTAGTACTAATGGATACAAGATAATTATAAAAAATAATCAGTATTTTAATTATTTGTTGTTGTATAAGTCAGTTTCAACCTTTATGCTATTATGATTACACAACACGGTAGCTGTCCTTAAGTACTTGATACACACAAGAGAAAAGCAATAACTGCCTGGAGTCGAACCCCGAACCTATTGATTACTAGCTTTTGGCTGTTCTGTGTGCACATGACCATGGTCTATAGTTCTATGGACCCCAGGCTATATAATATATATGTATATATATATATTGTTATTTTTATTTGTGGAGTCCTTTCATCCCATCCAGGAGCTTAGATGAAGTTTTCACTTATAACCATATATGGCTCTAATGTCCCTTCGAAGCCGCTCTCATGTTAAGGCATCCGTGGTTTTAAAGAGAGCCGATCATTTATTTATACACAATTATATAAGATCACTTCTAAATAATATTTTAAGACCCATTTTATAAATTTAATTAATGGTCCGGACGAGGGTCGAACCCGTTTCCTACTGCTTGTGTGTCTGATGCATTAGCCACTGAGCCACACAGGCAGTTTGAAATAATATATATATATATATATATATATATATATATATCGTAATATTACAATTAAAGTCTAATAACGTATACTTTAAATAAATTGATATTTGAATAATATATGTTGTTGTTATTAGAACTATGTAGCCATGAAGTATGAAGTAGTATCACGTGATATGAAGTAGTATCACGTGGTACACGATACGCGCGCGCGCGTGTGTGTGTGTGTGTGCGCGTGTGTGCGTGTGTGTAACGCATGACAGTCATTAAAAAACGTGAGAATAATTCATTGATGGTGTTGTTTTCCAGGGCAGCGTTTATTATCACATCACCAGTATCATATCACAATGTTGCTATTGTTGTTATACCTATGTAGGATAGTCATGGCTTCATTTAGAACGGGTCACTGATAGTGACTCACTATCAAATCATAACATATTATATAATGTATTAATAATATCTAGAATAGCTCTATGTAACGTATACGTTTATGTTAGCTTCTCTAAAAACTTGCATACACTCCGATCATTGTGATACAATTCACTATATGTCTATCCACCTCTATCCACCTCTAACTATGTTACTGACCTACTGACCTACTTACAATGCGCATCCGTCCGTCCAACTTCCTCTCGTATATTACCAACCCCCTCGTGTATCCTTCTTCCATAACATCTAGATCTTTCCGTCAATTTTCCCCTATTCTCTGAATATATCTCCCTTCTCAAGTCCATTAAATTAGTTCCGATTTTAAGTTATTAGACCAAATATTCTCCTTCAATATATGTATATATGTATATATATATATATATATATATATATATATATATATATATATATATATATATGATATACCAATTACCCTATACCTAATAGTGTCAGGCTAATACCATATATGGTAACATATTATATTGCATTGGTCCATTGATTTAGTTAAATTCGGATAATGTAGTAAATTATATATGTCGGTTTATTCATTTGTAATGTAAACAATTTCATTGATGTCGTATGTTTATATATACCCCCTAGGGAGTAATATGTAACCCCCTAAATTTCTCAGATCGGGTTTGATCTACCCAATAGATCAAAGCAATACACATGCATATTACAAACATGTGTGTGTGTGTTCGTGTGTGTGTGTGTGTGAGTGAGTGTGTGTGTATGTGTGTGTTTGTGTGTGTTTGTGTGTGTATGTGTGTATGTATGTGTGTATGTATGTATTAATATAATACATCACTCTTATAACGTAATACCATATCATATATAGGTCCTAATTCTAATAATGCTTTTCTGCAGAATCGCTATCATGTATACCCATATATATATATATATATATATATATATATATATATATATATATATATATATATATATATATAACCACACTTCATCGCAATTAGTGAATCACTACTAGTGATGTACTAATTCATATAATACATGCAAGTGATAGGATACTGTATGACTTGTTTACTATAGGGTGGTAATGGGCTTATATTATGCAACCTCCGGTAATAGTAAAATATGTTGGTTTTTAGCGCTCCAAATCCCATCATAATATTATAATTAATACTACATTACATAATGTGATATAATTTGATTGTGATTCGTTCTAAATATATACAGTCAAGAATATATATCGTGTGAAAACAATGGTAGGCACCTATCATTGTGATATAGGTGATAATAGTGATATTATAAAAACGATGGTCAAAAACTACACAATCAATGAATTATTCTCACGTTTTTTAATATATTATTAATTTATTTAAGTGTTACTTTAATATTAATAATTCCTATACTCAATTATTAATGATAGTTATCTATTTATTGAAGTATTTATTACTGAATATTAGAACTGCCATGCGTCATATTTACACACGGGTATCGTGTATCACTTGATATCACTTCATGCCTATAGAGCAGGATTTCTCTCTAGCTCTATGTTTCATGCTATCTAAATAGTTATAATAACAACATGTTCCATATCATATATTATTCAAATTATAAGTTATTAGACTTTAATTATATTATTACGATATATATATATATACAAATATAAGAAGGATTGATAACAATTATGAAATTTCTGTAAACATAAGAACTCATTAACATGAGTTATATATTACTTTTATTATATAGATCTTCATATTATATTAAAATATTAAATAATGAATTTTAAAAGTAGAGCTCTAGGTAAAACCCTATATATTACAATTAATTATGAATTAGCATGGTTTATCCCGAACAAATGTTTTAATAATGTAGCTTATATAATAACCCTGGATAATAACAAATGTGGGATATTATATTAGGATATATAATTATAATATAATTAAATTCACCCATTTGCAATTTTAAATTATATAATCACATTAAAATATCGTATTTCATCAATTAATTAAGTATACATATAAGTATATGCATGCTATTGTGTTTAATTAATTAAATAATTAGCTAGACTCTTATATTTGGAGTTTACAGTAGTTTACAACAGGGGTTTACAACTCTGGCAATTTCAAATATTTCTCCCTAGTAAAACACTTTATTTTCGTAATTTATTATCATTGGTATCGATCTATCCAATAAGGTAAAGCCTGGTAAAGTTGAAAATTTGTTTATATTTAAAAATGTTAATATTTTTGATACATATTGAAATATATTTTAAAACTTTAAATGCTCTTGTATATTTGATAAGACTACTATAAAGATATATTCACTATGTTAACATTAATATGAAGGTTTTTACATATATATTGAATACAATGTTTTATATTTATTCGATATTTATATCAATCATAAATTAGATATTAATATAAATTTAATTTATTTAATTTAATTTAAAATTAAATATTAATTATTATAATAATTATTTAATAATTATAATTATATAATTATATAATTATTATTATAATAAATTAATATTAAATACCTATGTAATATGATATTAAATAATTTAATATTATATTTAAATATAACATGTTTTATAACATGTTAAACAGCGGAACCATCAAATGCGGCACATTTTACATTTGTTATTCTGTAACCACCGCCGCGTGTGGCGGGTGGCGTAGCCTGATTGGTTACTGAATGAACGCATATTCTGGGAACTTGAATAATGGCACATCACTGATGAATCATCATATAATTCTGAAAAATATAAAATAATCTTATATAATAAACATACATACACACACACATATACCCACACACACACATTCACGCACACACACACATACACACACTTTCACTCATACATACATACACACACAAATACCAAGACCTCCTATAACCTCGGAGGTTATAGGAGGTCTTGCAAATACACCCACAATTTAATAAAAAATCATATTCATTAACAAATATTTGATTGTACAGTTACTATAACGGATAACATATCGATGGATTATATTATTATACATATATAATGTATAGTTTCTACTTGAAATTAAACGGGCATTCTAAAACTATATAGATATCATATTTTCGTAACATATTCGAAGTAGAATAAAATAATTTCTAATAGTATAAATTAAAATTTAATAAAAAATCAAATTTATTAACAAATATTTGATTGTACAGTTACTATAACGGATAACATATCGATGGATTACATTAT